>VXBO01006149.1:6953-117306 GCA_013400135.1 Rhinoptilus africanus | reverse complement strand
CCCCCCCCCCCCGCCCCGCCCCCAACCCCGTTTAATAAGTTATATCTTTATTCAATGTCATCTGAAATCAGTATTCAGTAGCATTAGTGCTAGTCAATTCCTACAGTTCATCATGTTTCTGCTAGCTAGTAGTACTTTTCTTTGAGGTCTTGGCCAGAAAGACTCAATTCTCACACTGTGGTCCACAAAGTTCTTGGTGATTTCTAGCCACCCAATAAATATTTACAGAGCCTTCAGGCAAAATCACTGTTTTATCTCTGAAGACGGGTTTTACTCTCTGTAACTAATTCGTGTGTAAAAAAACATTGATTCATCCCATGATTTAGCATTCTTTGTACTGTGAACTGCAGATTCTATTTCACTTCTTATTTGTTCTGTTAGTTTCCAATGCTTTTTCTTCTGTCTTCATATTATTCTCATTCCTTCACTAGGCTATCTCATCACTCTCATGATAGTGTTAAAAGACAAAATGCTTTTGTCTTTTAGCTAGGCTCCTGTTCTTATCTCTCTTTGGACCACCTTTAGTGCTGCATCACTAGCTTTTTCATCCCTTTTCCCAGTCTTAAAGGAGAAAGACTAATAATTCTACAGTTTCCCTGAGTGTTGCCATCTGGTGTTCAGCCACTCATTATAGTCTTCCCCTAGATCAGTTCTACCTTAGCTCAGCCAGCAATGATGAAAGGCTGTAAACCAGGAGTACACACTCTCTGGAAGGTTCCTCCCATGCTCACAGCACGTCCACCAGCCTCTGCAAAACTGCAAGACTATTCAAATAGATACTCACAGCTTTCATGTAAAAACCTTCTATTTAAAGTTACTTACAACTACTAGATATTGGAAACTGCCTCTAAAAGAGAGAAGAATCATTTTTCTTTTGGGCCACATGTTCCTTTACACTTTAAACTGCTATCCACTGTACCCCTCCCTCTAATTGCTCTTCACTTTTCTGCATCCTCTTACATTGACTCAAAGGAGGAAGTCATATTGAGCAAGACTGAGATGAGGGCAGAATTACTTTCTTTAGGGAAGCAATTGTTTATTCTGCTTTAATTGTTTCTGAAACTATGAAACATAAAGACCTTTCATTAACTGCTAAAGATAATGCTATTTTGATCATTCACCTCTGCTTGCTTGAACAGTCTGATGTAGTTGCAAAGGGCAAACAAGGGCAAAATAACTGTACAACTGCTGTCTGATTACATGACTTCCGATATGTGCCACACCGAGTGTACGGGGAAAGGAGAAAGAGAGTTACAGCCCTACGAGGCTCCCACCAGTAAATCTTTCTACTCACACCTGTAAATCTTTTGTGAAATTTTTTCCAGATATAAAACTATAACTGATTTTGGAAAAAAGATTTTACACTAAAATCAAAAGCAGGCATCCCATAGAATATATAAGAAAGTCTATCAAAAAAGTTGGGACTAAACCATGAATAAATTCCATAAATGAAGAGGAAGTGAAATTTAAAACATTTAACTAATACTAGTATTGGAATCAAATCTGGCTAATTGAATACACTCAGGTTTTATTCGGTCAGTCAAAACATGGCAGTGCTGGTAGAATGTTTTTAAATAAATGTTTCCAAAAGCCCCATATAGAAATGGAATCCTATCAAGCTTCATGAGCTGAACAGCATCAGGGAAGTTCATAGCATTTGGATAGATGACATTCAAGCATACTCAAAAAGAAAATCAGATGACGATGTCCTGTCATCACCAATAGCCCAGCACTGCATTTAAGGTTTTGGGTTTTTAGATGAGAGCTATGAAATGCTACATAGCACTTGCTTTACTCTGTGTTTGAAAGAGAGTGGAATTGTTCAGATGACCGCATTTGAACTTGCATAATCATATTCTGTTTAATGGCATATTCTCTGCAGTTTCTTCTGTATTCTTTCCTTTATGCAGCATGTAATAATGACTTTTTGTAGAATCATTAAGTTTCAATACAGAGAAAGCTAAATTTCCATAATAGCTTAATTCTACTGATTGCTTGATTTGCACTGAAAATCTAAATAGCTCTTCAGTGCTCTGATGAGAGAGAAGATTTGGAAAGAAAATTGACAATTTACAATTTTAAATTATTTATCACACTAAGATGAGGACAAACACAGGCAAGTATAAAGAACCTCTGCCCTTCCAAGACAACCTCATATACCTTTGGAAGTCACAAGAACACAGACACAGCTGTACTGCTCCCACATAAATGAGATTTTTGCTTAGCACTCAGTTTGTAGTGTGATAAAAACTGCCTCCATCCACATATTTAATACACAACTTCACCAGATTCTCAGACACACGGCCTGTAAGGCATGGGGTACCCCAAGTATGAGCTGGGGAAGCAGAAACCACTATCTAACCTTGCAGAGCCCTAAGTACTGTTTTTCTAGTATCTTGGCTCCTCGTAATGACACAGAGACTGTGCAATCCACCTTTCATCCCACCTCTTAACTAGTAAGCTCCACACTCCACATACTCTGTTTTTGTTGTGGTGGCCTAGAAGACCCAGCACCTCCTGGGTTCACCATCTTTGCACCAAAGTCCTTCTCAGTATCTCTGGCAACAATCTGAGAGGCCAAGAAGATGAGGACAAAGGAAGACAGAAGTTTCTAGATAACAGAAACATCCTAACAATCACAAGGATTTGAAGGAGTATATCACAGACCTACACTTTGAGCAACAGGCCAGGCTACAAAAAGACAAAGCAGGAGCAGATAGAGCTGATAAAGATAAGAGAAAGCTATGTGGATTATAAGAAAAAAAATAATAATTCAAGTCCCAAGCTGGAACCCCAGAATAGAGCTTGATTACACTTTTCACATTTTGCCAGCATGACCATTTTGGCTAAAATGTTTATGTAGCATTTCTTGATACTTTTTCACTGTCTTCTACCAAAAATTCTTTTAAGTGTAGTCTAGCTCTCAGTGAGAAGTTGGCACTGAAGTTACTTGGTAGGGTCTAAAATTACATCCAGCCAACCTAGCTAAAAGATACAACATAAATGAAATATTGTCTTTAATCTTAGTCCAACAAGGTTGCCACTCATGAACTCAAAGGAATTAATTGGGTCCATCACTACTAAAACTAATTCCCAAGTCACAGAAACATTTAGAGATGGCCTTTTAATGTTATGCAAAACCAAATCCTATACTAAACTTCTTTTTCAAATCTCTCTATATGAAATAGTGAGAAATCTATACTGTGACACTATAATTTCTGTCAAAATTATCCCCTGAACTAAGGAAATATTAAGTAATAATATATTAAGGTCATCTCTTTGAAGGACAAATCACATTTCAGTCTCACTGAAAGTATCTGGTGTTCTCTATATTCCTCCTTTTTCATGTTTAAGGTTTCATTAGTGTCATGTCATACAGTTTATTCTCATGATACAAAGAATTTTGCAGAGGTGGATCAGCAAATTTGGATTACATACACAGTGGAAAGTGTTATACTGTTCAAATACTCTGTCTAACACTGCTCATCTACTGTTGGTGACCGTAAATCTAATGAACAATTCAAGCATAACTTCCTTTTGCACACTGCTAAGCACAGAATTTCCTAAGTTTTTAAAAAGAGGAGAGAGAAAAAAGAATATTCAGCCTCATTTTTTTTTTGACAATTGTATTTTTAGCCTTCTATGCAAGAATTGCATTTTGTGCTTCAATTCTAGGTTCCCAAAAGCACACGAGGAAACACATTTAATTGGTTGACAGACAGTAGTTAAATTTGCTCTTCTTAGTAAGGTCAGTAAAAAGAATATATTACAAATGTCTTTGTACTCCCAACTTTCCTTTATCTACATGTAAAAATTCCTGAGAATGTAGTACTACTCTCCGCCTCTTTAATTAATTATCTGCCATGTTTATTACAGTAACATCTTCAGGTCTATGAAAGAACAAATCTCTACTGTGCGAAATGCTGTACAAACACTAGAATAATGTCTCCGCCTTCCTAGTTTCATTTGACATTACAGATGGCAAAAACATTACATTCATGGTTCCCACTAAAGGTATCTCCTGATGATGGTAAAATAAAGAGAATTACACTATAAAAATGCTTTCTCACCTGCTTTCTTTTTCTCTGCTGCACTCAACCATAGGTCAGTCAACATTAAAACATTCCATGACTATTTGGGAGTGGAAAGGAGGGCAAAGAAACATCCCCAAAGCCAAAAGCAAAAGAAAACTCATAACTATCTGCTTATTATGTGTGAGCTCAACAGTACAGCTCAATGATGAATTACCTGTGACATGCTCTGTAATTAAAGTGAAACAGCAAATCATAAAGAAACCTGTAGTTCATAACACAATCACAGTTACCTTGAGAAAAGGAACTAAACAGAGGAGCTCACTACGATTGTGAGCCTTTTAATAAGTACCTAAGCACCATGTTTTAAAAATGGAGAGTGGTTGATTGGACACAGTGGGTCAGGATCCAACTAAATATATCACGGAATTGCAGAGACATAAATCAGAATTTGACCAGTTATATTTTTTCCATTTAATTTGCAAATGCTTTGGGGAGGAGGAACAGAGGGAAGGAGGTGGGACAGCTGAACAGCTTGACCTCCTTTGCCTTTTTAATGATCCAGTGATGATTCTTAGAGCAGAGAATTCATGATAATAAATAATACTGTCAGACTGAAGAAAAATGAAGATGAAAAGAAGGCTCTACAAAGTGATATTTTTTTATCTATACAGCCTACTGCCTGAGTATGTAAGGTAAATTTACTAAACTGCAATGGTATTAATGTTACCATATCAGATGGTAGTTTGAATAGCATACAGGTAAAGTGAAGGTTAACCACTCTTGAGGATTGATTAGAAATATTAAGAAAAGGGTAGATGAGTTACTTAGGGACATGGTTTAGAAGTGGTTTTTTGTCAGGGTAGGTTAATGGTTGGACTTGATGATCTTAAAGGTCCCTTCCAACCTCAGCGATTCTATGATTCTATTTGAAACTAGAAAGTGCATATTGTGGAGGAACAATTAGAGTGCAAGCACTGAGTACCGGTTTAAAGCTACAGCTATTTGAAGTGATACAGAGTGGACTAAACACTTCTCTTCAGTGAACAAAGCCTGAGCAGTATCCAATTAGAGTGCTTGGACATTCTCTAACTCAGGCAGAGTTTTCAATATGACAAAGCACTTTGGATATTAAGTTACAAATCTTAGACAGTGATTCAGTTCCATATAAAAACAAAACCAGGAAATTAACGCAAAATACAATGTTGCAAAGTGTCCAGAAATAATGGAAAAGGAACACATCCCAACCCAACAGAACTGCTGTCAGCATATCCAGTCTGGACCCTTCAAAAGGCAGTGAGGCAAGACAGAGCAGACACTTCTAATAAATCTGGCCGCTTTTCATACTCTCTTGGAGATTTTATGTGGGCACGAATGTATACAAGCCTATGCATCTTTGTTCTTAAATGAAAGGCACTTCAGCACTCTCCTCAACCTGCTACAGCAGCCGCCTTCATACAGCATCCACAGAAACAGCCCTCTATCCCAAGGGGAAAACACCCAACAGTGATGCCATCAGGCAATGATTGATGAATCTGACCTTCACCGCCTCGTTTGCATATATGGCAACCAGACCTCTGTGGATTACCTTTGGTCTCTACTTTTCCTCGTGTGCTAGCACCTGCCTCGGGCAAGTTCTTCATTGGTTGACTATTTAGCAGACATGGGATATATTTCCTGGCTGTACTGTCCAAGGCCCTCCCCCTTGCTCACAGCTACAAAATGGAGAAGACATAAAAATATTCCCTGGAAAACTATACCACCTTGGGTAAAATGTTGGGATGGAAAGAAATAGCTTCAAGCATTTCATTCGGCTTTTATCCCAAAAACAGTGCCTACAATTACAATAGAATTTCAACAGAACAGGATAGCAAATTATCACATTATAAAGAGCCCCTCCCAGCTCCCAGTGAAAGGCATTTCAGCTAACAAGCTTTACTTTTGTCTTTGCTATCTACCAGAGGACAGAAATAGTTACCACAGCAAAGCTGATGAATGGCAAGTCACTATCTTGTCTGAGCCAGAGAAACATAACCACCAAAGTGGGATAAAATCAGAAACTGGGCATGCTTAATTTAGTCTTCATTAACAGCCTTCTAGGATCTACATATATCCTATATTCCTTTTTTTTATTTTATTTTTTTATTTTCCCTTCAGGAAGCATTTTGAAGTCCTCACTAAGGAAACTTCTGCCTCAATGACAGTTTTCCAGGAATCAGAATTTGCATAGGTCTCAATTAAAGGACCATGCTGTTAGCTTTTAGCTCAGATCTTTAAAACAGGTAATATGCCATTGCCTATGTTGTAAAGTCAAGCCAGAAGAAATATTTACCTAAACGTAATTCATGAGAGTACAGGAAGTGTTATTTTGTCTTCCAACTAAAAATTGTGGGATAATAGAAGCTGCCTGCAGCTCATATTAGCATTATCCAGGCTCATGCTACACATTAGACATGGCCCATGAAACACTCTAACCTCAAGGCAAAGTAATTCCTAATATCAAATGCTCACACAAAGAAGGTTCAGGGTTGTGATAAATACTTCCCTACAACATAAATTTCCATCATGACTTTGTCAAATGTTAATAAAGATAGCATGAATGTCATGGTTCAAAAACTATTGCATACCTATGAATATTTCCCTTTCCCTGGCACAATATTCTATTTATTATTCCCATTCCAGAAGGGAGAGCATAAAGTTATTCATTATGTAGTCAATGAAATTCTGCCTTAAAGAGTGCTGACCACCTAGAATGTGGGCAAATTTATCAGAAGTTATTGTAAATAATATAGAGAATCCAAACACTACCCACAAAAATCCACATAGATGTACCCCTGCTTACTGAAACTAATATATCAGATGACCTGTTTATCCCAAGTTATCAGAAGACACTTAGAACCTTCAGAAGAAGACAACTTGTAATAAACAGCGGCTAAATCAAACAATATTCAAATGACGGGGGTTTAGAAATAATTTTGGATATAACCCTGGGTAGAAATACTTAATGAGCTTTTATTACATTAAACTTCTTGCAAAACAGGCAGGGCCAATGTTATAAATGCCCTGTATAATGTCAACAGCAGCATGGCATTCCATATTTCTGAAAATTCTCCATATTACAATAATTTCCCACAATACAAATTTTTATAGATGAGCTTCTCTGTTCTGTTTATCAGTTTAGGAGTACACACAGGATCCAAAGGATACACAGGCTTCAGAAGTATATATATTAAACAGATCAAGGTAATAGAAGAGATAAAATATCACCTTCTGAAAATTTCATCCTTTATTTGCCACAAGCAGTGACAATNTCCTCTGGACACGTTCCAACACCTCAATGTCCTTCTTGTAGTGAGGGGCCCAAAACTGAACGCAGTACTCGAGGTGGGGCCTCACCAGTGCCGAGTACAGGGGGACAATCACCTCCCTAGTCTGGCTCACCACACTGTTCCTGATACAGGCAAGAATGGGATAAATGGCAAGAACAGCTTTAGAATGGGATACTCCTACTAAACATATCTGATGACTGTGGTTAGGTAAGCAATACTATTTTAGGGACTAAGAACAGAAAATCGAATTTATTCATATTGCATTGTACATTTACTGGACCTAATTATGGTTATAATAGAAAAGCCGAGAAAACAACATTCCAAGCATTACAAGGGCTGTATCTCTGCTATTAAATCAAATGGACCTGGGAATACTAGGCACTGAAGCCAGCTAGCATAGAGGAGACCTTGTTTAGTCCAGTAAAGTCTCTTAGCCTCTACAATGTGACAGCTGGATATGAACTGGTCCCTGACACTTTCCAGCTTCAAAACCACTATACGGAATTGTCTGGAAGGAATCTAGATGGCCCATGCCAAAGTCATGCCAGACACATTCTAACAGTTTGCTAGTACAGATGACTGTGATCCAGCACCCAGGAAGACTGCTGGATACATCTTTCTGATTTTCTAGAGCAGGTCTAGCCTCAGAGGCCATCAGAATCCTAAGAGATTATCAGAGAAGATCTGGTACAGGTGAATGTTAAAACCAAAGTTACAGAGTGGAAGAAGCAACTACAGGACAGAACAAAAGTAATTCCAGGTTCAAATCAAAGGTTTTGTTGAAACCCATGCCATTTATGGAAGGCCAGGTAGCAGCAACAGTATTCTTTTCAGATACGTGGCATTACATTATAGTTAGCATAGCCATTGACTCAAAATCATACCACTATAACTTATTATGCTGAAGAAAATCATAAGATTATCCCCTCTACTACTGAAGACTATTAAAGACTATTTGCTCATGGTGCCACTCTAATTGAATACAACAGACTCATATATTCCACGATGTATAACTCAAGATGATAGCTTTGACTTACAAGATTCTAGATGCAATGAGCCTTTGGTTATAACAAAAACACAAAACAACAACCAAAAAAACCCCATTCTTTCATTAAGGTTGTCATAGAAATTCAAAAGCACAACACATGTTTATAAAGGACACAGTATTTCCGGGGAAGAATGTCTCTATACAAGAAATCCTTCAAGAGTTACCTGTTCTGATTTCAAACACAGGTTGAAACTTAGGAATTCAGAACTGAGATGAAGGGAAGGAAGGTATCACTAATTCTGAACTGAATAAAATATTTTCTTTTTCATTTATTTTCTAATTTAATATAGGATATTATTTACCCTGTTTTCTATAAAATGAAGCATATGTGCTAGAAGGAAGAATACCCGTACATTTCAGAAAGAGCTCACATGTAACCAATAAAGCCTGAAACAATAGCTCTAAGGTGTAAACTATCACATTAATCTCTGGGGATAGTACTTAACCTGCTGATTGTGCTTTAACATTAGCAATTAAGCACCAAAGCATTCCTAAGAAAATAACTGCATTATGACACCTATCTAACAGTCTAGTGAAATACTCTTCTGGGAAAAGACAGACATTGATCTGACTTTCCTCTAGAAGAGGAGACATTTGGACTCAAGTCCTCAGATGCCCAAGAGGGCTCTAATTAATACTACACTGGTTAAAATCCCCCCTTTCCCATAACTGACCTTGTGTAGGTATACTGATCCCGAACAGTGTTCCCAGCAATTACTTTCAAGCAGAGACAGATATTTCCCTACAAGATGACTATTTTGAGAGACAAAATATAGGCTATACTCTTTTCTTTAGTACTTCCTACTGTCTAGCTAGACAGTCCTACAAAAAATACTTCTGGAACTAGGACGTGGAGGACAACAAGTTGAGCATGAGCAGGCCACAGATTTCTTGGACTTCATTGCCAGCAGACCTAGGCACTGGTGAAAGCCCACCACGGGTGAGGCACCAGTTGTAGGGTCCCCAGTAAAAGAAAGACATGGACGTATTGGAATGAGTCCTGACAAGGAGCTACAAAGATGATGAAAGGACTGGATCATCTGTCACACAAGGAGAGGCTGAGGGAGCTGGGCCTCTTCAGCCTGGAGAAGAGAAGGCTGAGTTACACACAATGCGTGTAAATGGGGTGAGTACAGAAGATGGAGCCAGACTCTTCTCAGTGGTGCTCAGTGAAAGGGCAAAAGGCAACAGGCACAAACTGAAACACGCAAAATTCTGTTTAAACCTAAGAAAAAAATCTTTTTTCTGTGCAAGTTGCCCAATGAGTTTGTAGACTTTCCATCCTTGGACACATGGTCCTAGGCAAGCTGCTGTAGCTGGTTCTGCTCTGAGCAGAGGAATTGGACTAGACAGTCTTCCAAAGTGATTTCGTGAAACCCATTATCAAGTATACAATCTTTAAAAAAATTTCTCCCTTCATTTTACCAGTAACATTGAAATACCATTATAAGTATGCCAAAAAATGCCGATCTACTTGCAACAACCTATTAAAAGCATGCATTTTTAAATTATGCAAATAGATTAGTAAACCATAAATTAGACTGTGAACTGTTTCTGCACTACAGTTTTAAAGAGCAATCTAAAATGAACTGGGAGAAAGAGTTGCATTAATATCCTGGAGTAAAACTAGAGGCTGTGATCCTAGGAATGGAATGAACAAAGCTGTTCTCTACAAAGTCTGAATACCATATCTATTACTATATTGGGTAAACTCTGCTTTAAATGTCAAAGTTTTTTAGATAAATATTAAATGGGCCTCATTTTGACCATATCCACCAACACTCCTTTATGAATACAGAATGTAATTGAGTGAATACGTGGTTTTAAGAAGGGGTTTTTTATAAGATTGTTTGCAAACTTAACCCTTAACAGAAAGTGTCAAGGAGAAGAGAAAATAAATTATCCGAATACCCCATTTGGGACTGAGCGCTTACCAGAGATATTAGCTCCAGACCACAGGGAAGAGATACAAGAGACTTGACATTGATGTTATACCACATTCTCATTGAAGGCCTAAAAATGCTTCACTATATGCCTTCTAAAAATCTTGAGCACCAAAACAATGTAAGAAATACACACAATATATGCTTTCACTGATATAATTAGTAGCAATATATTGCATTCATAGAGCAGTTTCAGACCTTGTGGTGTTACATCCTGTTTCCTTTTCAAGCACACAATGCACTGAACCGCTTTACTTACTAGTAGCAGTAGCAGGACAATATCAGGATTATCGCAGGCACAGGCTACATGCATTGATGTCCAAAAATCCTCATCTTGATGATTTACATTTACTCCTCTGTCAATTAGAATTTCTGCAGCAAATGCGTTATCATAGCGGGCACACTAGAAGAAAGAAGAGCATATTAGGGGTGGTGTTTTCCTCAGTGTAAAATTGAATTTATCACATGCAATTTTTGCTCCATTTAACATTTACATTGAGCAGATGACGCACTGTAGTCAAACTGCTGTGTTTGTAGGGGACAACAGCTGATGAATCTATAGAAATAGTTTTATGGAGATTACAAATTCCATGTGCATGGTTCACAGAACCCACTATACCCTGCAAAAACAAAAACACTATGTAAAATCTGCTGAAATCCCAAAAAGCACACGTACACACTACAAGTACAAAGACAGTGAAATCTGCAGATAATTCGTGAGTTAAACGATTATGTTGTTTTGTCTGTATCTCATATGTAACCACACCATGGCATACAGTTTGCTGATCTGTCTGAATTTGCTATGGAAGCCAGGACACTAGAGGAAAAGGAGAAGAAGGAAAAGTGCTTAACTGGATTCCACTGTGAAATCAAGACATAACTGAGAGATCCAACTGAACGTAGCAACTGCATGTACTAGTGCAATCATAAATATAGATAACTCAGAAAATTAATATTAAAGTCTATGAGGCTGCAAAGCAGTCCTTTAAATGATTTCCAAACATACTGATCATTAAATTATAAGAGAAATTAAGTTCTGATGTATTTCCTTCAGCTTAAAACTTATCTGACAGCTCTAGAAACAGAAGTTTTGTTTTGTTGCATCAGTATAACTCACTGTATCAGTAGTACAACTTATATTGATCTGTTCAATCTTCAAATTTTAATAAATCAGAGATAAAACATTTTATAATACAGATCAACATAACCTCATACCAATCAGATTTTCAAGGCATTGTTAAGCAAAAAAAAATTCTAGAAAGCTTCCATACAAAACAAATGACAGATGTCACTGAGTCATTTTGTGTATTAATAATAGACTTAGATCCTTTTGCGATTAATTACCATTTTGAAAACAGCATAGATTTGTAGCAGCGATCTAATTACTGCTGCTCCTTGATTCTTCTTTAATGGTTTTGTGAAGCAATTCGGCAATCTCAGTCAAAGTTCCAGGAGAAAACTGGCACTCATATACTTTGTTACTAGGACAAGCAGGGTGACTGTCTGCATGAATTAATATGACACTACGTGCCCGGAATGGGCAACTCAGGCAAGTACTCTCTGTTTTGGTACTTCTCTAGTGGAGTCTAATGAGAGTCTAATGAGCTTCCATGGCTTCCCTGAGATTCAACCATATTGGGATATTGTCTACAGAGATAGCAACAGAATCTTTATGAAGTGTCACATGTGATTTTATTTTTTTTTTAGAAATGTATCACATTTTGGAAGATAACAGAAATGTAAAAAGAAAAAGGAATTATATAATGAATAAGATTTTAAGTAAAATGCGAAGATAAATATATTTTCCATTCATTCTGGAATAAAAACATCTACCCTACAACTGGAAAGAATAAACAGCGAAAGAATTTCCCCTTTGGAGAAAGCAGCTTACACAGAATTATAGTGGTAAAACTAGACGTCAGAATGGATCTGAGTGGTCTTTATGAATATAAAAAAAATGTATGCTAACTTACTACTTGAGTTGTTGCAGAAAAATAAACTTGATTTATCTTTTTCCCTGTATCATGACTCTCCTATCTGTAGTGCTCCCAAATTGGGGTTAAATCCAAGTTTCACTGAAATCAGGTTTGCCTCTATCTCCAATAGGACCAGTATTTTCCTGTAGATGAATTATGAATTTACTTCAGAGTTACTTATAAGTAACTCTTAAGTAAACTGGGGCAGTAGGTCACACAAAGTTCTCTGCTGCAAATATCTTACCGTAGGAAGCTTTCCCTCCTTTTGAAGCACATGTGTGCCTGTGAAGCAGCAGGCACCAGTGGAGATACTGAACGTGACCATGACTTGGGGCATAATGCAGAAGATCAAGAAATGTAAAAAGATACAGTTCAACTGCAGATTTTACCTGCAGTTAAAAAGTGCACCAGCTGAATTAGACAAAGCAATCTAAAATACCTCAAGATGGATCTATCGTTTTCCTATTTTAAAATGCCAGTGAGGCAGATGTCACATCAGCCACACTGATTGTCTCCCAGAGCTTTCAGCACAGGATAAGATTTCGGATGCCTCAGTTTTGGGAATCAAAAAGATAACATCTCATATGGGCTGCATTTTTAAAGCGTGATTGAGTAACTTTGCAGCAGGCAAATAGCTGGATGAGAGGAAAGAGAACTTAAATACTCTCTGTTTCAACTTATTCCTGCACCCTCCCCTTACCTAGGCCTCTATTTCCCCAAATCCTTGGTAAGCAGCATGGCCATGGAAGATAGAAAACACAAATTATTTACACAAGGGAAACACTACATCTTGCAAGAGCATGGTTGCAAGTGTGCTGGAGTCCAGTAATATCACAGGATCCTTTTCTTTTTGTCAAGAAATTGCTCTATTTTGTGTATATTCTATGAGAAATTAATCCAACTGTTCTAAAATGAAATACTATTCCAGCAGACTTTTTCGCTAGATGTTATGCCCATGTATTTGTGAAGTCACTTTTATTTTAGCAGGATTATGCAACAAAGTTGTATCCAAATATCTTAAAATACTTTCACATTGAAGAGAAAGCATGTCTACAATTGCAGCATCACAGACCAAAGTAAAGGATCATAAGACCTAGTAATTTATGATGAGTTTTGCCATTGGCTTTAGCAAAGCCAAAATTATTCCTCTACAGTGTTTCCTTTCTGTTTGCCTGTCAACCTTTCCTCCACATGCCCTTTTTTGGTCATTGCATACAAACTGTGTTCCTTTTATCTTCCAGCTACTTAATCTAAATTGCTATGCAGATAATATTTTAAATATCAACATATAGGAAACTGGTGCAAGAAAATACAAAAACAAAAGGAAAAATGTTACATCATGGTGTTTTTCACATAGGATTTGTGAATCTCTGAACCATATAATTCTGTCTCCGGAATCAAGCAGTATTTCCTTCATTCTTTCTTACTGCACAGATAATTTATAAATAAAACATTTAATTACTTTGTTAGTTACCACTCCTATGACATGATCCAATGCAATTTGAAAACAGCCATTTCACACGCATAGCTGGATGCAATCATAATCACCATGGAGGGCAGTGTAGATAAAAAATTATTGCTAAGCCTTTCTTTTTGTTAATATGCCCAATCTGCTACTCAGTATCCCACCACATTTATCCACAGTCACTAACACTAATCTTCAATCACTCTTACCAGATGGAGCAAGGAGCCTCCTGAGGAAACTAGCATATGAGGGTCAGCACCATCTTTCAATAGCCGTAGCACTGAAATATCAGAGAAAAGAGGAACAAGAATTAATGCAGGAATATGGCTAATTCTGGGCTGTTAATAGGCTGATTCTTCACCATCTTCATTAAGAGATTTAATAATATATGCAAACCTCTCAGATAACATTTGCAAAACTATCATGTCAGCATTTCCCATCTCATCTATTTTAATGGCCAAGCCTGGAAGCAAAGGACCTTTAATAATGATGTTAAATATGAACAGTATCAAGGACTTCTCAAGCGGACAGATGAGCACGTCAGTTCTGTATGTAGGAGAAGGGAGGAGAGAGCTGGAGGAGAGACCGTGTCTCAAGGTCACAATCATCTGATTAGTTCATTTGGGAGCAAAATCACAGTCAACTGCTTTTATTTTACTTTGTAGAGTTCCCATGAGATACGTTGGCTTTTTCTGTAAATAATTGAAACTAGTGTTCATAACTTATATCACTTGAAATTAATCATCATACCAAAGCTAAACGATCTGCACTCAATTTAACCTTTCCAGTGCATTGTCAGATCACTGACTCAGCATAATCCATTAAAATGATATTTGGAGTCAAGCTCCACTCCCAGTTACGTGTATAAAAACCCTCTGAAATGAAAGCAGGCTTATAAATGCAACCAAAACCACAACCCTTCATAGTGGTGCTCACTCGAGTGTGAAAATTCAGCACTTTTCCCCCATGGTCTTTATTGCCTTTATAACCTTTTCACTTGGAATCAAAGCATTGACTAACTCATGCTACCAGTGTTCATTTCTGGAGCAGAACTGCACAGTGACAATGCCAGACATTATCAGGGAAACCCACACCCGCATTGCAACTCTGTCTTCACTAAACTGGCAGCAAGAACCCTTTTATACAGCCTCTCTCCAGGAGGGAGGCCTTACAACTGCCAATAACGTTTCCTGTGTAGGAACACAGCTGGTTCTGCCTCCATCAACTGGAAATCCTGGTTTTAATTCCTAGTTAACGTTCCTAGATAGAGTTGTGCAAAGGTCTACATAGAAGTTTGAAGGTCTGAGTATCCCAGAAATCTGTTCCACTGCAATGTCTGTCCTACAGGAGGGCCATAAATTTGTCTCAAGGCTCTTCTAACTTCTGTGAAACTGTTAAGAGCCTCATGCACACCATCTCCTCCTTATCCATGCATTTCTTGTATACGTTTTCTTTCTCTCTGTAATATCTTTTAATTTGATTTTCACTGTACATTTAAACTTCTTACAGCATTCAAACGTTCAATTTACCTATTGGAAAGGGGTCAGTCTTCTTTACAGATGCTGTCAATTTACACAAGCAATATTTTCTGAATACACTGAATAATTTTTGGCCTGGTGCCCAAGAAAAATTCAGCCTAAGAAAGAAAATTTGGCTAACTGGTTGTACGCCTGTAGAATTAAAGTGAAAAACTAGGAAAAACTAGGCATCATCATTAATAAATACTTCACATGTAGTAAACACCCTGCTATATTGGACAAATAGTTATAATAGTTATACAAATCTATTTAATCTTTTGTTCTTTTTTAAACTTTGAAAATTAAACATCAGTCCAAACAATGGTACAAATTCATACTTTATAAATAGTTCCATGGTACCTATTTTTCCTCACCAAAGGTTTTGCTTTATTTACTTTACATAACTATAAAAGACACTTATGTTCTGCCAAATGATACTTAGCAAGCTAACTACTATTAGAAGTCATCGTTGTCCCCAGCATTTCAACCAAAAGTAGAAGTAGAACATTAAGTAACATGGAGTAAATGAAATTAACAACTGCAAAGCAAGATGAANTTCATAACCTTGTAAAAATGGATGAATGACAAAGAGAAAAGTATTTCTTTCTGCTCTCAGATCCACAAATCCAACACTTAAGTACACAATTGTCCTTATCCAAACAAAGAACATTAAAAATAAAGGTTCAGAAGTAAGTTCCTTCCTTCTTTTAATACCTAAATTGCTGACCGCATAAGAAGATGCTTCCTCTACCTCAGGTTTTAGTGAGTGAAGACCTTATTGTAAATCCTCATAATCCAGCATAAAGAATTAATACATAAACTCTGATCTTAGAGTAGCAAATAGCTATGCCCATAAACAAATTATCGTCACATACATTTAAAAAAATAAAGTAGATAAAAGCTCTGTAGTTCGTTTCTTTGTCTAGTTTATTTTTCCTCATTATTGTATGTAGCGTAATCAGTGCTTCAGGAAATTCATGTCACAAAAACTACTGGGCAAGAGATGCAAACTCTCCTTTCAACTGGGCAAAAGTCGTTGTTCTGAATCAGGATTATGTGCTACATTCCTCTGCATATAAAGACAAATAAAAAACATTCCTCTTTCCTTGAATTCATCCTCCCCTGCGAAACACAATAAAAAAGAAAACAAAGAAAAGAAGATCACAAAAGCAAAGTCCCACTCTTTAACGTGCATCTTAGTCATTCACTTAAGACTTTACTTGTCAGTAGGAAAATATACACCTTATGTTCATTATTTCCTTTCAATACAACTACTTTAGGTACTGCTACTAATTTGGGATTAATTGCCTAATGAGGACAAAAAAGTCATAGATAACTATATTCCAGAAATGCTATACATCTCTTAATTAATGCAATTTTTAATGAAGTTTTCACAAGTTTTTCTTTTAAAACTTGTTTTATTTGTAATCTTTCATGGAAGAGAGTTCTCCAGAAAAGATGAGGTGACTGAAAGCAGGCTTGAAGGCAGGAAGTTTACATTTACTTCAAAAAAAAATTAAGAGTAAAATTTTCAGTAAACTCTCAAGCTCTTCATTTGTGTATATAAACACGTCCCTCCATTCTCTGATATTAGATTTGACACACAAAATTATCAGCTACTTAGAGCAGAATTTCACACCCAATTTCATATGTAATAGAAGTATTTTAAAAAGCCTCAGCAGTCAAGAAAGGTAACACTCAAGGTAGCTTTTTACATATGCCTGATGATACAATTTTAACTATATGACTCTGGTGAGCTGAACAGCTTTCCACACTCCATTGGCTGTATTGACTAGATTACTACTTATCATCCAGTACAGTATTGCCATGCCTGTTACTAGCCACAGGTTTTATACTGACTTCACATGTGGGACTAGGGCTCTAAGGCTTATTTTGTCTGGGCTTGTCTTGGGCTGCTTGGAGCTTTGTTTTAACTTTTTTAGCTGTTATAGCAACTGGCTAATGACAAGTTCGTGATTACCTAAGATGGTTTAGTTTTGTTTAGGTTTGTATAATTGTGCTGTGCAATGTGTTAAGAATTTTGATATATTCAGCAATAACCAGTACTTAAGCTCTGCTATGCTGAGCAGCATCTAGCTACTCTGGCATGTAGAACTATTTATGATCTTATATGCTGCAGACAAAAGTAGTGCAGATCTGAAGCGACAGCAGAGCCTGGAAGATGAATTCAGATGGCCCAGGGCTATCAATAACTCACCAGTGATCAGCTACTGACTGTAACTTAGGATCTGGGTAACGTTGCATTCACAGCAAACCCAGTTTGAGTAGTAACAGAAAAGACAAAAAAAATTGCCTAACATATGTAGAACTTAACTGTTGGCCATCTGCTGTGCCGGATATAGATAGAGTACCAGTATATGTTTCCATTAATTGTTTCTCTGGCGAGTAGCAGCAAGCTAGTGTAAACTTTGTCCCTGTTAACATCTACTTTTGTTATATATAGTTTAGCAGGAATAACTCTCGCTGGAAGGCTTTACTTGTTCATTATGTGCAGAAACATGATTTACTGCAGAAGCCCAGCTAAAACCATGCTGTTACTGGAATGGATTATCCCATTCTCCTCCCACCACAGGCTGCATGTTTATGCCACTTGCCTCTGCCTGGCACATGGCAAAGATTAGTTTTCAACTAGATCAACAATCTGGAAATGTAGCCCTGGGTAGAGGGTATGAACAGGGAGAATGGGGTAGCCACTACTTCCAGCAAGTGTGGGCGTAAGCTGACCATGAAACTGAGCCACTGGACAACAGAACTGATACTGAAGGAAGAGAAATAGCATAGAGAAATAGCACCCCTTCCACTTCCACCAGTTAAGGAAGAGTCATATTTTGCCCCTTACTCCCTCCACAGTCAGACCTTTGGTCCAACACTGGCATCTTAAACTCTGTATAGATGTGCCACTTAGAATTCTTGACACCTTCATGCCTCTTTAGTACTCTTTTCTTATTCCTCAGTAGTCACTCTGTACTTTCAGATTATCCTAAAGGTACTTAGGAGAAACCTGCTATACAACTCAGCTGCGTATGAGAGCAGATGAATGCCAATCTCTGGTAAGTGATTCTTAACCATGGCAGCAAATGAAATCAAGCAAGATGTCATAATTTTTTGGTGAACACAGTCTTTGAAAAATATTTACCTAACACTTTTGCTATGATTAATTTAAAGTTATTTTTTTATGTCTAAGTACAACTAGTGGTAATTTAATCATTCTTCTAAGTTGTCTTGTTTACCTAACAAACACTTTTACAGGAGTAATACTGTTACCACATCATTACTAGTGCAATAGCTGATGCTGTCTTTCAAAGCAAGCTCTACCCACCAGTTGGCAGTGCTTATTCAGAGCAGTCATGTCCTTAATGAGCTTTTCAGACAACTGTTTTGTAATCCTACTGCCTTTTCCATCCTTGAAATACTTCCAGTGATCACTGGCAACATCTGCCAAACTTGTTCAAGCCTCATCTTACTTCTCATTTTCTGAAGAACTCTAGGAAATACATTCCCACCTTTGCTGCATCAAGATTAAAGACAACAAACCATAAAGGAAACATGCACAACATTTGGACAGCTAAGTGTTATGCCATTCACAGAATGCAGAAATGAAGAGAGCAAAAAGACCATGCCAGCTGAATTTCACACCAGCTGAATCTGAGAATGTTAGCCTTGCATACCCAAGCTATAATGTCCACTGTTTGAATACAGCGCTGATGAGGATAGGGTTCATGCTTCCATCCTCCCTGTCAGAGCTCCCGTAGTTTATAATTTTTTTAGGCGGCCAAGAATCAAATCACCATAACCTCAAAGCAACTGGGCCATTGATTCTCTGCGATATTTTAAAGCGTAATGTGAACTGTCAGGCTGATTGCTGAGCTCCATTCAACACAGCATTATCTTTAAATGAAACAAACTAAGCCACCAATGAAATAGACTGACAGAGGTACTCCTACAGCCCCAGAGGACATCTGTCCCAGCTTTAATGTTAGGCACAGATCAAAAACACGGTAGTTTTATCCCATGCTCTCTTTGTGGAGAAATCAGTCAGACCCTAGGCTTGGAACCAGTTCAGGGGCTTTTCAAGCAGCACAAGTAAGCACATGACAAGATAGATCCCTTCCTTTCTGCTTAATCCTCTGCGACTTCCCCACCAGGCCTTGTACCCTCAACTATTATACCTCCATGCCCAGGCATTCAGCAACCCTGACAGCTTCCTGCCAACGCACTGTTGCTCTGGAGGTTGAGGGCACAGCCCTTCTGATATCTGAGGTACCTTGAACTGGAAAACCACTTTAAAAATAATGGTTATGTCTCTGGGCCGCATCTACACCAAGTCAACCTCCAGTGAGATCTATGAGGATGGTCACAGTTCCCCCAGTGGGGCAGATATTTCTATCACTGTAGACATAGCCAGAATAATTAATGAGTTTAGGGCCTACCATTATTTAACAACTAAATTTAAAGCTTTGTATTTGTGCAAATTCCCGCTCTTTCATTTCATTCTTAAATACGTGAAATTGAATGCAGTCTGTGCCTCCACTGGAAACTATCAATGCCCCAAATCTAATGGCCCAAAAAATGCCAGTGTGTGCCTCTTACAGTGCCCAGGCGCGATGATACAAATTAACTTATCTCCTTACGCAAAAGTGACAATGGTTAGCAGTCAAGCGTGACACGCTTGAGTTAACTTGTGATATGGCAGGCAAAGTATCTCTGCTTTCAAGACTCTGAAAAGACAGATATTCACATGGAAAAGCAGCGTAGACTCTCAGAACATTTCAGAGGAACAAGATTTTAAAAAAGGTGGGTCACATTACCTAAAAATAATTGCTGATTTTTTTTTTATTATTTTTTTTTTTTCCTTTAGGATATTTATTCCTGAAGTCCACTTTCTTTTTCAGGAGCTCACAGTATCCAACTCCTTCCTGCTTTATAGTTACTCTTTCAAATAGGAGGATCCTAATTTAAGTCATTTACTTGAAAATACATACACTGACAATATCTAGAGTGACATGGAAAAACACTGGTGTAAATCACAGTCATTTAGAGAAGACTGGCAGTAGCCATTCAGTTCTAAGGCCCAAAGGCACTGCTTCAAGGGGGACACCCCAGGGCACTATCAGTGTTGGTTATCCCTTGTTTTGCCTCCATTTTGAATTAACTCTTCCAGAGCCAGAGCTTTGTCTGGGTCACAGTGAGAAAACTGCTGTGGTAAGATCTGTCCTTCTTGTTTATAAAGTTGTGATTTTACCTCACTGTAACTAGGACCTGTATATATTACAGAGATGTTGCTAAAATGACTAAACACCATCTCACAAAATAACACATGCTTAGCTAAAAATACTACTTGTATCATCATAGCTGATAGCACAGCAGGCAGCAGGGGTTTTGGAGCAGAGCTGCTTCCCAGGCCAAAATAGCTGTGTCATCAAAAACTGGTAGCACGGACCTGACTGAATTCTGAATTTATGTATGTGAGAAAAAACTACAATAAAGCCAAAGCTTTTTAAAATTTACCATAAGATCACTCTAAAATTAACCTTGAACACTCTAAAATTAACATTAGGAGAAAGTAGTTGATCATACAGTAAACCTGAATATGGCTTTTCTCAGCAATTTCACCTCCAACTAGCTCATGTGAGTTATTTATTTCAAGGTTAAAAAGACATCAAAAAAAAAAAAAAGAAACCTAATATCTTAGCATTTAGGTTACCTATTGCATTCTGTATCCATATTTTATCCATCTCCAACCCACAGGTTCTCCTGGAAGTCCTGACAAAGGCGACCAAAGGAGCAAGAACATTGTCAGCAGACTACAGTCATTTATTACAAAAGCTCAGACCTCACTGGGTTCACCTTAGAAATATCTGTCCAATTGAAAGCTTTTAAAATTGCTGGTGTAAGTTTTAGGCTACCTTTTCTGCTATAGGCACACTTGATTGTACATTCAAATGTTTGTAGAATTGAAGGTTTCAGAACTTTACAGTATTTTACTAAATAAGTTAAATTTATTTCAGACTTTGCAATTTTCCAATCCTGTAGTCACCAAATGAAAAACACTAAAACACACAACAGCTAAATAACTCATTTTGTGGTCAGTAGCTGAATTTGAAGAACTTCACCATCCCATGCTTTTCCCTAGTGTAAAGTGAAAGTTAAAGAATTTGCATACAGCACAATTTTTCTGCTGAATAGACTGTACACCCCCTCTGTTTTACTCATCATTTATGTTGATCCTATGCCAGTGTTATTTAATTGGCATAAATCAAATTACTGCTGACACATATTCCATAGGAAGCAAGACTCAGTCCCTCTTTTAACTCTCACATCATGCAAAGCAGGTTTATGCCAGCTGGTTTGGAAGTCACATAAGCAAGTCATTACGATTTGTATTAGAGATCTTCAAGGATAACAGGCTATTATCCCGCTTAACAGCTGCTAAATGTTACTAATTACTAGCTGTAGACCACTGGCTGTTAGATTCTGTGTGTATAGTGGAATTCCCAGGGTGTGCACAAGGAAGCGAACTTAAACCAGGCAGTATAGAACAAACTTGGGACATTAGCCATGCATGCGTTAATCCAAAATAGTTGTGCATGTGGCATATGAGTGACCAGAGCAATGAAAGAAATGTTTCGTTCCAGGAATATCTCACCACTTGACATATGCGGCTCAGGCATGCCCTTTCACAGGGTACAGTTTGTGACACTTTACGTTGTCAAAATCGGACCTGCTTCCCTCTTGTTCATGCTTTCATTCACACATTCCTGCCCCAACCTTGCATAGCAGTGCCACATGTGACTCTGCCATGAACTGGTGCGGGGAGCTAAACCAGATGAAGGCTGTATTTATGAAAGACAGTTTCCAGCTGGTTTATCTCCCTGGCTCACTTCAAGATGAGCATAAAGACAGGAGAACAAAAGGACAGGATAGAAATCAGAGCAGGACATAAAGTTGACCAAACAGTGGCAACCTCAGTTTTAGCTTAGTTTTAAACTGTGTTAGAAACACAGTTTGCAAGTGTCACTTGGCATTTGGTACTGTTTGTATCCTTAGGCAACTGTCAAAATTATGTCAGTGGCTCCAAGGTGCCGGTGTATTCCCTTTCCTATCTTTGCAGTGGTCCCATCAGCTGTGCAACAGGTGTGTGAATTGATCCAGAGAGCTGACACAACATAACTGTTGATTTTGGAGGGTGGTTTGTTCTATCTCAGATCAGTTTGCTGAACCCACTTCCACTGCAGTCACACAATTGCTAAATCTGATACAAAGAGCATGCGACGAGAACAGCAGTAGGAACAGCGTTATAAAAATATGAATGAAAAATTCTGAATTAGAAAAATATAGCACTGGCATAACATTCAATGAGAATAGAGCTATACCAGCATAAGCAACTATTTTATACATGTAACTTGATTCTCTAGTGCGAAATGCACTGAACTCACAGAAGTACCTCCTTACTGGTGTAAATACACCCCTGTGGGAGTGAGCAGTATAATTTCAATTAAAACAGTGTGACTGGAGTGACACAATTATTTTTTTAGGCAAATCATGACACATACAGGGCCACTACAGGGTATAAGCCATATAACTCCACTGTTTTAATATATAGACAACTATAACTACATAAACAATACACAACTGATATATTAAAAAAAAAAAACCACTTTAAATGTTTCATATAAGGAATATTGCATGCTTCATTTGGCAGGTATCACTATCCAAAAGAGTTTTTCTTAATCATATAAATACAACCTACATATTGTTTTGATTTTATTTACACCTATCTTACTGTATCTACTATTGGTTTTATTTACGCCTGCCTTGCCGTTTCTACTAAATACAAGCCAGTTCCTTCCCAAATTTGGTATTTATGTGTTGCAGATACTCTGTAGATTAATATGGCTACAATCCGATTCCCCTTAAAATAATCTGTGCTCTAATTTGATCATTAAGTAGGTGCTGGAAGAAGCCCACCAGGTCACAATTTACTGTCATTCATTAATAGTGCTTGCCCTTATCATATGGTGTAGCTCTCAAATTTCCTTGGTTTTTCCCCCTCTCCAGACTTCGCACTCTTTCAGCCGATTCAGCAACAGCACACCAGTTCGTGAAGATGTTCTAGGAGAGCAAGCCTGAAGGCAATTCCTGCTCCCCAAAACCAGTTCCATGCTCTTTACTGCTACCTTTCACCCAAAGGACTTACACCCAGTGTGGGTAACAGCACTGGATGTTGGAGGCCATGCAGCCATGAGGGCTCTCAAGGTGCCGAGGACCTCCCTGTCCTGCCCACCCTGGCGTCCCCCCCCCTGCCCACGGCCCAGGACCCCACGTCAGCCCCCCAGGGCCCTCAGCTCCTGCCCCAGCAACCCCACAGCCCAGCTTCCCACAGCCCTGCCCTGCCCAGACACGGGCAGACCCACGTCCCCATCCCCACAGCCTGCCCTCCCTCCCGGGCCNCCACAGCCTGCCCTCCATCCCGGGCCTGATCCTGACCCTACACACAGGCTGATGTCCCGGCCCAACCTCGGCCCATCCTCAGGGAGAGGTCCTGGCTGGGGCGGTGGGAGAGGCCCTGGTTGCCAGGCCCTGCCCTGGGGAGGCCTCCATGCTCCCAGCAGCCCAGTCACCAGCGAGCCGCCGGCCCTCATGGTGCCCTTACAGCTTCTACCTGTATTTAATTAACCTTGAACAAACTATCACCCGCAGAAGGATTTCCAGTCCTGCCCACGCTTCCAGGGATGTCACGGGAGCAGAATCACGTCTCTGCTGTTCCACCCTGGCACTTTGAAAGGCCACGTAATCAAGTTTTTCTGACTAGAATCTTTTTTAGCACATTAAAAGTCGTGTGCTGTGAAACACTTTCTGGTTGAGGTACATTCTGCTGTATGGGAAATTTCCACCTATCAACACACTTTAGTCTATTCATATTAGTACCCTTTTTCAGACACCTCAGAGATGGTCAAGAGACATGAAGAGACGTAGTGAGCTCTGTCCACATATGTAGTCATTCCCTTCTTCACATTTACAGAGTTTTAAAATGGAGAGAAGATGAATTTTGGTGTATACATGTCACACTCAGTATTTTTATTTTTCAACAATATCAGCATGCAGACCTAAAGCAGTACTTTACAATTTGCCAAACCCAAGAATAATATATTAAACTGTTTAGTGGCTCTTTTCTACTTCACAATGCGCACCCACACCTCTCCATTTCATTTTTTTTTTTCCTAATATAATGCATGAGATTTGCAAAGCCTAATGGCTCCTTGCATCATTCTCCTGTTGAAAATGATGGAACAGGATCTGCTTTTCTTGTTAGATCAAAGATGGGATCACCACACAAGAGGCACATTCAGAAAACTGAGCTTCTGGAAAGACAGTGTGGAGCTCCTCCTACTCTCCACTCATCTGCTAAACACAGTTTAGCAGTGAGGTCTGGAGAGATGACTCTGTGCAAACAGCCAGGATCACTGTGGGACTGTGATATGAACACTTCCTCAACTTGGCTAGTTGTCACCCATCTTTATAGAAAATAACTAGGTCTATTTTCTGTATAGTTCTATTTCTCGACTGTAGATCTAGCTCAAAGAGGTTTTCATTCCTCATTACTTGTTTTCCAAAAGCTGGACTTGGCTTAGTTACTGCATTCTTGAAATGCATTATACTTTTCCTAGTGGTAATCCAGGCAGTTTATATCCACTAGTCTCCAAACCTTCTTTATTCTTCTGTAATTTTGAGCCAGCTCTTTCTATTCTAAGCACATGGACATGAAGGATCTGACAGTTACAGCTAGAGTTTCTCTCACATCTTGGCTCCCAAGCTCCCAACCTTCGGAGAATACTTTCACACTTGGAAAAGGGCAGGCTCGTCACATTACACAATATAACACAACACAACAACTTTGGTAACCTTTGTCCATTTCTAACGGTGTGGCCCAAATATTACTTTTCACACTTGCCTGTAGTGTATTCTTTGCACAGACTAGGTATCTTCTAGCAAACAGTAAGGCAACCGCTTAGTGTAAAAACGACATTGATAAGGGTCTTGTCTTAACTAAATTTGTTTTCATACATACTTGAATCTTTATTAGTCGCCCAACTGAGTTAATTCCCCTGACAGCTGACAGATGACCTGGATGTCCAGCAAGGAGAGCATATTGCTCACGGACAGGTCCACGTAATCTCCTCTGGTCAGTGCTGCTCTGACTGCACAAGCTCAGCCTCCTAGAAATCATGCTGTTTCCACTCAGTCTTATCCTATAGCTGGTTCTGTATTCCTGCAAGTTCAGTGCATTCTGGCCAACACCTTCATTTCCCCACATCAGTGACAGCAACCACCACTACTGCCAATACACCAACAACAAAAAAAACCTTGAAAACTCAGCCATGACCACAAAATCACTCCAAGAACAACAGATCATGTGTATAAAGCCAACATGGAAGGAAAGGGCTATTATTAACTTCAAGCCTGTGACTACCGCTTCCTTAAATCACCTCAGAATAAGTAAACACCCTGTGTATCTACTTTGAGATAAGGCCATCACACTTGGGCAGCTAAAGATTGCAGTAATGTAGACTTCACCTGATTTCAACATTCAGCATTTGAAATACAAAAGCCATACAAGGACATGGGGGACTGAAATGATAGATTTATAACAGCTCATCTAGACACATTTTCCAACCAAAGAGGCAAACTTGAAGCGCAAACAGTTCTGCATTCAGTATTGCCAAGCTCACAAATGGCTAAGCCTGCACACTGGTCTTATGTAGGGTGAACCTACACTGGGTTACCAGTGAAGCGTTTGAGTATCTGGGAAATCTAGGATGAGAAATAGACCCTCCTCCTCATATTTAATCCTTAATGCCTCTTATTTGAAACCTCCAAATCTCTGGAATGGCCAAACTATCATGCCAAAGCTGGGTCAACCAGTAAACTGCAAAGCAAATTTTGCTTTACTTATGCTTTACATAAGCTTTTACAGGTATGGGTTGTCACAGTATGGCCAGCATGGAGAGGGCAAAGTTATGCTCACACAGCACCTGGTATAATCATGGCTTTTTCACAGCTCATGGAAAGCAAAATTCTGACATACAAGCTGATGGTTTAATTTGGCTTGGAATTAGAATTATCAATTGCTCCCCATCGGAATCTCTCTGCTTTGTGTAGTCTGTTCTTCCACTACAATAAAAAGACACCGTAGTTACCCGAGTTTGCTCACTCCTCTGCAAAATTCAACATGTTGGACTACAGACCTCCTGAAGCCCTTTCTAGCCTGACCAATTTTACAACTCTGTGAATCCAGCTATCCATGAGAATAAGGGGAAGAAGCAACCAACGTCACATCACCTGACAGAATAGTGTCTCTCAGTTCTGAGTCTTACCACTGAGTCGATATCTGTATGAAGCCACATCGTAGGTTTGGGCTGCAGTGATGAGCTAAAACTCATGATGAGCTCAAGCTTCCCAAGTGATGGGCAATACCGCACTTTCTCATTTGCTCAGTCTATGCACCTGACATGTATCTGGCACATAAAGCTGATAAAACAGGGAGAAGTTAGGGAGAAGTACCTAAGATACTAATAGAAAAAGTTATCTAATTTACCAGTAGAGGAAGAGATGAAGACTAATCCAGGAGAATCAGCATAATCAAAGCTACATATACAGAGAAAGGTGGATAGTAAACTAATGCTCATGTAAGAATCAGCAGAACTACATATACTTGGACTTTACATCTGTCTTTTTCTGTCCAACTTTTATCACTCTAAATATTTGTAGCATAGGATTTTTAGGACGTTTAAAAGCAAAATAAGTACAATGTTCATCCCATATAGGAACCAAATGAAGCCACTGAAGTTCTGATGGCAATTATGGAAAGGTTGGGGCTCTCTTTTAGGATGAGCCCTTAGTAGGCTAAGAAACAAAGCAGTAGTTCAAATTTCACACACACGCTTCCACCTTTAAGAACACTTCACGTCATATTTTCTGTACTGTCAATGGGTAAATGGGGAAGTCTAGAAAAAAGTACTACTCTATGCCAACAATAGCTGTGATTGCTAAAATCTACAGCACAGACCCTAGCTCAATGATTTAATGCTGCAGCTGTCATGTTTGCTTTTTGAGTCTGAATGTAATCAAAACCCTAAACAGTGAGCGGTGTGAGAAATTGCCTCCTGCAACCATCTCATTCTCTGCTCTGTAAAATGACAGTGCGTACTGCTTCAGGGTCACATACACACTACACTCTAATAGAGAGTCATCGGAAAGAAACATGGTAAGAAAGCAGTATGCAGCCCTGGGCTGACTGCCTCAATTCTACCTTGAGCCTTTTGCATATGCTTAAAATCCTTGTTTAAAGCTGGGCATTTAGAAATATTGCCAGTTTCACTGTAACTACCCACCTTCCCACCTCTATTCTTGGATGTAATTCACAAAGAAACGCAATTATCCATTCCCTTAGATTCATTGACTGTACTCTTACAAGCTTGAGTTCCTCCACTGTAATAACCTGTTACTGTGATGGCTGCAAATAACAATAATCAGTTGTCTATTCATTATGCCATATAACCTTTTTATTCATTTCTCTCTCATAGCTACAGAGCTTGTTCACTGTCAACTTGAAGTGTAAAAGGTTTTAACAGATAAAAAGCCTTCCAGATCAAGTTAAGATGATACCTCAGTGTACTGAGAAAAAAGAATCCTCCAATTCATGTGTCAGAGAACACAAAGATGACTGAAATAATAAGCTGTACATATACTTTGTGTTTAGAATGTTTATTAAGGAAGAAAAACCACCAGGCACTATACAAATAAACCTGGCTCTGTCTTTGATGTATTTGTGTTTTTACTGAGAAAGGTACTGCAATTCAGGCAGAAGGAAAGAGCAAAGTAACAGAAAAAGTCTAAAGAGACAGGACTTGGAAATTTAAAAAATAATTTGCTACATTTAGTGGCTCTGACTATATTAATTTAGTTCTACCTTCAGAGCTTCTAGAGGAAGTTACTCCACTTAGTTATTCCACTTTCCAAAACCTCCAAAAAAAGTGCATTTTCCAGAAACTCTGAACAAATGTTCTTCTCAATCTGACAATTAATATGACAGCGATTAACTCAAGTCCATATGTTGCAGGATCCCAAAATACGGTCGCAGTCTTATGGTTAAGGATTCCATTTTATGCAAGTGTCAGTGTATAGCCTGTTGGAAAAAGCCTTTTAAAACTGAATTGAAAAATTGAAACATTACTAAGGAATTATTAAAAGTGCAGTTGATTTTTCATAAAAAACGGTATTAGTGCTTAGGAGGTTTGTTCTTTTAAAAAAAAAGGACATAGAAAATGTTATTCTCTATTGAATTCTGTAGTTTTCCATCTTAATTTCTATGATAGAGCAATCTGTGATTAAAATGAAACCACTTCATGATACTGAAAGATGAATACCGAAAAGTTTCCCTTTTGTACTGATATATTATTGGAAATCAATCTGAAGCACAATAAATACACTGAAGAAGAAATCAACTCCGAATTGCATGGAAAAAATTCTATTCTTGCAATCTTTTTGTTTTACAAGTCTAGAACTAGGGTGTTCTACCATCACTGCAATCTTTCTTTTTAATCAGTGTGACTTATAACAATATCCATGGAATGTCACCAGTAGCTGCCACACAGTGGATGCCATCTTTCATTGAGAGAATAGGCTTCTGAATGCTGCCAATTTATAGCCTTGCATCCCACTGCACGATGCTGGAAAATCAACTGAGGATCCCCTTTGAAATGAATAGGAAGAATGCCAGGTGCCAATTTGTTGGTTGTTAATGGCTTAACGACCCTTTATTGGCATGACGGTGAATTTCTGAGTGATTAGTCTTCGTGTTTCTTGCCGCTTTTGGGTGCCAGAGCATGTTAAGTGGAAAACTTTTTATTATTACATTGAAAGAAAGATCTTATGGAGAAAAACAGCAACATGAAAGTACAAAAAAACTTGATAGGCTTAAAATGAAAAAAGGGCAGATATATCTCTGTAAAGGTTATCTGTTCAGACCAGATTATACTCTTAAAAAGCTGGATTCTTGTACAGGGGTAATGGTCTTCTGAATATTTTTTCCTGGCATTTTAGTTTGTGAAAGTGTTTTGAATGAGACCTTGATCATGCAAAGATATGAATAATTTACGTACTGACTTGTCCCACTGAAGAAAATACTCATATCATAGTCCACCAAAATAAATAGTTGAGAATTTTGAAAACATGTTCAAAAGTAAATAAACAACATTCTTAGGAAAATCGATATATTTTTTACAAATATTTTACATAAATATTATGTTTTACACTTGTAATTGAAGCAACATTTAAACCTATGTTTTTTACTTAACCAAATGTGCTCTTGCTTGGATTTCTAGGATTAAGGTGCAAGAATGGACTTATCTACATACAAAGCAAGCAATTCAGTGCCTACATTTCAGTGATTCAAAGAAAAATCCATAAGCTAAGTTTCTCAAAACTCTGTTAACTCTGCTAAAGCAGGTTCAACTACAGCAGGAACATATCCAGGTGGATTTTGAACATCTCCCGAGAAGGAGACTCCACAACTTCTGTGGGCAGCCCACTCCAGCCCTGTCATCCTCAAAGTAAAGAATTTTTTTCCTCATGTTTAGATGGAACTTCCTGTGTTCCAGTGTGTGCCCATTGCCCCTTGCCCTGTCGCTGGGCACCACTGAAAAGTGTCTGGACCTATCCTCTTGACACCCACCCTTTAGATATTTATAAGCATTGATAAGATGCCCTGTCCCCGGGACAGCGTCAGAGCTGGGACTGGCGCCTGTGGCCACGTCTCTCTCCAAGGCAGCCACAACTCACAATTTACATGGCAACAAAACCCTCCAGGGCTGCTGATTCAATGGGAATGCCAAGTTCAAACACATTTCTCTTTCTTGGTTTATTCAGAGTGTAAACATGTGAAACGAGGCTGCAAATAGTCTAGTATATATTCTTGTTTTCAAAACACAGCTCGTAGCAGAGATGATGACAACATCGAGGTTTTTGTGTGACAGCTTACTATGCAGTCAATTTTATATAGTTTATTATACTATAAGCAAGACCACCTAAAATCTATTTGCCTCTCAGTACCTCTTTGGTACTGGTAGAGGATAGCTGTTCAAATCAGGGTAGTTCTGAGCATGTGCAGAAATAAAAACTGCAGCTGAAACAACCCAGGGAGATTTCAGGGCTAAGAGAAAAGCAGCCAGGGAACAGAGGCTCTCCCAGAGTTAGGCAGTCCACAGGGATTAAAAAAGGGCTTGACAAAATCTATGCCATCAAGCCTATCCTTCAATTTTTTGATATGTTACACCTTTTTCTGCGAGTTTTACTTTTTCCAGTTAACTAAGTGTTGTATATCCTGTGCGTTTTTATCAACAAAAAATAGTTAAACATTCAGTTCTCATATCAGCTTTACCAAATTGCTAAAAATGTAAACACAGGGACAAAAAACCCTAAAAAGCACATATGGAATCCTGTAGGAATTCAAATGTATTCAAATTTCATCTCCCTGTGATTTTATGATTGCTTTTGAAATGGGCTGCTTTAATTACTTAACATCTGTTACCCAATAACTAAAGGCATTATGTTTCCCCGCGTCATGACAAAAAGGTGCCTTGTGTTGCTGAATTCAGCACGCGTGGAGCTAAACAAGGTTAAGAACCACTGAAGGCTTGCTCTGGTTTGAAATGTGCCTCTACCTTCCGGGCCTTCGAAATGGCTTCTTCATCAATGGATGGATTGAGTTAGTTGACTGATGCTTGATTTTCCAATATATAGAGCTGGTTAAATCACTAGCAGCATGTCTGACAGCTGTGTTAGCGTCCTCCAAAGTTACAGACATATGAGTTCCCAATACAGAATGCATCTATTTGTCTGTCTTGTGGATGTATTCATTGACAGTGTATGTTTTCTTTATTTCCAAGAGCTCCGGTTGGGCAAAATGTTGTGCACTTCGTTAATTTCATATGCTCTCAATAGTCTCTTGACTTCACTATTCAGTATCTAGTGTTCATGTCTCTTAAGGGTTGGGCAATAAATATTAAATTGTATAAATTACCATACATAAGTATTGTGAATTCTTCTACAGTAGTTCCTAGTCAATCAACGTTTGCCAATAGTCACTTTTAGATTATCATCTAATGTATAGATTTCTCCTCTCATTCAAAGGAAACTAACTGTAAAATCCAAAATAGCTCTGTATGGGGAAACCTCCCCGGTATTACATATATAGTGAATTTCATATGCTTTCCCAGTAGGAAAAAAAAAGTTTAGATAAAGTCTAGAGTCCAAGTAAATAGTAATCTAAAATTAAAAAATATTAGATAGTACTAGCATAATCCTGAAACAAAGCATTATAATACTTGAGAAATCTATTTGTAATTTAAACTTTAAAAAGGACCGGGCATGTTAAAGTAACGAAATACAGAGTATATAATCCCTCAAACACATTCTAGCTGTCCTGTAGTTCTGGTCTGAATGTTCTTGATTATACTATGTTTTAAATTCCTCAAACTGAGATTAGATTAATTTGACTTTTTTTCATCCCTCTTCATGATGTCACTATGCAGTAAATTACTAATTGATGTAATTGGTCTCATTTCCTACTAATATAGGGGTTTGACCCAGTATTTCCCTTTTTTTATTTTCAGAGATTTCTTTTGTCATGAAGACTTACATGTGCCTACTAAACACACTACAAGTGTTTGCCATTTTATCCTAGTCAAGGTTGGAATGGTGCATCCAGAGTTTATCAGTGAAAGTGAGAATGTTTCCCAAAAGAGAGTGTAAAATGAAAAGCACACAGAGAATTGGGAAAAGCTACTCAGATTACACAAGATAGTCCTGATTCACCAACCACATTTATATTTCTGGTCTTTATGCTCTTGGTGTAACAAGGTTATATATGTAGTAAAATATCCCATGCATTTAATATTTCTCATAATATCACTTATAAAATTTTACCCCTGTCTCTTCACAAGGCTGAAGAAACAGCTGGGAGAAAACAGTACACAAAAGAAATGCTAATTAAAGTACCTTTGGGAGGAGAAAGGAATGAAAGAAGCTGATATTAAATATTAATCATAAGAAACAAGGCAGGAAGATTTTTAAAGGTGGAAGTAAACAACAGTGAGTTATTTTAATTTGTGATAGCATAGAAGATTGACCTGAACTTTCACATACAGGTCCTTCTCTTTTCAAGAGTCACCTTTTTTTTTAACTCGAGATGGATGGCTTTTTTGCCTAATTTAAGGAAACTCCGGCTTAATGATAAAGACACGTAATGATAAAGACCCAACTTGGCAGATTTAATGCTAAACTATTTTTCATCTCTCTCTTAAATATGAAGCATAATCATGTGGTTTACTACTTTTTCTTTCTGTAAATCTGTTCTACTACTGCAATTCTTTCTCTTTTAGTAAACAAATCATTTTATCTTTCAGTCTTGTCTAGTAGCAAAGATGCATCTGAACTACTGACACATAAAAAAGCAATCCCCATCCAAGGCTTTGGTGAATTCTAGAAACAAGGCATTGCCATGCTCAGAGCTTTGCTTTCTTACCAGTCATCCCGGCACATGCAACAGGTAAAATCAGAAAAGCTGCCTGCAATCAGTTAGAGAAGGGGAGGTGCCATCAAACATCTAAAGAGGTATGCTGGAAGTCACAATTCCAAGGGCAGACAGGTTAACTGAATATATTCCCACTTTTCTGAACTACAAAAACATTTGTCATGAATAGTCTACGTTACACGCTCTCAGTGGTCTTCATTCCTCAGCCTCTTTTTTGAGTTTCCTGCTACCTGACAACAGGCTTCACTTAATGGAGTCTTCTGTTCACAAACCTGTCACTATTGCCCATGTCCCGGCTCTTCCAGCTTTTTAAAAAGACTGCTGGCAACTCTTAAAATTCATCTCCGAGGATCAGTAAGTTTGCCCTGATGTGTTTGCCAGACACAGGCAGTACAACCCACTGTTTTCCAGAACAACTTGTCTGTAACCAACCAAGCTGTTTGTACTGGAAAAAGACAGAACAGTAAAGCATAAGCCAGCCTAATGCAATAAGATGCAAAAATGAGAAGTCAGTTACAAGATCAGGAAACAATGCAATAATTAAAAATGTGCTTTACTTCAGCTCAGTTTCAGGATCAGTATTCTGTTTCAAATTTTATTTTATTTTTTTCTGTGGAAAGGAACGCGTCTTTATAACATCTTTGACACATTCTCCTAACTACTGAAAGACCACCGTCAGCTCATCTGCCACCCCAAATTAAAGACACATTCTTCTTTTCAACAGATTTCGCTTTCCCTTCCCCTGGGCCCTTTTCATAACCCAAAGTTGTTAGGATGCAAATTACACTCCAGCACCAGCCCCACCTGTACCCCCTTTATCCTTCCTTACACACCCTTTTAGCTAATGTAACCGACATTTATCATAATATTGTACATTATATAGTGCTCACAAAAAATAACTAAGAATACCAAAACCTCCCATTATACTGATTACTCCAGTTGTCCCAAATATCATGATACTACCAGATCTCACAATAGCATTAATTGTTCAATTGGTTAGAGATATTGGCACCCTAGGGGGAAAGTGAGATGGGATCCCTGTTTTTTTCCCTTCACTAAGCAGCTTCTCTGCAGCCAACCTGACAGGACTAGGACCCAGTCCTGGGAGGCTTTCCTCAGCAATGAACACTACAGGAAAAGTAGGATATTGATATATTCTGCTTTTTAAACCACCTTTTCCGGGCATCCCCTGGTGAGAGAAGGGGGAGTAAGGCTGTCCCCAACCACCACATTCTACTGCAAATCCTAGTTTACACATCCCAGGCAAAGGGCCAGGCCAGTAGCTCTTCAAGGTTAGGAAGAAGCCCAGGCAGAGCTGAGGAGGGCTGAGTAAAACAGAGTCAGGCTCAACCTCCAGGAAAGGATCAAGAATCATTATTACAGATGCAGCCTTAGTGCTAACGATCACTCACTTTGGTATTGCGGCTATTTAGCATCACAATGCTGACACAGACTCAGCATATTGCCCATCAAAAGGATGAAATGGGATTGAGTTAGTTTTAGGCAATCTGCATTTCCCTTTTGACATGCTGATTTTCACAAGAGCACCTCTTTTGTCTCAAGACTGAGTTGACGGCTCTCTGGACTTCCTACCCTGACCTTCCACACCCTGCCAGAACGGCAGACCTTCTGGTATACATCATGACTACAGGACAACTTAGAGCTTTCATTATTTTTATCATACCAGATATACAGCATTTCTGACAGCCCTATGGTTTGGGTAATGTTGCAGGATTTCTGAAAGGATGGGTTACAGACTATACCAAAAGATAAGTGAAACTAAACCCAGCGTTTTAGTTTCCCCCGTCTGTTAGATTTTAGGTACAGGATTGTCACACTCACTTTTAGTTACTGTCTTCGTTATGTCAAGTTTATCTATCAGTTTGCGCTCAAAAAATCATCCCTTTCAAAGCAGCCGCTGTTTGCCGTTGCTGTCAGTGTCAATAACCCCACCATTGCTTACGGAAGGATGCACATCCCATATCTTCAAGAGGCCAAAATACCAATATCCGTTCGGCATGACTACTTTGCCTTTGCAGCAGAAACTCGGTCTCGGATTCACTCAGTTTATTTCCTGATTGCTCAGTTCATTTCCTAATTGATTGTACATGGTTCTAAGCTGTTGTGCAGGCTCAGCAAATACTGGAGTATGTGTATCGGAGAAGGAAGTCTGAGTCCACGCTAACGCTAAGTGTAGATGCAAGCACACCTATTGCACAGTGCGAAGGAATGGGATGCAGAAGCCTGTTTGGCTACATCTCCCAGTTTGGAGTCAAATTATATGACTGATGTTAGTAGAACAAATATCCTGCTGTCCATTATTAATAGGGACTTAACATCTCACAGAACAAAGCTATATAGGATTTAAAGGCAGATGAACTACAGGTATTTCCTTGCCAGCAGTAGAGATGTACTAAACTGGTGTCAGAAAACACAGTGCACTCGCTCGTTCACCAGCTTCTGCTTCTGCATATGTCATCACTGGGAACCATAGTTGCAAAATCTCTGAAAATGCTCACTGTTAGCAGCGTGGGTGAACGTGGCCCACCAACAGCACTACAGAGAAATTGCAGGAAGCTGCAGGCAGAAAGAGAAGGAGGATTTCCCTTCAATCTCCCTGTGTGAGATAAATGATCAGATTTCAGTTAGAAACAATAAAAAAAAATATATTAAAATGCCTCCAAAAAAGAGAAACATCTCTGCAGCCAACCTGACAGGAGTGAGAAATATAATGAGCATATATTTCATTTCTAAACTTCAGACAAAGCAGGTCACTGTTAAAAATTTCTGTAAGCCCATTCTAAAATGAATTTTAATGCCAGCTAATGATCACACCTATTAGCATGCAGTATCAGAGATGCATTTTCTGCCCAGTAGCAGCTGCTATAGTAAGATACTTTGCATCCTTCATGAATAACAAAGACAATGAATTCTTAAGAGTGAAATTCTGATCAGACTTGGGTGTGAAAAGTCTCTCCGCTAGCCACGTTATAAATTCATTTTTATATATATTCATGTTGTCCAAATTATCTCACCTACCAAATCAGACGACTACTCACCATTGCCAAATGTGCTCCCATCCATATAGTTTATGATATTCCATAAGAAATGACTTTGTTTGGGAAGCTGCTTCTAGCCTATTCTACTGTTGCATCCTCTTTCCACTTTGTATACTACACTTTTCATATTCCTGTAAAGCATCCCTCTCTAGCTGTCTTTTATGTCTACAAATTGGTGCTTTTTCTTGATGAATTATTACCAGCTGCATTCACACTTGTTCAGATGTGAGCACTGCTTCATAACTCTCATAGGTCTTGATCTTAATCACTCTATAATCCCTCCTGGTTTTGTTGCTCTTCCATGAGCTCTACACAATGTATCCACATTTTCTACTTAATCAGGATGTAACTGACATAAATTGCTTATAACCAGACCCCAAACCAAGTAAAACTACTCCAGGATTCATCAACAAACAGGATTTTGCTTAATAGTCTCAGAGGAGGACAAGACAGTCAAACAGACTTTGGCAGTGCTTCAATTTAAAGAATGAAAGAAACACATAGTCACGGATAAAGCCTTTAAGAGCCCAAGATTTGCAAACAATTCCTAAATACATGTAAAAATTGAAGAAAATAGACCCAGCTGCAATTCTCTGTGGATAAGTCTGCTCTTTATAATTCTGTTAATGTACACCTTCTTCCAAGAGTAAAACTGGAAGAAATCTGTATGAATCCCAGAACTTTAGCCTCGAGACTTTCAGTTTCATTTTACAAAAACCCCACACCCTGAAAGCTGTGAAGCTCGAGGACTTATAAACACTTTGAATCCCAAGATCACAGAAACAGTAAAAAAACATTTACATTTCTATCACAAAATTGACTCCATGTATGTGTATCCAGTTACTTAATTTAAAGCATCTAGGTTGTGCAGTCCTCTTCTTGGACACCACCGTCCGCCCATGTATCCTAAATGGCAGGATCAGGGTCGTTCACAGCCATGTGAGTTAATATTATACTTCAAGTGGAATTCATCTTTTCAAAGCCACTGCACTTCAAGCTCACAAAATTAATTACCGCAAAGAAACATATCACTTAGTAGAGTTTAGTCTACTAAAGGTATTTGAGCTCTGAATATGTTGCAACACACCTCTACATTTGTTATTAAATATCTCATTATAAACAACTTGCCTAGTTTGAAAATTAAATTATCTCTGAAAAGGTAGATATTCTAACTGAATTAAAATACCCTGCTGCCAAATATCAATGTTTAGTAAACAAAACTGAATTTTTTAAGATTTGCTGAGTTCTCATCTTGATTGTTTTCAGTATCTATTCCAAAATCCACAATATTCAGATCAGACTGAATCCCATTTTTTTCACAGGATAACAATTTATCTTCTTATAGCAGAAGGGGTTGTATTCTAAGTCACTAAATTGTTATTACTAATTCATGTTAAGCTACTTCTCTGCTACTTACACGCATGGAGCTACTTAAAAAAAAAAAAAGTGCTTGTTCAACATACAGCTTTTCCAAAGAGATGCATTTTTAAAATACTTATAATTGAATTTTGTTCCTTACATTCAACCGTGTATCTGGGAATACTGTTGATTATTGAGCACACTGTGCAGTAAAAACCAGATCCTGGAGACCAGACATGGATTTACAGGAAGAAAAGAAGGTTGACAGGCTGCTAATACCTGTCTCCCACCTTTGTTTGCTTAACCCTGTATTACAACCTCTTTCTCAGTCTCCGAGGCCGTTTTACCAAAAGCAGGGATCTGAAGAGATGGTGTAACATTTGAAGAGCCAGGAAATGTGTGTTCATTCCAATTAGCAGCCTTATATTGCAGTCATTTCTGTCTCAGGATCCAGTTAAGGGGAGGGTTCAGATCTTCTTTTCCACACTAGAACTGTATTTATTCCAGATATATAGTTGATGTGAAAACTGCATTGAGGTGGAAGGTATCAGGATCCACCACAAATCAGTAAATTACCAAAATACGAATAAACAGACAAGAGAAACAAGCAGTGCCAAAAGCCCAACTTCCACAACTATATCTGTTGCAGTGGGATTACTTCACTTTATGTCTAGCCTGGACTTATAGATCAAAAAAACCCATTACTGTTTGCAGGCACTAGGTGTGCTTCCAGGGCACATCTTCCATCATCAGTTTTGTCTGAAAGGAATCTAGTTTGCATACTCCATAAAGCAAAAGCAAATACACTAAATGGATATGATATTTACTTCAAAAGCATATTTCTTACTTGAACTGAAATCCTAATGCAGTTGTATTCACTAAAGAGTCACAGTTGGATGTTCCACTCAGCAACAATAGTAGGAGAGCAGCTTTTATGTCTGTGAGTTTCAAATTTTATTTTTTTATTATTTTTGTTTTTATTGGCTCACTTGATAACATTTCTTAGTATAGTGTTATTCAGCTCAAAGCAAACAGGCTCTGGGAACATTTAGCTAAAACCACAACGGACAGGCACTTGCAGGTCCCCAAGCTACCTAAAGACAACAATCACTCTTTTTCATAATCCTGTGAAAGGACCACAGGCATTATATTCAGGATAGCGTTAGTCTTACTGGGGTTGTCTGCGAGCTATTTGAACTCCTTGCTTCTGGGGACCTATTTTATCTGTTTCAAGTGCAGGACAGCACCCCTGTTTTTCCCTCACCTTACTTTCTTCTGCCTGAGGTATCATCCCTTTATGCTCATGCTGTTCAGTCTCAGCAGTTGGTGAACTTTCTGTTCTGATTCAGGTGCAGCTCAAGGCCAAGTATGGGCAACACAAAAGACTCTTGATACCCCGTCGCCACTCCCATGAGCAAGCTACATTTCTTCAGCAAAAATGTCAAAAATAGCTTCAAGTATCTGACTTTTACAGAATGCTAAAAGTCATATCTAGTATTCTGTTTGGGTTTTAGAGAAAGTTGGGAGCTATGGGAACATGGAGCAAGGAGATCTTTTCACTTATAATCCCTGTAGTTTTACGCAATAGGAGAGTGGAATGAAAGGTTGGGAATTCTGTTTGTAACTTAGTTATAAATGATGCCTTGGGCACCCACTTGAGGAGGAGATCTCTTTGATTCATTGCCTGTAGAGATTTAAGTGTGTAGGACTGTATCTCAGTGATAAGCAATGATAGAACAAATAAACACCCATTAAAATGAAGATTCAGGAGTAAGTAAAAAAACCTTACCCAGTCAAACTGATAAAAATTAGGACAAATTTGCCAGTTTGTTTGCGTGATGTGACTCTATTTCAGAGTCTCCCTTATTCAGGTACTTTTGTGCTAATGTGATGATAAAGAGCTGACACAAAATCTGTTTGCAAAGGGGTTGCTAAAAGCATTGCATCAGTTCTTATCTTCCTCTCACACAACAGTATGGGGATTGCTGAGGACTTCTAAAACTTGAGAAATCCTTACTGCAAGGTTTGGTTCCCTTTTGAGGAATGAATTACAAAATTTCTCAGATTACTATCGGTTGCACCAGGCATTCAAACAAAGCAACAAAACAGAACCCCTAAAATGTGGTTGCGTATTTCAAAAGGACATAAACATCATTTCACAACCAGAAAGACGACCCACTATCTGGTGTGGCTACTGATCAACACCATCTCATTGCTTTAGCCAGGCCAGTGTCACTAATAGCAGCATTCATTACTCCAGATTTTGCGTAAAATTGAGAAAATAATTTTCAAAGTAACTTGTCTTAAATTCTATGGCTCATGTAGGTATATGAGAGGCCACATGCAATGACGAACATAGTCCTTACTGGTTTAGAAATACATTATACATATGTTAACCTCAGACTAAATTCATTAGGTTTTTGAAGGTTTATTCTCCACGTCTTATTCATTTCAGTAACAAGCTATAATATGTTGTATGCAATACATGCCCATAGGTTCTATTATGACAATCACTTTAGGATTACTATAATTTAAAATTTTATTTTAGCTATACAAAAAGAAAAATGTAGTTCAACATTATTAAGTACCTTCTTTGTCATCATGACGTATGATTGCATCCTGTATCATATCAGCAAGATTAAAACGGACCCGGTGATTCTTTCCATGTTTCAGCTTTTTCACGTAGCCCTCCCGTTTCTGGAAAGCTTTTTCTCGTTCGTAATAGGCCTTTATTTGGTCACAGCGCATCCGCTTCACCAGCCGCTGCCGCTGGCCAAGAGGGAGGGACTCCAGCAAGCACTGCTCAATTTCCATCTCATGGGACCGAAAAACATTACATAGCTGGAAACAGCCTGTAAGGAATTAAAGACAAATACATTTAGAACATGCAACAGCGTGTTTTCAAATGTGACATGAAAATTCTATGAATCTTCTTGTGGGCCTTTCTAACCACGTGTAAGTCCATCACGTGAGGTCCTCCTACTTGACCAGTGCTGACTATAGAGAGTATATATCGTTATCATTTACTTTTTGGAGACAACGCATAACTAATTCCATTAAATCACTGATGCATTTTTTAAAAGCTAACTCAGTTCATGCAAATAAATGTGAACAGAAAGAGGTTTAAAAGTTCAAGTGTGAGACAGGCAAAATATCTAAATAATTCAATATAATTCAAGAAGCTCGCATTTGCTTACAAACAAGAGACTATTATGCAGAGAAATGCCAGTCTGATGCCCATGCTCCCTTTTTATTCATTTTCATCTTGCTTTATGTTAGCAAATTCTTGTTACTCAGAGAGAAGAAAAATCATCATATCTTAATTATAATGAGCTCATTAGCATGCAGTGGGTACTCAGGCAACTACCTTTTAAAAACATCAAAGTCATTTCAGATTCATAACTATGTGTATGACTGGTTTGTTTTTTTTTCTTTTTTGCATTGTATAGAGCCATCCAAATGGAATTTTCTAATGAAACTGTCAGATACTGAAATCTTTGTGTGGAAACCAATCGCAAATGTGTCTTTGATTCAGTTAATCCTAACATTCATAGCACTACCTTTAAGTTGGATTCCTTTTGTTGCAACCATTAAATCTGTTATTTTTACTGACATTGCAATAACAGAGATGTTCTTTTCCAGTATGTTCTTGTCATGCTTTAACCACAGATAGCAACTAGGACCATATAGCTGCTTGCCCACTTTTCCCCCTACCCCCAAGAATGGTAGGGAGAAGAGGGAGAAAGGGAGGGGAAAGGGAAAAAACCTCTTGGGTTGAGATAAAGACAGTTTAATAGAACAATAACAGAAAAGGAAAATAACATTAATAATGATGGTAAAAAACCAAAGAAGATGAAGTAAGACAACACAAGTCGCTCTCACCACCCAGGGATTGGTTGCTCAGCCCACTGGGAGCAGTGATTGTGGATCCCTCCCCTCAGCCAACCCCCATTTATATACTGAGCATGACATCTGTGGTATGGAATATTCCACTGGCCAGCTTATTCTTTCTATGCTCTCTCTCAGCTTCTATGGGAAGCTGAAAAAGTCTTCAAAAAAAAGGATTTCTTCATATGGGAGCTAGGTGGCCAAATTTGTAATTTCTAAGGATTGTCATCAGCCAGTTGAGAGAGGTTTTCTCCCCTTAGTTTGATGGAAGAGCTCTTGAAGGGGATGTAGACACAAGTCACGTTGGGCAGTGACTTGAAAGAAATAGAAAAATTAAGCATTAACTGTGCCACTTCAATTAGGCCTGCTTTTGTCTATCCATTTTGCTGTAATTACATCATCAAAGGACCCCTACCTCAATCAGGGCAGTGCTAACTAAATGACCATGTTGTTTTCTCCTTGTTGCTTGACGTATGTGTAATCTACTGAATACCATTCAGACCCTGCTCTGAAGGCATAATTAATAAATTCCCGACAGGCTTTTGTAAAGATCACAACATCATAGCACATAAATGCTTCAAAAATATTTATTTATTTTAATTAAAAAAGAGAGATGAAGGGGCATTTTTATCTACATTCTCTACTGAAGAACTGAAAGACAATGATTTTCTTTTAAAATCACTAATTTTGGGCATCTAATTCAAGAACTATATTCATTTCTTGAAGTTTTTTGCTTTCCTTCAAAGGCATAGTATTCTATAAAATATTATGTATAATAATACCATAATAAAATACTATCAAAGTGACAGTCATAGGTCTGCATGCCAATCACTCTATAATTTATATATAATACATTATTTATTTGTTATATTTTTTTATATTTTTATATTATAAAGTATGTATTGTATTCTATTGATTATTCTATTATATAGAATAATGTATTCACTAAGAAATAGAACCTAAGGTCTCAAACCAGACTTACCAACATTGAGGAGCATACATTTATGCAAAAAATGCCTGGAGTGTCTTGTCTCCATGCCAGAAGCAGACACAGAATACAATTGTACAGGTCAAGTTCAGTCGACTTATTTTAACATAAACTACCCTTCCCCTCCCTATAATTTCTGTTCCTTTCTTAGCATGCTCTTCTAGTTAGAAGAAAATGAGTTGTCAAACCAAAAAACTGAAAACAAGTATTGGCTTGCATTGTGCCAAAACACAAACCCTTTATTTTTTCATGTCAAAAGCCAACAACTCTTTCTGTATAAACCAAAATTTTCCATTTGACCTGAAATGATATGTTTCATTTCTGAGCACATGTCGGAAAAGACAAGGAAATGAAAGGGTAGCTCTGTAAAGCTGCAGAAAGATGTAACTTCATTCCGTGCTTCAGTCCCAGTGTTCAGAGCATTCAATCAAACAGATCTGCACCCTCACCACCCTCAGACAAAGGCACTTTGTGACTGCCTCTCCTTTCTGCTGCGTTAGGACTGGGGAATGAGCAAGCTTCAAATCTTCCCTAGTAGAATTGGTTTGCTTTGTATAAAATATTACAGTACCTGTGTCCTAATCTTACACAGTATTTTCGGATTGTAAGTCTCTAAATTTATACCCTAACACTTCTAAATCTGGGTATAGTGCCTGCCAGCCAGGCTCGCAGCCTCAGGGGGAAAACCAGCTTGCTCTGATAAGCCATGTTGGACAATGCAGCTCAATGCAGTCCAGTTTTACCTCTGCTCTGTTCCTTCCTTCTCTTTTGTGAAGGGAAGAAGGAGCAGCCGTGCACCTGGGCTCCCATAGGCTACAGCTGAAGTTGCTGTCTGTATCTGGAAAACTCAACTGAGAACAAGAATTGCTGCTGTTGTTTTAGTCTTAGCTGTAAATCAGCACTGTGTGCTGAGAAAATACTTTAATTGTGCCTTTGTTTTTCCTCAGTTTAGCTCACATGCAGCCTCTGCTCGGGGGAGGAACTGGTAGTGTTCGCTGCCACATCACGACTGAGACTGGTGCAAGCTGTAGGACACCTTTGCTGTCAGAGTGCCCTGCTCCTGCAGGGTGAGAAATCAAACAAATTAGCTTAATGTATTGGTCGAATAGAGCACAGCAAAGACGAGCTCATAGAGCCAGATTCCAGCTTCAGGAAGGATGTGGCTGACTTAGTTTCCTCTGCCTCTCCGCTGGGATGACTTTCAGCCTGCATGACTATTTGCCCCATGAAGAACAATGCTTGACTGCCAGAACTGGCCTCACGTCATGGTTTCCAGTGTGTGGCCAGAGTCAAACAATTCAGACAGATTGAGACGAGGACTCTTAATCCACTTGGGCATTGGTCTCAGATGAGAAGTAATGAGTTGCAGATGAGATTTTTTTCTCTCAGCAAGTCTAGAACCTGATACACCCCAGATGAGATCAATATCTGATGGTGGATATAATGGCTGCAGGTCAGCAGCCTCATTAGGTTAAGCCTGGATTAAGAAACATAGTATAGATGTAGACAAGGCAAACTCTCAATAAATCTTTCAGATGTTCTTCTTCAAGGCCTGCAACGTTCAGTCCCAGTTTTCGAACCATGCAGGTCTCTGCTCTGACTGTGCTGGCCTAGTAAGCACGGGAAACCACTGATGGCACAAGAGGCAGAGCTTCCTGGCTACCACCCCAAGAGAGCTGGACTCAAACCCAGGAGGGTTATAGACATGCTTCTAGAGAAAATTTTGGGGATGACTTAGTGACGCTTTGAGCAGGGGGTTAATCACCAACATCAGATCAGGTGACCCTGTCTTGTCCAACGGTCTCAAAAACCTCCATCAACGGATTCTCCAGGTTCTCTGAGTAACCTGTTGCAGTACTGCATTGCCTTCTATACAAATGCCTTGGGGGGTTTTTTGGTGGCCATAACTCCTTCTTACTACTGTCACTACGAAGAAGAGTTCAGTTTTGTCATTTCTGTCATTATTCTGGTAGCCGCCTGTTGCCCTCGCTCCACTTCCTCAGTGTCCATCTTACACTGGGAGGACCAACACTACACACATACTTGCAGGTGCAGCTTCACTACCCCCAAGTAGAAGCGGTCAATGACTTCCCTCAGTCTGCTGCCCATACTCCTCCTAATATAGCCCACTATATGGTCTGCCTTATTTACAGCCAGTCTGCAGGGCTGGCTCCCATTCAACTTTGTGTCTGCTGTAACCCCTGCATCCTCTTCAGCAGAGCTCCAGTTTAAGTCAGTCAGTTCCCAGGCCGTACCAATGCATCGGGTTAGTCTGTCTCAGGCACGAAAATATGCACTTCCCTTCTTGAACCGCCCAAACTTTCTGTCAGCCCAATCCTCAGGATTAAGCTCTACCATTCAAACTATGCCAACCACTCTGTCCTAATCGAGCATTGCTAACAGCAGCAATAGCTTCAGCTGTAAGAAAACCCCCAGGAAAAAATAGCTGCTAAAATCCACAACTTTATTAGGCGGATGTGAACTGTTATTGTTTAGAGCCTGACAACTCAGCTACAGCCAGGCTCAAAAGAGAAGTTATTGCAGCCTCCTAAAGGGTAACATGTGCAGCAGGTCTGTCCACCCTTTTCCATACATGAGAAAAATGGAACCGCCACATGAGAACATTTTATGGGACCCATACAAACAGCAGAAGATATATGGAAACCATGGTCTCAACCAGAGCTAGTTTTGAATATGCTAGTCAGGATGCAGTGTGGCAATATAAGGAAGGGTTTGTGGGTAGGGAGAAAGGTTGCCTTCTGTATCAATTTGCATAAGAGTTTATATCTCATTATGTACGATATCATATTGGAAGATTCTTTCAAGTGTTTCTTCCCTCGGTGTATAACAAATTACAGTTATGTACAGCGATTTGATAAGGTCACTGTGACTGTCATGGTATATTGCACTGACTAACTCATTAGCAGTGTCTCCACCAAAACACCGGAAAAGCTTACCAGGGTATTATGTATTTAATGAGATGCCCTGGACCGAAATGACTAGAATAAACATGACTGTCGGCACATATCTGTTGTTAAGGTCTGTATCTTCTGTGTAAACACACAATATAAAAACCTTTATGAAACACTGAAATAGCAAAACCAGAGATCCTTTTATTATATCACATTGGTTATTAACTAGCACAGGACAAAGGAAGTCACTAAAAGGAAAAAAAAAAGTTTCAAGGATGCTTGCTAGTGTAGATTTGCTTCACTGGATGGGTCCACCCTGAACCTCTAGAGAAGAAACATTGCTAGAAAATAACCTGTTCATAAAATTGCAGCAATTTACTCACAATTGGACAGAGTGACAGTTGCATTACAGTACAAATTACGAGCTTGATCCTGCCTGTATGAACAAGAGATTTCCAAGTACAAAGGAATTGCTTGCTTTGAATTGTCACCGGTTCTCACTGTGAACGTGAGAGAAGGAATATTTTGTGGCAATACAAGCACCGGGTCCTGAAAAACATGAAGAGCTTGGGAAGGGTGATGGGACATAAACAGAGAGGAAGAATGTGATTGCTACAGGCATTTTCTTCCATATCCTGCAAGAGATTTGAGCCCGAGAAACTTCACAGTATGTAGGAACATTTTTGCCATACCCCTTTTCAAAAACCATATTGATATAGCTTTCCTTTATATTTCCTGTTCTTATGGCTTTATGTCATTTACTCTGGCATTTAAATTGGGAGTCCAGTCATCCTAAGAAAAAGCATCTCAGATGGTAACTCACATTGCCAGGCAGTGATTACGTTCCTATCTAATATGGATCATGCCAGGAGGCATTTCCAAAATGTAAAGCTGAATGCCTGCATACATGTTCACAGGGGCACTACAAAAAGTTTGCCACTGTGCTCATACATATTGCATTTTGACTTCTCATGTGATATAAGTATTTACTGCTGTGATTCAAAGAAGTAACTACTCCTAGACCCTGGCAATACTGTGGTTTGCAAAGTATGGCTAGTTAAAAACCTTGTCTCTTCATTAAAGGCACGCACAACAGCAAACTGCTGACATTGCTTAGCATCAGCAAGCATCTCAAATAAGGTGACACAGAATTATGGTGCATAATGCTTAAAACTACAAATGCAAATATGCAAATACTAAGACCCATGCTTACCTTTATTTATGAAAACATTCATGTTGATTTTTATGATGTTGTAAACAATGAATAATAAAGCTTCTGGGTGTTTGAAGGACTATGTTCTTTACAGCATAGAAACAAAATGTAGAATGCCTAAATTACCTGGAAAGATGGCAATCTGAGATTCTGAGAATGTATCTACTTGAGATTGCTACCTAAACAATATTCTTTAAGCATCTTAGTCTCTGAGCAACCTGGTCTAGTGGGAGGTGTTCCTGCCCATGGCAGGGGGATTGGAACTAGATGATCTTTAAGGTCCCTTTCCAACCCTGACAATTCTATGATTCTGTGATTCTACAATTAAAGGAAAAAGGGTAAGGTAAAAACTTCTCTGAAACATACGCTGTGTTTAGTGTAGGTCCTCTGACACTTCAGCTCCAGTCTTGGTCTGTTTTTGCTAAAGATACAGTATCAGCCCCTCTTCATAACTACAATTAAACACCTACATTCTAATTTAGATACCTGAAACTGTCCTGAATTTCAGAAAGATAAAATATTTGAAAATTTCAACAACTTCAGTGAACTGTTAAATAGATTAGCATTCATTAAATAACAAAAAAGCACCATTTTTAATAAATGTTGGACTGTGACATGACACTTTTAAAGGTGGCTACCTAAACATATTCACAGTACTAACAATGATATGTGGAAAAAGCATGCAGTGAACAGCAAGTCCTTTGGCACTTACAGACCAACATACATGGATGGTGTAAATCGGTGCAGCTGCCTCCAGTTCAAAATGCTGCATTAATTTACACATCATGTTTGATAACAGAAACCAGACCAGAAACTAGAGCACTGACCCTTTCAGTAACGCACTTTGCCATTGTACCTAATGACTTTACTATACATGATTATTTTCTGATACTAAAAATGCTACTAAATTATTTTCTGCTACTAAAAACTACTATTTAAATTGATTATATTAAATTAGAAAGAATAATTTATTAGTATTTATGCAGGTGAACTGGATTCCATATGAAATCAGTGATACAAATACAACAGCCTAACTGAACTTACGGTGTCAGGACCACAGATCAATGCATTTTTTAGAGGTGCCCTCTTTAGGAATCAAAAGTTATTATGCATCGTCTACTGATCATCCAGTTTCAAAAAGAAATAATTCTTACCCACAAAAGGGGCTAGATTAGTTTAAATCCATCTCAAATTGCAATGTTAAGGTCAGTATCAAAATACTTGGGTTTGAAAATCCTTTGTTCAGTGCAGGGAAAATTACTTACCATTTGAACAGTCTCTCCATTACGTTTATTAAGCTGTAACTGAAGCGTGGTGCTTGGAGCCACTTAGCCTGATTTTAACGGCTAAAGCGTTTCCATCAGGTCAGCAGCGCTCTGCTCACTGCAGTGATGGGCTTATTCCTTTTTTCTTGGTTCCCCTCCCCACCCCACAAGCAGATAATCATGAGGGAGCAGTATATATGTAAACTATTTACTTTGTAAAGAATGTAAGTTATTCAATTAATGCCAAGTCTTCTGAGAATAAATTACATTGCAGTAAAGGAGCTGATGTGCTTCTCCTGTTATTGGCTCCACGGAGCTTCTTTTGGGTGTAATTACAAAGTTAGAGTTCTTAAATGACATGATATACAAAGCTTCCTCGTTTTCTGCTTAACACCCAACTCTGTCTCTGCTGAAGAGCAATCCTGAGCACATTCAAGCAACCATCCTCTTATAATACCCCACTCCTGTATGCTGCTCTTCAAGAGCCTTTCGATGTGACTAGACTGGTAAGTAGGAGCTGCAATCAATTTCCAGCTTGATATCAAGGAAAAGTTACTTATCAGACACTATTAATCAACTCTACAGGCTTTCTAATAGACTCTATTATCTATCTATCAGCAATTCAGTGAAGTTACAGCGGCATTCTCTAAAAATTTATTATATTTAAATCAAAGAATCAACCATTTTGGGATCTTGCTTTCATAGTGACGGAAGAGAGCCTGAATAATAACAAGTCAAATAAAACAGAGGGCTCTGCATTGTCATTTGTGATTTATGTCATGTAGTAGTCTGTAACATATGGATATTTTTTGTTCTAAGTCATTAACTGTGTGCCAGCCTATTCAATAAACGCAGACAAACTGCCTGCCCATGCGTTGCCCTTCAGTGTAATAAAGCAAACATTTCAAATAGATATGTAAGGGGTTCTTCCCATGTTTTAGAAAAAAATATCTTTTTTTTTTTTTTTGCCTGCCCCGAAGCACAGGGAACTCACAGGTCTGAATAGTCTGAGAGGAGCTATGTATATCCCAGAGCAGTAGTCCTCACCTCTGGATCATATCCAGAAACTACATGAATGCACGCAAAATTAATAGACACGATCTGCTTGAGCTCATACCCTTTCTTTTGGTAAAGCTGCTGGCTCCAGATCCTCTCTACTGCTGTCATCCTTCAAAACTCCCTACGAGGATGAGAGAAAGGTGCAGTCTGGATTCCCACAAACCACAGTATACCTCAAGTAAATTCTCCTGCAAACACCAGAACCTTTGGTAAAACAAAAACACCATTGTCTGCTCTGAAGCACTGGAGTTCCCAAATGAAAAGACTGCAGACTCTCAGAGGTGAGTAAAACACATGAACCTTCTCATATAATATTCCAGATAATAGATCTTTTAGGAGATGAAAGTCTGTCACAAGCAGGATTTAGGGCAGTATTGTAGCAACTCCAAATAATCACTGTCCAGACAATAGGCTGAAACGCTACCTACTGTTCTTCCTGACTTTAAAGAAGGCTTTTGAGCAGTTGGTCCATGAAACTTGGAATCCAGTATCCCCTTACCAAAAAGAAAAAAAAAAACAATGTTGATCTTGGATTCCTCTATTCTAGTACATAAAAGAAAGGCAGGAACCAATCTCTGGCTCACCAGTTAAGTGTTATATATTCTGAAAGGCTGAGGGAATTGGGTCTCTTTAGTCTAGAAAAAAGACGGCTTATCAAGACCTTATCAATGCCTTTAAATACTTAAAGGATGGGTGTCAGGAGGATGAGGCCAGGCTCTTTTCAGTGGTGCCCAGTGACAAGAGGTAATGGGCACAAACTTGAGTATAGGAAGTTCCACCTAAACATGAGGAGGAACTTCTTTCCCTTGAGGGTGGCAGAGCACTGGAACAAGCTGCCCAGGGAGGTGGTGGAGTCTCCGTCTCTGGAGACATTCAAAACCCACCTGGACGCGTTCCTGTGCAACCTGCTCTAAGGTGGCCCTGCTCTGGCAGGGAGGTTGGACTAGATGAGCTCCAGAGGTCCCCTCCAACCCTATGATTCTGTGATATACTGGCTCATGTTCACATGGTGAAGGTTCAGGCAAAACACATGAAACATATCTAGACCGGATAGCATATGGTCCTGATTCTCCTGTGATTATCATGCTGTGCTGTTGTGCTGTAAGACATAATTTTTTTTTTTTTGTGGCTTATAAATTTTACAGTTTCTAAAGTGGAGACTGCACTGCAACATAGCAGAAAGGAATTTTACAACATAAAACCAAAGGTGTTTGTATATGTTCTAGTAAGGAACAGGAGGGTATTTGTAGGCAGGGAACAGTATTTGAATCAACAAAGCCTTTTGAAATAGATGGAAGATTTGACATATCATAGAGCACATAATGTGGGGGAATTTCATCCACCTTGTCCACTGGGAGAGGTCTCTAGATATTGTCCATAGCCTTTGCCATAGAGAGCGGTAGTGGGAATTGTTCAAAACTGAGCCAGCAAGCTAAATAACAATCCTGTAGACCATTGGAGGTCCAATTCCTTTTCCTCTTTTTTATGAGCTGTAGACAGACTCTTTGAAGTTTTTTCTTACAAATGCTGTCTGGCCACCTTATTTTTATTTCTTCTTGCAGCAAGGTAAGTGATGCAAAGGGCAATTCTGCATAGCGATGCATTTCACCCAAGAAGGAACAAACTTACAGTAGGTTTAAATTTCCCTGCGACATACTTGAGACTACTTGGTATCTTCTGTGACAAGAGATTCAGTGGTTATTAAGCGAACCCTGATACCCATACAGCAGCAAAGCAACATTATAATTTCTAACCGTAACGAAATAGTTGTACAACATTCCTAGGCAATGTAGCACCAAACACGTCTCACTTGTTTGAATAAACTGTGTCATGATTAACCTGTTTTTGAAACGTTTTCTTGAAACTGGGTAACAGGTTTGGAAATTATGATGGGAAGAAAAACTAAAAGATGCACACACATACGCAAGTAGTGTAATCACACAGACTTTGTCTCCTTAGGAAAATCAAAGCAAAATATGCTTAGATGTTTCACGAAGTAAACAATATTATTCCTAAACGTGATAATTTTAATATTTTTTTTTTAAGAAAGTCCCCATGTCAGGATCAGAACTCAGAGAGAGTTTAAAGTAATCAGAAAGCAACAGTCATCTGATTCAAAATGTCTGCACCAACATATTTTTTAAGATATATCTCTATATATGCAAGTTAGAAGAAAAACCAAATTGGCTGTTTGAGCTAACACAATCTTTTGTTCACTTTTGGATCTATGACTTTATGTCACTCATTATTTGGGATTTCCAGAAGCGAGCAATGTATATTTGTTAGGTTAATATAAGCATTTAATAAGGCTTGTCACTCACAAAGCCTTTGAGAGAATAACATGGTATATTTGGTCATATTTTAATAATCTAAATTTCTATAAATCACACCAACAGGAAGTAAAACTCCAGAAGCTCCAAATCAGAAGACACAATGAGAGCAAAGAAGATCTGGGCTTGTCAAATTACAATAAAGAGAGAACAATGAAGAGATGAGAAATCCTTTAGAAAAAAAAAAAAAAAATCTCCTTTTGGTCCTTGAACAGACCTGGCTGCCTTTATTTGTCTGCAATGCAAAACTTATGAAGTTGCGACTAAGCTGTGAAGATTGGAGTTATTTCCTCACAGTGCAGTAAATGGAAATGTAATCATGCATTCACCGCTAGTCCGCACTTTCAGATACAGGACAGAGAGGAGGGGAGGACGTGCATCTGGGAACAGATGCACTGGAAAATTCTTCCTGCCATCACAGTACAATATAAAGGGCTTGTTACGCAGACCAAGGACACTCCGATCACAAGAAGTGATGAAAAACACTAAGACTGTTGCTGGTACTTGTAAATCTGCAACTTTGAAGGGTGTATTAACACATAGGTGCACAGTGAGAGGAAGCTAAAAAATTACACTTGCTATGCCTCAAAGGTACTGAGAAAGCTGAACAGCAGCAGAAACAATTTTACTGTAAATTGTCTGAACAAAGAAACAAAAAATCAGATCCTGGAGCAGTTCTTTCATCACAGACTTTCTCAGATACAACTATTTAGGCTGCAAATATGCCAGGGATCAAGAGGCATACAACATATGAGAATTACAGAAAAAATGGGAGAAAAACACATAAAACGAAATTTCCAAAAGACTGCATGCAGCAAAATTAGTTAAAAAAAAAAAAAGGTACATGTGGATCAAAACAAAGAGAATATTCAGTACCATACATCACACTGTCAAAAGCCAAAAGGGAAACAGTGGTTTATAAGACCTAACCATAAGGACTGGAAAGCACAAAGGAAAGGAAATCCTGTGCCAAGTGGACTGTGGTTCTACATGCAATCTAATCATTTACAGAGATTACTGTAAAGTAAAAGCAGATGGAAAACTAGTTTGCAGTACAGTGGAGCTAACAAAAATTCTGCAGCAGAGCTAATATGTATGCCTTTGGTCACTGTTCAGTGTACATCAAGGGACTGCCATCTCAGTTTTCAAATAGCCAAAGGATTGGAAACAGGCCCTCCTCCTTTCTGCAGAAAGGCAACTTATCTGGAATATAGCATTCAATTCTAGACAGTCAAATTGGAGCAGTTCAAAAGAAACCACAAATGGTTCAGGGGCCTGAGGGACTGATTTATGAGGAAAGATGAAAAGAATTAAATATGCATAGCTTAGCTAAACAGTGACTAAGGGAGAGAAGTGAACAGAAATTTGCAGGGTGAAAGGGAAAAAAAAAAGGTTATATAGCATAAAAAGGAAGGGAACTTGGAACAAGAAAATGAATTTAATATGGTGTAAATTTCAACAGCATACCAAGATGAAAATAACACACATGGATGAGATTAACAGGTAAAACTGCAAGATTCCTTGTTTGTTATACTGGGTGAAAAGCCACACAAAAGCACCAAGGTGGGCATAGCAGTTCAATGTTTGTGGCACTCAGGGCAGCTGGCTCGGTCGGCTCTGCTACCTTTAGATGCCCTACAAAGTTCTGTAAAGACAAACCCTCCACTGGACCTGTTACAACAGGTCTATGTCCTTCTTTTGGTGAGGACCCCAGAGCTGAACGCAGTACTCAGGTGGAGTTTCACAAGAGCAGAGTAGAGGGGGAGAATCACCTCCCTGGCCCTGCTGGCCACGTTTCTCTTGATGCAGCCCAGGATGCGGTTGGCCTTCTGGGCTGCAAGTGCACACTGACGGCTCATGTTGAGCTTCTCGTCCACCAGCACTGGGTATGTCCTAGCTAAGTCTGGGCTATGGTTAGAATAGCGAGAACAGTTTCAGGTCTGAGCTGGATCTTCACAGATAAGTGAAAATGAAAATGGGCTGAGCAGCTGTCCTGACAACAGAGTTTACCACAGTCTGTCAAGGTCACCTTCCACATTACCATCCAGCATTATACTCATGGTCACATAATACTATAGCACAGCTGTAGTGGCGCATATAACATAAGGAAAAGAAGTGCAGAGAATCACTATCACCCTGTGAACATGCATAGTAATGTCACTTCTGGGTTAAGTTAAAATGTGGAAATCCGGTTGATCATTTGTCTGAAGGAGAGTACGAAGAACAAGAAAGAGGAAGAAGCAGCAGCTGAACAGCTCCATCTTATCCGACACACTGAAAAAAAGCAGTGTCAACGGATGGACTCCTAGCCTACATGAAACTTCAAGTCTCTTCACTAAGGAAATAAGTAGACAAACATGAAAAATGCTTCAAAGTTGTTGAAGAAACTGAAGTAGAAATCAAACAGAAATTACTACTGCAGCTCCAACTCTATTGCTTAGCAGACAGAAAAAGTGTCTTTCAAAGACACAAAAAATCTATATATTAATTGCTAATCAGGAAGAATTACATATGTCATTTAGATAGCCTTAAGAGCTTTGCTTTTCACAACTGCCTATATGATTTACACATACCACCTCTGTAACTAACATCATTAGTGCTGTGGCTAACGAAATCAAATAATTGTGTCCAAAGCAAAGCATCTGAAAAGCAAGGTATTCATTTCATCTGCAATCTCAACTTAAATTTCCTCCTGTTTCACATAAACTCAGTGCTAAGTAAGAGATAAGTTTTTTCACATATTTTCTGAGAGCTTCCTGCAATAAGCTACCTAAAGACAACAACACTACTCTTTCCACAAAGATTGAAAAAAGAGGAAGTTTCTACATGTCTGCCTCTCTCCTTCCTTGTCCTCAGCTTAGATGTCAACATTTACAAAACTTTTACAGGAGAAATATTTGTTTCCTTATATAGTAAAAGCATCACATTTGAAAGCCATAGACTAGCTTTCAAAATATGACCTTAATAAATCGCTCTGTTTTCTGTAGATGTCTTTACAAGGTCCTATACATATTTTATATGTCATGCATCATAACAGGATTTGCACTAAATGGGACCACAGTAGGACTCCACCAGCCTGAGGTGGTATGGCCCAGATCTATTGCCTGTCTACATGCTCTGAATATCACTTCGACCTCTTCGGGAAAGTCATAGTGCTTAGAGAGACATTCATAATAGGCCAAAGATATCAGACTCCATGTTTTCCTTCCTCCTCAGAACAACATTTTCTGTTTTAAAATCAACTATGAAGTAAAAGACAGTAAAGCACACTTTCAAGTAGAAACCCTACAGGAACATCTGTATTCTAGCTGGGTAAAACCTTCATAATAAACGACCAAATGCTCTTCCACTTCTGTGATGTGCCCTCCTGTCCACACTCCTTGCCATTCTTACTGGCCAAATAGAGATTAAAACAGACGACATCCCAGATCTCTGAATCACCTTACAGATGGGGCAGCTTATCAGGGACAGTCGTCTTTCAGTGTACAAGAATGGCACTGGCAAGGAAAACAGATTTGGTGATACTACTTGCATTTGCGTTTCTGCAGTTTACATCAGATTGACCCGTGTCATCTGTCACTTGAGGCTATATCCAGTGGTGAAAATAATAAAACTTGAAGGTTTCCTTTAGCAGGTCTTATTTTGCTGTTTACACTGAAGGCAGTTACTTGATAGCAAACAAATGGTAAATACACCTTTTGATAAACAATAAAAAAATAATTTTTTTAGTATTGGTGAGGGTCCTTTATTATCAAAAACTTTGCATTAGGACAACTCTTTATTTGTTCCCAATCAAAATAAACTTCTGTTGACTTAGTTGTTTTCCATTTGTTTGAGAACAAATTAGAATTACTTCAACTTAAGATTTTATTTGCTTTAAAATTTCTATGTTTATGGTACCAGTTGATGAAAAGCTGGAAGTGAGCCAACAATGTGCACTTGCAGCCCAGNGCACATTCTGTGATTCTATACCGTGGTAATTTTGATGCGGATATTAATTTCATTATCTACAAGTATTCTCTCTTTGGTTTTACAACTTACCACCTGTGTAAAATTTACCACGATGCAGTATACTAATATGCCTGAAATGAGAAATTAATTATGATTATTTGGAGCAAGAAGTTACTTCAGGAGTGAAAATAATTCCTTAGCCTCGAAATTTTGACATCTTTGTGTGGAAAAGTGGCTCTATCACTACACATGTAGAAACGACAAGGTTTGGGGTGGGTATTTTTTTTGCTGCTCTCTGTTCTTGCAGTGATCTTCTCAAAAATGTAATATCAGAATTCTGAAGCTTCATGCATGCTGTGCCAATATGGTGAGAAAATACGATACTTTGATGTTTACAATCTTCTTTCATCTTATTTTCAGGATGGCTAGATTTCCCTGCTGTCTGCAGAATCACTGGATTAGAAGAAAAAAGCATTCCAAATGCCAAAAATATACAACATTTCTTAATAATTTCCTTACAAGTTCACAGTAAAGTTTTCCACAGAAAATGCTGCTGCTTCTCTCTCATGACAGATTTTTTACAGTGGGAAACAAAATGACGACTTCAAAATTATTTTGGGGATTACTGTAATTTCCATTAAAAATACTATAAATAGAATCTAATTCTAGTTGAATACAAAGTTGGAAATCTTGTAGCCTTCAATTTTCTCAGTTAATATTGCTCCTCTTGCTGTTATTTCAAAATGTATTTTTTCAAATACCAATTCAATATAAATCTTCATCTTAATACAACTTCCAAATGCTATTCTAAGCAGTTGTTATTGTTAGGAAAGTTGTTGTCAGTTTTTACTGTTAGGAAAGTTTTATTTACTTGGAGGCGCACTTGAAAAATTATTAGATGACCAGTATTATGAAGTTCAAAGATAATTGGGCTATTGCCAGCCCCAAATATATTTTTCTAAATATCACTTCCATTGTCAAAATACCTCTTTCCTGGCATCCAGTGTCATGATTTCTAACTTTCTGATATTTAGACAATATAGAAAATTAGTTCAAATTGAAAAAATAATGTTGCGTTTCTGTCATTGTCACACAAACCCATGAACTGGAGAATAAAAACGTATCTTAAGCTGAAGTACTACCATTCATAGGTTGTAAATAATTTTCTTTTTTTTTTCCTGTCGGCCTGCACCTATCCTGTGATTATAATGAGAAAGACCGAGACACAAAGAGCATTACAGAGGTAAAAATGTTCTAGCTGTGGCTCCACTTGTATCAAGGTTTGTAAGATAAAACCCATTTGTTCTTGACTGCAGAATTAAAAAGTAGTTTTACCTAATTTTTCAGATAGCCTTTATGGCATCTGAATTATCATACTGACTAAACTTTTTTTAAAAAAAAAACTGCATCGTATATCACTAATACATCATACTCAGATTCAGTCTGTCAAAATGGAATAATAAATACTGTGTATTATATTAGCATGCCTGTTCTGTATTTTACAGTATAAGCTTCTCAAACAAATCATTTTTGTCAAAATCTCTTTATTCCCCCAGAATTGCTTTATGCATCTTCACGGTATCTAAAAGCTCCTAAGCAGTGGCTCTTCACACACGGTTGCTCCACTCACTCCTTCTGGACTCCCAGGGAAGATGACCCCTGCCTCTTCCTCCCAGTCTCATTTTAAGCAGGCAGGGGTCTCTCGGTCATGCTAGGCATCTCATTTCAGTAATAATCTTAACCTTACACCATAGGTCACAGTGTCATAAAAGCATGTATAAGGAAAAGGAAGTTTTCCCTGCAGCCATGTTGTACTTAGCTCTCTTACTGCAGAAATAAACCATCACACCAGAGTTAGCTGACACCATCATGAAATATCAACCTAAACTGAAGGGATAGCTGTTAAATAGGGACTGGTACAGACATTTTGCTTATATCTACATATCTCCTTCCTACCACCTGTGTAATTTTTCCTTGAGCTTCTCATCAGTAGCAGAGGATGTCCAAGAGGACACCATAAAATGGACTAAATAAATGAATACCACCTCCCGTCCAGCCCTGGAATAGAAGAAAACCTGTTCATGGGAAGAAGAAAACACTTTTAAGATTTTGCTAATTCTCTCGCCTCACTAGCCGTCGAGTGTGACAGAGCACCTGTATGTCACCTTTACTTGGGTCGTCACACATCCTGCATACGCTGCCAAAGAGGCAAAGGGTTTCTGTATCACAGACCAACTAGGGGTCTCTAGTTTTTCTTTTCGGGCTCTTCTCTTTTTTCACTCTAAGCTACCACAACTCACTCTACCGAAACACAGATAGAAATTTTCACAGGCTGTCTCACAGTAAGAAAGCTGACACAAAAGTATCACATGTTTCGCCCACTGTATTGTCTCTTCATCCACAGGAGAATCAGGTTCAACTCCCCATCCTCTGTAAACTAAAACTAACGTATCACATCACGTCTTCCTCCACCCCTTTCCAAGCTGCATAAAGGTCAGGTAGAGCAATTGCTGTGGCACATGTCTGGAGCCTCAGAAGACTCTGGCTGATGTCAGAATGGCTGAATCTCTTGGCAAAATCTCATGGACTGAATTTAAAGTGTGAAATGAGAGTTTGGGATGACACACCACTTGCCCCTGTATCCTGGAACGTGCTTATGCAGTCTGTCCCATAACCCTGGTGAAAAGACACCATGACACCCTGGTGACAGACACCACCATGGGTGAAACGTTCATCCAACTATGTTGAGAGTTCTAGTAGCTAATAGTTACATTGAAACAGAAAATGCATTGAAATTGCAAGACACGGAAAAGTGGGGTACAATTAAATAAAACAGAAATAATAACAATAATCCACAGAATTTACTCTACTTTCATTCCTAAACATGATGGTAAATTTATTACCAAATATCCTGTGGATTAGTGTGAAGAATACTCAAGAAGACATCTCTAAGGACATTACTTCAGGCACCAGCAGGGGGGTTAGAACAAAATAATCTTTAAGGTCCCTTCCAACTCTAACCATCCTGTGATTCTCTAAACATTCTATATGACTAAGGTCTCTGTCATTGCAGACTAAAGTCAAGACCGATATTTTTTTAATATAAGAAAACACCCCTGTAGTATATGGATTTTTTAAATACTATGATTAGGAGACAGTGAAAAGAAGGAATAAATCAGTACAGACTACAAGATAATACAAAGAGGATATAGCAAAATGTAAAGGACAAATCTTTCAGTGCATCTTCTACTCTAATTATTCTTTATGGGCAATCGTTGCCATGTATTCAGATGCTGAAGGTATTAAGGGGTAGATGGTGGAGAGAATTATTATATTTCTTATGTATCTTGTTTCAAATCCTGAATTAATTCACCAATAAACATTTAATTAGTATTTCCATCACACATCTCTGTAAGTATTGGTCTGTAACAAAGCACAATTCAGTGTTTCAAAATTCATACAAAGGAGATAAAAGAATTGAAAACAGAAATAATTCAGAAAGAATGGAAGTAGAATCTGATGTTCAGATTTGATGATCCTAATATTTGGATAAATTCCCTTGGCTCAGACTTTCAGCTGATATGACTATAACTCCTTACCAAGGTGTTAATTCTGTTTGCATTTATGTACCTCTACAGCATTTGCAGTGGAAATCAGACTCTCATTCAGTAATTAAATTCAGTAATGAATTCAAGCCTCCTGACTAAAGTACTGTTTTTCTTAGTTACCTTTGCAGATCCCTCAGATGAAGTCCAGAGCACAGGTGGAAACATAACATGTGAATGATGATACTTATGTAGTAACTGGATATACAACGGAGAGAAGAGAACAGCGAGGCGCCGCCTAATTTGCAAAATTACGTTCATTTGTACAGTCTGTCACACAAATCATCCAGGTAAAATGGTACCCAGCAGCTGGCAGATAACATGTGGTACTCTCCTACGTACCACTGTTCTCTCTTCTAAATAGCTTACGCTAGCTGATTGCCAAGGAGCAGCGACTGGCACAGACAGGGACGGCTCTCGGCAGCAAGCATACTTGGCTGCAGAAAGGAGATGGGCACTAGTAGTGACAACATGAGCTGCTCAAACAGGCAAACGCGCATACAGCCTGTGTTTTAAATGCTGCAGGTGCCAGTTGAAGACAACACGACAGTGGCAGCACAGGCCTTTCTCCAGAGTATTACTGGGATGAAAGACCTCACTGGGCATAGCCCCAGCCCATCTGGTCTGACCACACAGCTGCCCCTGCTTACAGCAGGAGGGTGGACCTAGAGACCTCCCAAGGTTGGATCTTGAAAGATGTTATGACAAGATGGTGACAGTATGTCTCATTTTTTACAACTTCCTAGCGGGAGCAGTGCACAGAAAAAAAGCAAGAAGATTAGTAAAATTGTACCAAGGCTGTAGGAGAATAGCTATAGCCCTTCTCATCTCAGATCTCCACACTTAATATCTGCAGATTAAAAAAACAAAGTGCAAACACATGCAAAAGTCAGGCATACAGCGCTACAGTTCATAAAACACTAGCTTCAATATGCCATTAATTTATATCTTTTAGATACTTTCCCTCACCCCAAAGCAGATGAAGAGGCAGTGCTCTGCAAACACACTTCCTCTGGTTCAGTGTCTTTTCCTTCTGATACAGAAACCATCAGTGAAACGGATTGAAAACAAAGCAGGGTATGAAGAGTCACGTCCCAACCCCTGTGAGGTTCAGCTGCTCTCAGCAGATCCCAGAACATCGCTGGTGCTGTCACCCTGCCCACAGCCCTGGCCCCTATTTGATCCCAGCTCTCTGCCAAACACAAACATCAGCAACACTATTGGCATGTTAAGTCCAATGTTAATGCTCAGGGGAGGATCACAGAGGAAGTGTTTCTCCGTCTCTAATGACAGGTGGAGATGGAAGCACATTTGCCAGTTCTGTAGGGAGAAGCACAGGCAGTAAAAGCCCTTCTGGCAGGCTCCAGCCAGCACTCATTCAGTTCTAAAGCACACTATTTGGAAGGAAAAATGCTATGTGGTAAAATACACCGATTTAGTGAGAAATCACTAATTACAAAATTCCAAATTTGGAAAAGAGGAAACAAATAATATAGCCAAAACGAATGCTGTGCATTCACCTTTCCCTGCCCTCTAACCAACAAACATCCCAAGTAGTGTTCATTCCCTTCCTTTTAGTAGAGAACCTCACAGTCATCCTCATCTCTTTCCAATTACAGAACCTGTAGTTTCATTGTAGTGTTACATATTTAATATGCTACTGAACACACACATGCCCATACACATTTGCTAAAGTTTCACTTTAAGAAAGAATTTCCAAGGTGAATAAAGACCTAACAATACTTTTCTGACATTTTCTGTGATAGTTATTATGCTGCAAACTCCTCATTTGCATTTACCAAATCTCCTTACAGGCTCAAAGACTTATTCCTAGAATGCACCTTTAAAACTATACAGTAAAACTAATCTGTGCTTCTCTGCATGAACAGGGAATTTAGGCTTGTAACTCCCACCAGTTTTAAAAGCAGTTCCATACACAAGTGCCACTGAATCCAGACAAGAGGAAACCCTCATAAATTATTTGTCCTTGAATTACTAAAATACTTCCAGGGCATCTTCATTTCATATTAAAACATCAAAGAACCCTATTACTCGCTTCTTGACTGTAACAGAGTGTTTTTAAAATAGTTTCAGAAATGTCCTTGGTACACTTAAGTCATCAAAGACCACAATCTGGGCAGAAAACCATTTACAGCAATCTGCTATTTGTCATGTAAAAACAGTGATATAATCACTACAAGTCTGAAGTTTTCAAAGTCCTGCAGTAAAAAATAACCATGGCTAACAAACTACTACTGGCTGTCCAAAACAAGTATCTAAGCAATAATTCATTTATCTGATATAAACCCAGCAATTTCCACTCAAACCCTGGATGCTTTAAAGGGCAAAACCAAAAAGCTCCAAAAAAGGTGCAGGTAGGAAGACAAGCAGCCTTGACAGGCAGACACACACAAAAAAAAAAGCTGCTAGGAATTTGCTCTGCATTGAATCAATACATTGAGCATAGATCCTAATTTCAGTCTTAAGGAGGCAGCTTGCATGATTCAAGGTTAAAAGTTCATTATTAATTTTTAAGACTGTCATACCAAATAGGCAAATATTCTGATAAGGAGGGGATACAAGCGTTTGATCTACAATAGATCATGAGATGTGCTTATAATTATGAAGCTATTCTCATTTGTATTACCCTTGTAAAGCTTAAAAGCCATGTCCGAGTTTGTCCTTATAGGCGTCTTTAACATAATGCTATGCATGACATGGTCCTTGGGTTTAGATATGGTTTTCTGTGGTGACTAATTTAAACAAAAGTTTAAAAAGCTGATCAGTATGAACTTCAGAATGAGAGCTTTATCACACACACACAATGAAGTTGCCTCTGAACAGAGGAGAAAAAGAAATGCTGTGCTCTGCCTGCATATTCACATGCAAAGTAACAACTCCCCTTCCCGACTCACTACCACGTTGACATCATGCAGCATCTGCCTTTGACTTTTTGCATATGCAGTAAAAAGACACACCTCAGAAAATAAAATGACAGTTTTAAAATCAAAATAACCATTTTGTTACTTACAGCATTTGATAAAATGGTAATGAGACATTCTTTCATCTCAGGCTGTAGTCTTGCTACAGGTTTCAGCATTCTCTTCTGCTACAACTGTCATGCCCAGAAAATGCATTATTTAGAGCCCTTCCTCAGGTATCCAGTATACCTCAGAATACATTATTTAACGTAGTTACTGTTCCAGGATCTTGCAGAGGCTTCCAAGTCATCCTCACCCGACTGCCGGAGTTACGATAGACCTCTGTGCATCTTGAACCATGACTACTGCACGTGCTATTGTAGCACAATTGATTGACACCGCTCCTAATCCCACATCCCCAGGAATAGAAAGATTTAATTGGTGTGCACTTGCAGCCACATTCTTCCAGCACTGAGGTGTGCTGCTGCACTGCGGCTCTCTCAGTCCTGCCAGTTAATGGCTTTTCAATAGCTTTCAAATGGCAGCAAACTAAGCTTGATGAGTGGGCTGGAATGAAAGAGCGGAACAAGGGATCTTAAATTTTATTTGTGCATGTTGTTCGTGTGCCAACTGTGACCAGATTCTTAGCTGGTACTGAAGCAGGATTATTTTTAGTTGCCACCAGTTGCTGTGTGAATAGGAAATTGATATAGGTTGCCAAAAATAACCACCTTTTAGCATCACAGATCATTTTTCAGTTTGTTGTAAGGTAAAAATCAGGATAGAGCTCACAGCCATGTTCACACTCTGGTTTATGCACGGGTTCATTGAAATTGAGCTAAGAAACCTGCTTATGTGTAAATTCCTGGATATGTTCTTGATTTGTCATTCCTTTGTATTGCATTGCATCTTTTTCACAGATGGAATATGTGTGTCAGAAGAAAGAAATTGCAAGCTCTGCATGGTTTATAACATGATTATGTGCGTCTTATCTAATGATATTTTACTCACTGATTGTAAGATGAAATGCTTAAGAAAATGCATTGCTAAGAACAAGTCCATACAATTATTTATCAGACCGCGGAATAAGCCAATGTATACTGACGCATTACCCCGTTTCAGATTAAGGGCACACAAAAGGCAGACCTGCATTGTATTTTAAACACCCAGGCTGCATCTAAGCACAAACCCTGCATTACTTTTCCAAGAACAGTCACCCAGGCATTTGGTTACTACTTCTTCCAGAAACCTGCAGCAGAACTACAGTAAAGTATTTTTATAAAATCAAATAATCATTTAAGATAACTGTGCTCAGAGAAGATGTACATTTGCATACTTAAATCTTTTACTCCTCTGAAAGGTCCTTATCTACTATTTTGTATACATACCATTTTTAACAGCTACAAAGTGTTAAAGGGACTACAAAGGGAAAAGGGTCTAACTCATTAGTGAGGATTACTAATTCAGATTCTATTAACTATTCTGCAAAGTTCCCCCAAGAACAGAAAGATGTATATTCAGAGCCTTCCAGTGATCCATTAGCAAAACCCTCAGGTGAAATCTCTTAGCTCCTAAGAGCCACACATTTCTAATTTGGTTTTAGGTATAATATGCACAACAATAGGTTTGCAGAACTAATTATTTAGGTAGTGTTTTTTTCCTGAAAACATCATTTTTCAAAAGAAAGAGGAAAAAAATACCAAGAAATAATCAGGGAAATAAGGATAAATTATATAAAACACAATACAGTAATTACATTACCATGGAAACTTTTTACTGTAAAGCTCAGAAGTCCAAAGTAATTAAATCTATTCAGACTTTTTTTCACACCTATACTACACCAGACCATTTTGGGCCATATGGCTCATAAAATAAACATACAGAGTGTTTTAAGAGGCAATGTTAGTCATAGTTCATGAGCAAGTGTCAGGTAATCTGACAAAAAGCCCTTTGAGCAATACTTTTGGCAGAGACATTCCTGACAGGTTCATCTCTGGTGGTATGGTCAGGCAGATAGACTGCTGTGTCTAATAACATCACACTTCCACCAACCACACCGGCTAAAATTGGGAGGACTGTCAGTAAACACTGGTGTATAGGAGCAATGGACAAAGAATGTTTTTTTGAAGACAGAGATAAAAGGAAAATGTAACGTTTCTGATTTTGGCTTGAACAAAATGCAGTAAAAAATGTATTTGGGTCTGTCTCATTTCAGATTGCAATGTATGTGTTTATCTGTTGAATGACCACAGGGAAAATTTAGGATGGTGGAACTTGGTAACATTTATGTGCTGGGTTAGACTGCGTAGTCTATCCTGCAAGCAATGGAAGAGAATTCAACAAGGCAAAGTGCAAGGTTCTGCACCTGGTTTGGGTCAACCCCCTGTATCAATACAGGCTGGGGGATGAAGGCGTTGAGAGCAGCCCCGCAGAGAACCACTTGGGGGNCCACCCCTGGAAACATTCCAGGTCAAGTTGGTCGGGGCTCTGAGCAACCTGATCTAATTGAAGATGTCCCATCTCATTGCAGGGGGCTTGGACTAGCTGACCTTTAAAGATGTCTTCCAACCCAAACCATTGGATGATTCCATAGTCCCTTACAGAGAGTATCAAGGCACAGGATAGCCTCTTGAATGCTGCAAGCCATTCGCTTCATGTTTACATCAGACTAACTGGGAACAGAGATGCTGCCTATAGGGTCTTTGATTTCTTCTCTCCGAATACTCACTAGTCCATGTAAGCAGGGAAGCAAGTGGGGCTGTTTGACAAGGGAGGGTCTGCAAAGCTGGGACCTTTTAGCTGGATCTTTGGACTGTGCCATTCCATAGGGTGGCCTGTACCCACCTGCAGAAGGGCACCGTGACCTCTCCCCTTTTCCGGGAGTCCATGTGCTCAAGTACAAATGACAGCCTGCTGGTAAGTGAAAGAAAGGCACCAGCTTTTCAAGAGGTGACACCTGGCAGACAGCTACCTCAAAAGGCCTTTCATTTTAGAATACCACGTGCTTTTTAAAAAATATAATATATTTAGTTTTATTACATGGGTAATTATCATTAATGGACTTCGCAAAAGAAGTGAAAGTTTAAATGGAAAGAAACCAGCGTTGTATATTGTTGTCAGCAGGAAGTTTTGATGTATTAAATCATCAAAAAAAAAATTAGGAAAGGTCCCAAAGAAATGGTAAAGGGAATGAAATGGAGAATGAAGAGAAATGAGAACAAGGGATAAATGCCAGTGCAGAGACAGGACGGATGTTGAAGAGAAGTGGCAGCTAAACTTAAGGCAAAAAGATGCCAGAATAGGAATACTGAAGAGGAAGAAATCTGGTCCACCTGTTGGAAAGACACATGATTTCCACTGCAGCCTTTTGCAAGGCTGGTAAGTAGAGAAAGAACAGAGAGAGAAGAAACTGCAGTACTCCTGGTGCTGGATGTCCATGTCATAAACAAAGATTTCAGGTGTGAGAACAAAAAGAAAGATTTAGGTTTCTGAGAGAAGTCCAAAGGAGGGACTATTTTGCTGCCAGATATTTTACAAAGCAAATTGTACAATTTGCTTATTCATAAGAAAAGGGATATTAGCCCTGTTAGCTATTTTCTCTTGACTGACCTTCAGCAAAGAAAAAGGAATTCTGAAGAAAAAAACAAAAGACATAAAAAAGATTTAAAATCCAACCATGTAAAATACGGAAAGATATCTGGACAAGCTCAAAGTGCATTGTAAAACTGCTTTCTCTGAATATTTGGGAACATAGGCACGTTTTCACTCAGCCCCACTGGTTTCAAGATGACTACTCCAGTGTTTTAATCTACAGAAAGGCTCAAGCGTACTTGGACTGGGGGATAAAGACTGAGCTGGTATTAAACCTGGTGATAAAACACTTCATATTAATGTATTTGATTTTGTCCAGTTTACCAAAAATAGAGATAAAAAAGAATCAAGGTCAGAAAACAAGATACATTTAGACCTTCTGGAAAAATTCCTTGTCACCTCTCCCTGTAGAAATAAAACAGCCACTTGCATGCTATGTAAAAATCCAACATTCAATGACATTACAAATTTTTTTTAAATAGAATCTTGGAACTCGTCAGCCATCACTATGATAGCTATTTGTCTTAAGATAAACACTCATTTACAGATTGTCATCTCAGAGTAGACATTGCTTCCACATCTCAATTTCCAAGTCTCAAAGCTCGTCTTAGAAAATGCACCTATGAAATGTTTCCTACAACAACCTAACAAACAAAACCACTGCTTAAAATAAGGGTTTGCTGCCAAGAAGTGACATGCTGTATTGTATTCATGTCCTGTAAATACTTTTTTTACTCTTCCAATGTCTTCTGGTGTCACAAACAACTGAACAGCTAATATTTTTATCATCTTAATATTTTATACTTCACATATATCTGTAAGATTTTGATAGAGAAATGCAGAACTATCTGAAAGAAATTTGATGAGAAAAACACCGTAACTACTGGTTTTAAAAACATGACAGATGCTCCTCGTTTATGCCATTTTCATTCAGTGCAACAAAGCTTGCTATATTCCTTCAGATGTTACAATTTCATTGCATTACTTATGGGTTTAAGACTGCAGACAAAAAAAAATGGAATGCAGAGTAACATTAACATTTCTCATATATTTTGACAAGTGATACTGCTTAGCAATCAATCCTTGGACATGCTGTCCAGCTGCCAACGAGCCATGCTTCAGACAACATCTGGTAGTTGTATGCTCATCAGGAAGCTAGGGATGAGCCATAGCAGATGTAGATGCTTAGCAAGAAGGACTCTATACTAATTTTCTCTACGTGAGTCACAGCAGAACAAAACACAGCAGTTTTTCTGAATAAATTTTCAGACGAATTGGCTTGGAAGATGGATGTGAGGTTTGCTCCATAGATAGCAGCAGCAAATCAAATCTAAATGCTCAGTCACTCAGAGTGTCCTTGCCACCTAGAGAACCAGATGACTTTTCCTCTTCTCTGCCTCCAACCTCTGTGTTCTTTCCTCCTTTCCCATTTCACTGGAAATGCCTTTTCAGGAAGTAGGCGATCTTCCTCCCATTCTTCTACCACTGGATCAAACCCTTACAGAATAAGAAAAGTGAAAAAATCCTTTGTCTTCTTCTGTCTTTACTGTTATAATGGAATGTATATGGGTGGACTAATCCATAATTATTTTTAATGGGTTGGAAACAGCAGATTAAAATCACAGGACATTATTATCCAGGACTGATGAAGTCTGGAAAATTAACAGCAGAAATTATGTGCCATTTGAGAGAACTACTTGCTTCCTCCCACACCAAAAATGACCATTTTTAGGCTGTGTATGTACCTCTCTAGCAGTTCCTTAATTGGACGAGATGAAGAAGATATCACTTGTTGTGTGAGAGCCCAGAACAGTAATAACAAGGCCAAATACAAGAAAGAAATCCCAATAGTCTCATATATGGTTGGTCCTATCTTTGACACTGCTAGTGACTCAATAATGATTTTCTTCATTACAATCTGGGTATACATTTTTTAAAATTTGATTTCTTATGAGAGTTGATGTAAGGATGTTACAGAGAGGAGCTGCAGAGCTTTTATATGAAAAGCCCCTTAACGAGACTGAAAAGAAACTATCAAGACACATGTTAAAATGATAAGAAGAAAAACATGACAGGCATCACAACCACCAGACACAAGAAAAAATGAAAAAACAATCGTGAATTTCCATGCAAAGAGCTATTATATGATCAGATAGGTTTTTTTAAAGTTATAATATTCAGGAAAGAAACAGACAAAGATAAGAATTCAATTTGACATAAAAAGTCTATTTTTATCCTCCTGGTAATTAGAAAATGCCATGACTCACTGCATTGTATCCCTGTTTTGTTGTTTTGGGGGTTATTTTTCTTTTCTATTTGGTTTGATAGTTTTTAAACCAGGAGACAAATGATGACCGCACTACAGGTTGGATAAAAAACCAAGAATAGAACAGAGGAATTTGTGTATCCTTTATCGGGGCAATGAATCATAGAATCATAGAATCATAGAATCATAGGGTTGGAAGGGACCTCGAAAGATCATCTAGTCCAACCCCCCTGCCAGAGCAGGGTCACCTAGAGCACATCACACAGGAACACGTCCAGGCAGGTTTTGAATGTCTCCAGTGAAGGAGACTCCACAATCTCTCTGGGCAGCCTGTTCCAGTGCTCTGTCACTCTCACAGTAAAAAAATTCCTCCTGATATCCCTCTTGAATCTCCTATGCTCCAATTTACATCCATTACTCCTTGTCTTATCACTGGTCATCACTGAAAACAACTTCTCTCCATCTTCCTGACACTCCCCCTTTAGGTATTTGAAGACATTGATGAGGTCACCCCTCAGTCTCCTTTTCTCCAGACTAAAGAGACCCAGCTCCCTCAGCCTTTCCTCATAAGGGAGATGTTCCACTCCCTTAATCATCTTTGTGGCTCTGCGCTGGACTCTCTCAAGCAGTTCCCTGTCCTTCTTGAACTGTTACTACAACAATGTAAATCTTGAAGTATAAGTAGAGAAAACTTGGAAGGACCACAGTAGAAGTTAAGACACAAAGTGTTCCTAATTTAGGAAAAAATAACTTGAGTGGCAGAAAAAGCTGAAGAAGGAGGTGACAGAATCAGACTCTTCTGGGACTGCAGGACAGCACAGAGGATGGTGTGGCAATTGATAATCTCAGACATAACTCTAATAGTAGGTGTTCCAAAGAAAAAAAAAAAGGAGGAATTGATATTGAAGATGGTGGTGGAGTCTCTGTCTCTGGAGACATTCAAAACCCGCCTGGACGCGTTCCTGTGCAACCTGCTCTAAGGTGGCCCTGCTCTGGCAGGGGGATTGGACTAGATGATCTCCAGAGGTCCCTTCCAACCCTAGGATTCTGTGATTCTGTGATTTGTAAGGGGTGGTGAAGTAACAGTATTTTAAATTAGGCAATCATGACATCCTACTTGTATTTGCTAGCTTAAATTTTCACACAAAAAACCTCAAAAAACAACCAAAACCAGAACACTCGCACCATATGCAAGTGCTATAGACCAAGAATAGAAAAAAATCTTAGATCTAAATTTTAACGGAAATTGCAAGATACTGACGGGAGTTCTGTAGATACAGGTGGAATATTGGACAGCTTCTATTGTCCTGGCAATTATCATGTACATCATAGTTTCAATATAAACACTGTAATCAGAATCAGATATTATTAAATTATATAAAGGACAATCTGAAAAGCAAAGACTAAAATTAGGCAAAAAGAGATACCCAAGACCTATTTTATTTTCTGACCTTTCTACTGTTCTTTCTATGTCATACTGAATACAATATTGCTTCTTTATCAGAGCCTTTCTGCACTCCATTTTCCATGTATTTCAGCACAACTCATTACTGCACGCTTGGCTCCCATTTTTCTCTTATGAATGAAGCACAGAGCAGAAATGGATCTTAGGGAGGGAAGGGGTGCAAGTTGTGGAAAAATAAATGTCACTTTTAATAAGTTGGCAATGCTGCCATATGTGCACAGTGTAACTGCACACAGCTGGGATGGTCATTCTGATTCTGTACCTTCTCCGGTCTCTGATGGCTGTCATTTATTTATTTATTTATTTCCTCTTTTTCCTTTGTCTGCATCAAGGCTTAAGGAATTCATCATTCTGACCACAGAGACCAGGTGAGAGTCTGAACCGATGAGAACGATAATCAAATCAAAGGGTATGATGATAAGAACTTTTGACATGATATAAGATAGCATGATATAGCTTGAAGATGACATGCACTAGTAGATAAACTCAGTGAACAAAAGAGAGATGCAGAATTTACTGCACTCAGTATGAACATAATAGAGTTACATCTCATTCTCAAATTATCAGAGAATAAATAAGGATCTGACAAGAATTAGGCAGCTGTTAGGAGAAGAAGAGGGGGAATGAGAGAGGTATATAAAGAAGCTGAGAAATAGAGGCTATTATTAGACAACTATTAAAGGCACCAATTTATAGGGATGTCCAACCAACACTGAAAAGCAGTAAACAATATAATTTTAATAAAATTATCTGAGGTCAAATTAAGGACAGTCAGTGAGGTATAAACAAAGGCAGGCAGAAAGATGGTGGAAAAGAACTTCTCCCATGTGGGTGGTGAACAGGGCATAGCTGAGAAATCAGTGAGTAAGAATGGAAAAAGGGAGGATTCCCCAAACACAGACTAAAAATGGTGTGGAGAGTGCTGAGGATTAATCAATAAATCCAGGATGCCTTCAGAATCAGTTCCTCCAAACAGACACTAATAGAATATTCAGGTCAGATTTCCATGTTTTATACAAACATGAAAAATAAAGACAAAATTCCTCAACTCAGCAAGCAGCTGATTTACGCATGAACAAGCAGAGGGTAAGGCAGCTTTGTACAGTTACTGCACATACCACTACAGCAGCAATAAATGCCAGCGCACTATCTAAATTCAGTGAAAATTCAGATAGCCAGAACTCAGTTTTTCTGTTTTATAATAATGTATTTCATGTTATATTTCATTCCCCAATGATTTGAAAAGCTGTGGAACCTATTCTTACAGAATAATGCATTTCTTTTCTTACTGGAATGGCTGGCTGTTCATAACAAACAGAAGATTCATTTCTTTGCTCTCAAATGAACACTAACTACTTTCAATCAAATGCTGCATTAGAAAAGTAGTTACTATTCTAATATTCTTTTCTTGGAAATATAATAGTAATTACCTATAATTTTAAATAGCAAAGGACACCTTAGAAGGCAACAAAAAAGAAATGCACAAACATAATGGGGTAAAACATGTCTATAAAGAAGAATTATCCAGTGGGCTAAATCACGTCATTCCAACCAATTTATACAGCTTGCTTTTTTTTTTTTTTTTTTTTTTTTTCCCACTTTCATTTATAGCAGAGTTTTCCTTGAAAAAGAAAAGAAGTATTCAGCACTTTGCCATACTGGCAGAGGGCAAACTGCACAAGAAGTTATTTCCTTCACCCTTTAGCCAAAATACATTAAGTTGAAATCTGCAAAGATTGCCACTCAACGCTGTAAATTCTTAGAGAAAGCCACACAAGTTGGCACTGAGTATAAACCATTCTTTCTCTTCTCTTAGATTTTAACCTCAAAATCAGCAGGGGTTCTGTCATTGCCTTCAAAGGGAGCAAAGCTAAACCCTTTAAAGTGAATGACCTAAGATTATTGGAAAATGGAATAAGTGAGCTATCTTGGAAAAAAGAATTAGCAATTATGCACAGAATACCAAGACTAATTTGCATATCTTCTTTCAAATGCTCCTGTTGAACTTGGTGTTAACTGGAGACTATGCATTTATCCATTTCTCAGTAACACTTTTCCTTATTACCAACATATTTTTCTCAAATTCAAGGACAACATAGCAGTAGATAATGCTAATTTGACTAGAGAAATTAGTAGGATTTTTTTCACCAACTCTAAGTCTAATCACAGAATCATTTACAGTGGAAAAGACCTCTGAGATCATCAAGTCCAACAATTAATCTATAACTGCCAATTCCACCACTAAACCATGTCCCTCAGCACCACATCTACACATCCTTTAAATACCTCCAGGGACAGTGACTCAACTGCTTCCCTGGGCAGCCCCTTACAACTCTTGATAACCTGCTCAGTGAAGAATTTGTTCATAATATCCAAACTAAACCTCCTCTGGCACAACTTGATGCCATCTCCTCTTGTCCTATCACTTATTTCTTGGGAGAACAGACTGCCCCTATCCCCACCTGCCTACAACTTCCTTTCAGGTAGTTGTAGAGAGCAATAAGGTCTGCCCTCGGTCTCCTTTTCTCCAGCCTAAACAACCCCAGTTCCCGCAGATGCTCCTCATAAGACTTGTGCTCTAGACCCCTCACCAGCTTCATTGCCCTTCTCTGGACACGGTCCAGCACCTCAATGTCATTTTTGTAGTGAGGGACCCAAAACTGAACATAGTATTTGAGGTGGGGCCTCACCGGTGCTGAGCAGAGGAGGACAATCACTTCATTAATCCTGCTGGCCACACTATTTGTAATAGAAGCCACGATGCTTTTGGCTTTCTTGGGCACACTGTTAGCTCATATTCAATCTTCTGGCCTTGACTGAAGTCAAGAGAGGATAGAGCTCAGCACCTTTTACTATCAGTCCTTCTAGGTCTTCCATCTATGTAAATCAAACATTGCATTAACACAGGATTACTGAATTTAGTTCCTTGGTTTAAGGAGGAAAATAATCACATTGGCTAAAAAACGTTGACATTTGCTGAACCTAATTATAATGTCTGAAATGTATTTAAATTGTTGGCTAAAGAGTTTCATATTAGGATGCATTTAATAATCAAAAGCAAATTTCAAAAATGGGCTTTAAACATATGAAAAAAGCTATAAAGGCTTAGCACGCAGACATTTCAATAATAATATGGAAAGGTCCTAAGCTTTGTGATATTAAGATTTTTTTTTGTGCTTCTAGCTTTTCTGGCCTTGTGAATAGCATACCATACATAATACAGACGTCAAGTTATAGTTGGTTTTCTGTGGTTCAGTCTAAAATGCGTGCCCACAGTTAGAATACCTCAAAGTTGGCACAGGTCAGAGAGTGAGTAAACAGGGGCCTTCAAAGACAAACTTAGAAGACCAGTTAGCCTACAGGCATTTTCATCTCAGAGTGGTTAAACATCTTTGTATCTGGCCTCAGTGAACAGCTGGTAATGAACTGTGTGCAAAAATCCCACTTAAAGGTTGGCATGAAGTATGTTGATCAGTTTAAAACGTGACAGAAAAAGATGACACAGTAGATGCAGACATTTCACAGTGAGACTGGGAGTGACAAGGCTGGCAAGAGGATTTTCCTCACTGAGTTAAGGTGCTGATAATAGACCTATGGAGAAGAGCGGACAGCTCCTGATGTGCCAAAGGGATGCTGTATCCCAGGACGGTTCAAGACCTACATCCTGGGTAAGTGAAATATTAATGAAGAGGTATAAATATGACTGGGACCCTTGCAGACCTAAAAAAAAAAAAAAAAAAGAAAACAATACGGGCACTAAAAGGTGGCATTCCTCACCAGGAAGGGCGCAAACTCCCAAATGCGATCTGAGACATAACAAGGGGTAATGGTTTTAAACTGAAAGAGGGGAGATTTACATCAGATATTAGGAAGCAATTCTTTCCTGTGAGGGTGGTGAGGCACTGGAACTGGTTGCCCAGGGAAGTCGTCAATGCCTCGTCCCTGGAAGTGTTCAAGACGAGGCTGGATGGGGCTTTGAGCAGCCTGGTCTAGTGGGAGGTGTCCCTGCCCAGGGCAGGGGGGTTGGAAGTATTTGATCTTTAAGATCCCTTCCAACCCAAACCATTTTATGATTCTATAAGGCAGAAAAAAGCAGTGCCATTGACCACACAGCTCAGGAAATCTTCTGTAGCAAGTCAGATGGATAGAAGGGAGGAGGTTTTTTAGATTTCAACTTTTTATCAACAGATTAATAGCTATTTTTGCTTTTGCTGTTGTTAGTTAGTTCTTGTTGCTTCCTTCTTTTGCATGACTATTTGAAACTATTATCTACTTTGTATACTGTAAACAAAAATTTTTATTCACAATTATCTTAAACTACAAGTGCTTTCAAGGTAGTTAGCCAACATCAAAACACTTTACATTAGTAAAAAGGATGATGATCTTAATACAGGAGGTAAAAGGACTCTGTAGTGAGCATCTAGGTTACCAGTGTAAACGAACACACCTCTACAAGCCAAAGCTGTCTGATAGCTTCCTCATGTTATTTCTCAGATGAGCTGGCAGCCCCTGGCTTCCTGGAGATCCTCCACCTGTAAACTGAGAGCCCTGCAGCTCACCAGCATGCTCTCTGAGATACTGCAAACAACGACAACAATTGGAAAACGGACTGAATAGTTAAAAAATGCTCTCATTGAAACATATACGTGAAGAGACAAAGGTGCACTCATATTATCTCTGCTTAGTAACTCTGCTTAATGGCTACTCCTCTGCAACAAGTGACCCACAGCCTACTGCCAGAGTCACAAGGTTGGAAGCTGTCACCCTCTTCGCAGATCTTTTTCTTCCCCTTGATATTCACAGGGGTACACAGTGGACAAAGAAATGCTTTTCTCTCCAAAAGCGTCTTTTTAAAATCCAACAACAAACACTGGGGTTTTTAGTTACTCTCTGATTCGAGGCAGTTTGTATTGTATTCTTCTGGCTCTTCTTCAGAAGATCACATCCTAGACACTTGACAAAACTTTTTTTCCTATTTTATCAGCAGGATGCCAAGAAATCGTGCTGGAGAACATTGTCAGCTCTGAGGATGACAGTATCAGAGAACTGAAGGCAAGAGAGAGGACTCTCGAGGTGTACTCCTTCCAGCCCTGCTCTGATGAATACATCCTGAGTTGGTCACAATGGAAGAGAAAGGCAAACCTGCATCTGTTTGCTCTGTGCCCCCAACAGCTGCCCCAAACATCTCAAGGGCAGAGAAACCAGAGAGAAGGGTGAATGGCTAGCTGACAGCTGTAGGGCTCTCGTGAGCCCATTCATCAGTCCAGTTGGCTCCCGTTGGCCACCTTCCTGTGACTCCCAGGCTGGGGCAGCTGCTCTGCAGAGAGCAGAGCTGGGGCCAGCATCCCTCAGATGTTCCATCAGCCCACCTGCAGGGTCTCCCAACACAGCAGCAGCATAGTGAGGGCAGGCAGGGAGGTAAAGCAGAGATTTGCAGGCCCTTGACTCACAGTCCTGCTCTGCGTATTGCAGGCAGGTGATAGCTTATCAGTCCCTGACAATGATGTCTGACAGGAATCTTGCTGTAAGACCTAGGAGCAATCTTCTTCCTTGTTATCAGATGCCTCTTGGGGCAATAGTGGGCTGAAACACAGGAGAAGAAGGAAAAGGCCGAGCAACCATGCAGAGTGAAAAGCCTTGGTGGGTATGGAGGGGCAGAGCTGCGCCCAACTGAAATGAGATCAGAGATGGAGAAGTGCTACAGCTGGGGAGCTGCAGCAAATGAGCATCTATCCCGGCTGAAAACAGATTATTTATTTTTTTTCCTTGCCAATGAAAATTTAAGGGGGAGAAAACCAGAGGTCTGATAACAGTGAGGTGAAGACAGCTCTGTTTTGATGTGCAGTAGTCTGAGACTAAGTCTCCACTTCAACAATTTGCACAATACCCTATTACACATGGTAATGGACTTCTTGCCAAAGCTTCATTTTCTAAAATGTCTACAGAATCCCTGACCATGATGGCCCCACTCTGATCTTTTACAGGATTGGTGCCTTTCAGTTGTATTTTTATTCACATCCCACTGTACTTCTTAGCCAAAAAAAGGAGGCAAATCCTCCCTGGTAAGGAACATTGCCCTTCCATTTAGCTGTTTTGGCCACTCGCTGCATGGTTGTGTACCAAGAAGGGCACTTGTAGAATATTCCTGCTGATTAATACGTTAATAACATGCTCTTCTTCTGACAATGAGCATCTCCACAGCTGATTTCCTGTATCTCTTTGGGACTTTTTATAAATATTCATAGAAATAAATTATCCTTCTCAACAAAACTTTAAAACAAAATCTGAGGACAAAATCTCTTGTGTAACTTGCTAAAACAGTAGGTTTGTTGTGCACAGAGAGGATTTGCTGGCAAACACACACAGGCTACTGTTTGAATAGGTAATGTCATGGTCCATCTACTGCTCTTGGATGACCCAATTGTAGTTATGCCCTTGTAGGAATGCCACAAAGAACAGCAGTGTTCATTTTTATAGAGTATGAAGTATGCAAGAAGAAAATCAGTGTGAGAGCTAGACTATATTCCTTCCAGTTTCTGTTCAGAACTACATCTGAAAGGAATAACAACCCATCAAGGAAGACAATTTAACTATGTTAATACTGAAGTTTTGAAAGGCAGCACAAAGACTGTCTAACTCTCTATGGCATTGCAGTTCTTTGTTGATAAACTAGGTAAAGAAAGCTTAGTTATTTCAGATGATCCATGTTATTTAACTGCAGCTGAGAGATGAAGGACAGATGTTTCCCCAATAAGATTTACATATCAAGGGTTGGCAGTAAACTAGACTAATAACTGACACCAAAGTTTCACGTGAAAATATTATGAAGGTATATGTTCATATGGAGATGTCAAGAAGAGCACTGAAGAACTAACATCACATTATACAGAGACCATATATCATCAACAAGACATTGTCTTCAAGAAGCCAAAAGCAAAAAATTAATACGGAGCTATTTCTAGCAGACTTGCAAAATCCATACTATACAAAAATCACAGAATGGAACACAATACAAACAGCTAGGGGAATTTACGTGTGGGGACTGTAGTGGGTGCTGTCCCGCTACAATCTTTCAGCCTTGCCCTGTCACCAATGCTGTTGTACGTGTGCAGTCAAGTGCCTGCGCCTCTGAAGAGCATGGAAGAACGAGTTATTCTGTCATACTGCCAGAGCCTCGGCAGAGCTCTCAAGCTGCTGGGTTTTAACGCACGACATACTGCTGCAACCTGTCCCATCCTGCTGCCCCAAGGGCCTGATGAATTGAGAGCCCCATCAGATAGTACATCTCTGCCCTGAAATACAGCACCACAACCTCCCCTTTGGTTCTGCACGCAGGTGCTACAGCTGCAATCAGTCAACACAGCAGCTGCCCCACGGATCAGCTCATCTTGCCCCTCATGTTTCAGGCTGGAAAAGGCCATATGTAAAGTTACCTGAGACATACATACAGCTATGCGTGAGTACAAGGGACCAGATGCCTAGGTCTTCCAGTCCTTTCACGTCTTTGACCATGAAGGAAGCGTAGAGCCTAAAGGAAGTCATTCAGTTCAAGTTTCTGCATAGAGAAAACTGCTGTGAACTGGGTATAGCTTTTCCTGCTGCAGCCACGAACACTGGCTGTAAAATGAACAGTGCCATCAGTGGGAAAATACCTCTCCCGTTCCACAGTAACCTCAGCACAAAACAGGAAAATCATAAGCACAAGGACATTACCTGTACATTTTCAGAAAATGGGGTGCCAGTCAGCTTCAACAGTATCTTTGAATCTCTGAACAACTTGAACAGATTAACAGAAGCTTTAATTTCCTGAAAACATACAGGCTATTTAAACATCCAAGAGTTCTCAAGCAAAAACCCTTATGTGCAAAATGAAAGAAAACATCTGTAAAATGTGTAACTTGAGCTTCTGCTTTCATTTTTTCTCCTTTTTTTGGATGAAGAAATGATCATTACCTGTTTCCAAAGTAATTTTATGAGTCCAACATATGCTCTGTTCCTACAAAATATACGAACAGTTCTGAGAATGCATTACTGCAGCCATTACTGCTTCCTGTCTCAAACACTGTTTTGTCTGTTACTGAAAAAATTAAATTATTTCTAAACACAGATTATAGATTATTTGGCATGTTCTGTTTTACAGAGGAAGCACCTTGTTGAACTCCTGTTGATATCCAAAGCAATTCTGCTTTCAGTTTGACACTTTCAGCTCTGCCTTCAGAGTGTCCTCAGCCTGCTTCATATGCCCTTAACCCTGAGCCCCCTATTTCAAGAAACACCACTCCTTCATCCAGGATCACCTGCTTCTTTCTCACATGCTTAGTTTCCTTCAATTCACAAAGCTGAGGAGAAAAATACAAAGCACCACATAAACCAATACATTTGCATTTAACTTCTTTTCACCTCATGGCTGACACTGCTGATGTCTTTAAACCTGCATAATTTAATTGGAGTTCATGAATTATTGTTATTTGCAGTGGTAAGGAAGAATGTTTTATCTGATGGGACAGAAGTCACTACTGCATGAACAAAGGAAAGTTTCATAACCTAAGGCACAGGGCAAAGATGTCAGAGAAAGACTTTTCTACCTGACTGGAAAATCATTAACAGCCTTTGATAAGGATCACAAATGATGCCCAGATAATATTAGGAGAGATCTAAGAAGGAAAGACAGACATGGAAAAATCTGAGAGTAAAGGAGAAAAAAGCATATGACCGAGAACACGCTGCATCAGAACTGCAGAATCAGAGCGTTGAAGAGAAAGAGGTGTGGCTGCAAAGAAAGACTAGATAGAGACCTTCAGGAAAGAAAAGGCTTTTGAGTAATCCTGCCTACAGTGGGTACAAGTGCTGGGAAAAGATTTTGTACCTCAGATCATTAAACTCAGCCTTTTCAGGATGCCATTTTTGTAAAATCGAATAATTTATTTTTAGGTTATTATGTGTAAGACAATCTTGTTATTAGATCATGGAATAATAACAATAATTTTAAAGAAAGGAAAATCTCATATACCGAAAATACATGGGCAATGATTACATCAGAGTATATTATCTTGGAAAGCATGCCTGGAAGTATTATGTGCAGTAGACTGGAGTTAGGATAATACAAAATCCAATAAATCATAGCAGCAAATATAAGGCAAAAATGCTAACACGTACTGCAGAGGGAATTAGGTAGAGCTTGTATTACATATAAGATCTTGTGCATTTTCTTTACAGATGGAATTAATCCTTAGTGTTCGCTCTTACAAAATCAGATTTTTATTTATTTGATTTGGTTTTAAAACAAAGTCTTTTTACAACCAAAACATTACATCCGAATGTATATTCAAGAATGTCTTTATTTTATGAGGTCTCTTGTGTGAAATTCCCACTGATACAACTGGAGATCTGGGCACAGGGGACGGCAAGATCAGGCCATGTAATCAAAGGGGTAGAGATACCACCAGGAGCCCAGTTGTGTTACCTGTTATATTAAATACTTGGTCTTATAGTGAAAGTTATTTAACTTTTTGGTAAAATAAATAGCAACTCCTACAATGCAACATTGTGGGGTTTGGAATTTTCAAATAGTCATTTAATTTTAATATATAATTCCTAAAAGCTTGATCCAGTGTCAACTGAAGTGGGATTTTTTTTTTCACCAACTCTAGGTCTAATCAAAGAATCATTTAGGTTGGAAAAGAACTTTAAGCTCATCAAGTTTACCTAAACCTACCACTGCCAAGTCCACCACTAAACCATGTCCCTCAGCACCACATCTACACGTCTTTTAAATACCTCCAGGGATGGTGACTCATCTGCTTCCTTGGGCAGCCCCTTACGATGCTTGATAACCTGCTCAGTGAAGAATTTTGGCCTCAGCTCATTGATCCAGCCTGTCCAGATCCCTCTGTAGAGCCTTCCTACCCTCAAGCAGATTAACACTACCACCCAACTTGGTGCCATCAGCTAAATTCTTGAAGATAGGTGTCACATTTGTTAAATTCCATCCAACTGGGACCTCCCCATTAGCCAGGACTGCTGATAAATGATGGAAAGTGGCTTGGTGAGGACTTCTGTCAGCTCCCTCTACCCTTGAGTGGAACCCCTCTGGCCTCATAGACTTGTGTGTGTCTAAATGGCGTAGCACGTCACTAACCATTTCCAGTTGGATTATGGGGGCTTCATTCTGCTCCCCATCCCTGTCTTCCAGCTCAGTGAGCTGGGTAGTCTGAGAACAACTGGTCTTACTATTAAAGACTGAGGGAAAGAAGGCATTAAGTACCAGTCATGGTTTAACCCTAGCCAGTAAGTAGGACCATGCAGCCACTCACTCACTCCTCCCTGGTGGGATGGGAGAGAAAATCAGAAGAGTAAAAGTGAGAAAACTCATGGGTTGAGATAAAGACAGGGTTATTTTCTTTACGTATTAGTAAAGAAAAAGCCACTCATGCAAGCAAAGCAAAACAAGGCATTCATTAGCTACTTCCCATCAGCAGGCAGGTGTTCATCTCCAGGAAAGCAGGGCTCCATCACACACAATGGTCACTTGGGAAGATAAAATGTCATAACTCCGAAAGTCACCCATTTCCTTCTTTTTCGCCCAACTTCATATACTGCACATGACATCACATGGAATGGAATATTCCATTGGTCAGTTGGGGTCAGTTGTCCCAGATGAATCCCCTCACAACTTCTTGTGCACTCCCTGTCCACTGTCTGGTGGGGTGGTTATGAGGAGCAGAAAAGTCCTTGACTGCTTAGCAACAATCAAAATCATCACTGTGCCATCAACACCACTCCCATCCCAAATTCAAAATATAGCACCACAACAGCTACCAGTAAGAAAGTCAACTCCATCCCAGCTGAGACCATGATAGTAACTCATCCACTTCCTCATTCTTTGTCGCTATGTTTCCCCTGGAATCCAAAAAAGGATGAAGATTGTCCTTAGCCCTCCTTTTTTTCGCTAGTGTATTTATAGAAACATTTCTTTATTGTCTTTTATGGCAGTAGCCAGATTAAGTTCTACTTCAGCTTTGGCTCTTCTAATTTTCTCCCTGCATAACCTCATGACCTCCTTGTAGTCCTCCTGAGTTGCCTGACCCTTCTTCCAAAGGTCATAAATGGTCCTTTTTTTCCTGAATTCCAGCGAAAGCTCGTTGTTCATCCAAGATGATCTTCTTCCCCACCAGCTCATCTTTTGGCACATGGGGACAGCCTGCTCCTGTGCCTCTAAGATTTTCTTCTTGAAGAATGTCCAGCCGTCCTGGACTCCTTTGCCTCCCAAGGCACTCTGTCAACGAGCCCCTAAACAGCCAAAGTCTGCCCTCCAGAAGCCCAAGGTAGCAGTTATGCTGACCCCCCTCTTTACATCTCTGAGAACCAAAAACTCTGTCATTGCATGTTTGTTATGTCCAAGATGGCCTCCAACCAGCACATCACCCACAAGTCCTTCTGTGTTCACAAACAGGTCCAGTGGGGTGCCCTCCCTAGTTGTCTCCCTCACTAGATGTCAGGAAGTTATCCTCAACATAGTCCAAGAACCTCCTGGACTGTTTCCTCTCTGCTGTATTGGATTCCCAGCAGATATCTGGTAAACTGAATTCTCCTCCGAGAACAAGGACTAATGACTGTAAAACTTCTCCAGCTGCTTATAGAATATTTTATCTGAATCTTCACCCTGGTTGGGTGGTCCATAACAGACTCCCACCATGATATGTGCCTTGTTGGCATTCTCCCTCATTCTTACCCATGAATGCTCAACTCTATTGCCACCATTATCAAGCTCTAGACAGTCAAGACTTTCCCTAACATACAGGGCTACCCCACTGCTTCTCCTTCCTTGCCTATCCCTTCTGAAGAGTTCATAGCCATCCATTGCAGCACTCCAGTTGTGTGAGTCATCTCACCGTATTTCCGTAATGGCAACTATATCATAGTTTTCCTGCTACACAATGGCTTCCAGCTCCTCCTGTATGCTGCCCATGCTGAGAGCGTTGGTATAGATGCACTTCAGTTGGGCTATTGGTCCCGCCACCTTTCTGGGGGGAGAAGCCCTAATTCCTACAGGAGTGATCTCAGGTGTTTCTGTGGTTTCCAATACATCAATAACTTGCATCTTTGCTGGCGCATGGAGCTCCATCCCCTACCTCCACTGAGACAGCAGTCTGAAGGACCTCGCTAGCACACCATCCCTCAAACTTTGGCATGCTGCCCCCAGGCTTATCTCTAGTGAGATAAAGTATTATCCCTTTCTCCCTTGAAATTGAGTTTAAAACTCTTTCAATGAGCTCTGCTAACTTCTGTGCAAAGATCCTTTTTTCCCTTTGAGACAAGTGTACCCCGGTACCATCCCCTATTCTCTAAATACAGTAACCAAAAAAAGTACCCAGAATTCTGATGCCTCATTACAAAGTATACATAAGGTAAAGATTAAGAAGCAAGTAAGAACAGATTTTAAATACAGCTGCCACAACAAATTATAATGTCTTAATCTCTCTGGCATAGCAAAGACTAAAGAACCACATAGTTGCTCATTGAAACAATAATTTTCTTTGTCAAATTTCCATCACTGATGTCATCTTTCTGAAGTTTGTTTTAAACGTGTTGCCAATTACCTCTTTTTTTGCAGCACAAGTTTTAGTCAAATGTCAGCTGGGTATTTCCCTCCTGCCCTGTCAATCAACAAAACCCTTTTCCAATATCCATTTTGGCAAACCATCCCAGCACCACTAATCATCATAAATGGTTTTCTTTGGGGCTAGAAGTCACCTCTATAAAGACAATTTCACAAAAGGAAACTACCAGGCTCATATTTCTTTTGGCAAAATCCAAAGTTGCTAGACTACTATACCGCCTTTAAAATTTCATTGGCATTCATGAAAATAAACAAACAAGCAAATCTATGAGTTTCCTGACATCCATGTCTTGGAGCCTGTTCACGAAAGTAGAAGTCTGACCTCTAACTTCAAATTGAATTGGTTGCATGTCTTTAAAAGGAAAAAAAAAAAAAAAAAAAGCAGGGGTGTGTAACACCAAAAATACAGAGAAGAGGGGGAAAAAAAGTAGATATGAAAGTTAAATGAAGAAAACTGAGGGTTAACTTTTGTATGAAAACTTAGTAGAGTAACAAAGAAGCCATACCTCAGTTTTACTGTGAAGGGCCAGTATTTTGATGTCAGACAGACATAAGTCTGAATAGAAAGCATAAGATCCAGCTTTTATCTTACACTTAATTTACAAACAGATCAAAAAGGATTTTTTGGAACCGGGAGTCCCCTATGCAGAACTGTAGCTGATGGTCATGCAGCAGCCCATGCTAGGAACAGGATAAAAAGGAGTTGGTAGGGATTGTGGCAAAATGCTGATCCACAGAAACCCCAAAATTTTGTGGAAAGTTCCACATTTCAGTGAACTTCTATTTGGAAAGGTTTTTAGGTCCCAACATAGAATATCTGGTCAAAATACAACAAAGTACCAGAACAGACAACAGCGCGGTGATCAATATAAGACTTGGCTGCAAGAAGAGCAGGTCCTATCAAAAGCCTGCCAGGTTTCCTGACAGCTTGGCTGGTGACCTGAAAGGGAACAAAGCTTGCAGTGTCTCCAGGCAGTCCCGCCATCTGGACTGCCTCCACGTCATGAATCCTGAGGTCTCTAGGGACTGCAGTTCCAGGAAAGCCCTGCCACAGAGGCGTCTTGCAGGTCACTGTCTCAAGAACTTCCCTGTGCTGGAGGTCCTAGCTCCCAAGACTGCTTGACTCCTGCTAGAGATGCCAGTGAGCAAGTGGCCTGGGAGAATCAGGAGACAAGGGCTGAGCCAAGAACCTTAGTCTTGAGTTTGCAGCTTCCTATAGAAAATGAACAAATAATCTTACTCCCAAATAATTTTATGCTTCTGTGGAGTGCTTTTTTTCTGAAAGGTCTAAGTTTTTAGAAGAATTTCTTACAAAACAGAAATTCCAATGGATTCTTCTAATTAAATCTAATACAAGCTAAATATTACACTAGGCATCCGTATTGTACCCCTTCCAGTATCACTCTGAAAAAGATGAAGGATCATGATGGATAGAAAGGGAAATTTTACTTGCATGAATAATAATTCTGCTCCGCATGCAATGCAACAATAGGAAATTATGCCGACATCAATATACAAATAGAATTTAGAAAACTGTTTGCCAATCAAGTACTTATTTTTCACTACAGTTTACTACAGCGTACAATTACCCATTTATGATACAAGCACTACAGTCAAAAGCTCTTTTCGTGAAAGCAGTGTCTGCAGGATGGCTGCAGAATGGACAGGTTTCCACATTAGCGTTTCTTGGGTTTCTCCTCTTTTTAAATCTAGCCATTGCTTTTCCTAAAGCATCCCAAGCCCAGCTTTTTAGCTTTCATGTTTGTTGAGGAAATTAAAAGCTGCAGCAGTCACTTTGTGCTCTTATAAATTCTCCCCAGCCAGTCGAATTTTTCCTACTCTTCCTCACTTGCTGAACAGGATTATCGGGGTGTGAAAGCCTACGGCATTCTCTCGCAGAATATAAGAGTCTGTTCAAACTGGAAGATGACATGCTTATTTTCTGATTTATATCACTTTCAGACTCAAGTGAAATCACACATTCAAATGAAAATCACTGCAAAATTGGAGACAGGTTTTAATTGAAAATTGGGAGTGTGCACACGTCCATTTTGCAAGTTGCCTGAAGCCTTTTTTTCCCACTGTATCCGATCAGATGCTTAAGCTTGCAGCCTCTTTGCACATCCATTAAAGTTTTATTTTTGCCTGATAATGATTTCCCCACACCCGTGATCCTCCAAAAGTATGTTCTAGGCTATAAAAAGATCCTACTGATTTCAGTGGAAGAATATTCGTTAAGGACAAACGCAAAGCGGCACAAGAATGAGGAAAATATACTTCAGCACTACAGAAGCTGGTTATTATTAAACATCATTAGTTACATCCATTTTAAATGGGGTCTCAAGACGTGATCAAAGCCTCAGTCTATCAGGGACTGTAAGCACGGAGGAGAGAGATGCTGAGAGTCTTAAGTGTCCAAAGACAGACGGTGGGAGAGATACCATAATGAAGTCAAAAGAAAAAGGACAAAACACTAGTGAAATTAAACTGAACATAATAAGCTTAAACCACAGCAGAGCAGCTGCTTACAACTGTTACACGTCCAAACCCAACCAACTTTAGGTCTCGGCCTGTTTCTAAAATTTAACCTGCATTTTCCACATTCTTCAGCGAGCAGACAATGCAGCACCAAATGTTAACCACCACACAGCCAGGAAGGTTTAGCATGTGGGATCTTCTGAGTCAACATGGTCATTCCCCTTTGTTAGCTCATCTTCATTGCCAGGACCTGCTGCCAACTTGCCAGAAGTTGGCTGTTTCATCCCTGCCACAGAGCCAGTCTCCAAACAGCTGTCACGGCAAACAGCCTTCGAAACTCTGCTGCCAGCGAGTTAACTAGGGAAGTATTTTTAAAATGTGGGAGGGGTGATTTAAAACTATGCATAATGTAGACACACACACACTTGTGTTTGCACTGGAATTATCATGCTTCTCAGATGCTTGAAGGAACGTTAGGTCAGCAGCTATATCAAGTCATGTCATTTGCTTTGCTGATTTTAATTCTCATGCAGTGATAGATCTTCCTTGTCAGATGGCTCGCTAGCTATTTTCCATCTTGCATTTTGGTAAATTGCAATGCAATTCTCAATCCACATTAATTCTATACCACAGCTAATGACAAATGAGTTAATCATGATGAAATCTTTACACAGGTTCCTTTGGGTTACCTACTTAAGCTGCTGTCAGTATTACACAGTCATTATGCTCAAATTAAAGGATCATTATGGCATATATTGAATATTTGGCTTCACAGCAGGTAAGTTCTGTTCAACACATCTAGGATGCTGAGAAACAGTCTCCTTTGCTTGGCCTCCCCGAAATATCACCAGCAGGAGAAAACCCAATGGGATTACCTTATGAAAATATTCCTAGCATGACCTGCTTTGTATTCACTTCTAGAGTGCTCTTGAGACTGTTCCGTATTTCACAGCAGTGCCCAGCAATAATATGATCACTTAGAACCCAGTAATCATACCGCTCTTCCTGTGTTACTCTGACAAATCCCTAATTCCCCGGTGCAAAAGACATTATAGCCTGCACGGTAAGAATCCCAAAAGACAAGACCGCAAGTTGTTTCTTTTCGCTGTCGTCACCACCATCCCTATCCTGACACATGGACAACTGCATGATGCAGGAAACACCAAGTCTGTTCATTTGCCTGCCAAGCGTCCTCTGCAAGGTGCTGTAAACTAGAGTTGCACTGAAAATTTTCCCTGAGACATGCTAAATAATCTCCTTAAGCCCAGTTCCTAAGAGGCAAGTCACATATACAGGTGGCTACCGTCAAGGGCACCTGGGGAACACTACAGCAGCACAGAAATGAATACTAAAATCCTCAGTTCTTGGGGAAAAGTCCTCCAATTATCTCAACCACCAGGGGATCATGGTATAATGTAACTGTAAGCTTCAATTCACTTCACTATATACTTCTAACTTCACTTACTCTAGATTTGTACACATCAAAAGGTAGGGTGGATTTGCTCTACTGTTTTTATTCCTTAACAGTGTAAATGTCAAGACTCAGCTTCCTGTTCAGGTGGGCCAAGCAGAAAACATAATAGGGGTACAAATCAATGGAGGGAAGAACTGGGTTCATACCTATACCTAACCGATTCTGAATTCAATGTCAGAAATACCCAGATGTAAGTAAAAGTTACTTCAAGCCTGTCAGGGCTCATATTTTTCATGAGACTCATCCAAATGATTTCTGCCTGACTACATATGCATGCCAGAAGATTGCTAAGGGGGCTTTAGCTCCCTGCATCATCATCAGCCACCTTGGCACCTGCACTGGCATCGCCTCTGCCCACCCCTCCCCAGAAGTCGACCTCGCACAACTCACATTGTTCCAGCTCCCACTCCAAAAGTCAGTGTCCATCATCCCCCAGCCGGCTCCCTTCCCTCGCCCAGTGCTGCACCATATCCCACAGTGGGCAAGCAGACACCCGGGTCTGATAGAATTATGGAAATTAAGTAGAAAAAAAAAAGCAACAAACCCACAGTGCTTCAAAGTTCAGGAATATATTTTAACCCTACTAAATTTTCCTATCTCATGGACAGGAAATAGTAACAATGAAGGGCAATGAGTGGAAAAGGTGAGGAAAAAGAAAATAATCATTGTTTTGCTTTTTTTCTCACTTTGGGATAATCCCCAAATTAGAAAAATTCTCACCTGACAAGATCATATATGAAAGGGAAGGCCATACTGCATTAAAAGCTTATAACTCAAATGTTGCATAAATATTTGGTAGGAAGAAAACACATCAGCTAAGCAACCAAGGTGAATGATTTCTTCTTAAATACATTTTCAGCAGCAAGGTAAAGCTCTAATCTGCTCTTTGAGAATGGCAAGATTCAATGGTTCCTCCTTCTCTAACAAATGCTCATGCGATTAAAAATACGTTTGGGTTTGTAGGGTATTTTTATTTTGGGGGTTTTTAAGACAATGGTATGAGCCCTCTATGAACTTCTCAGTACCCTGAAAGAAATATTGGACTAGAAGTGACCCGCTAACTGTGTTCTGGGTGAGTAGGTTTAAAAAGAACACAAATATTCCTGTTGGGAACCACTTTCCTGGCTTGGCTTGAAAGAGTTTATTGCTTGGATTTTGTTCAAAAAAAAATACGATGGGCCAAAGTCAGAGAGTACTCAAAAGAAAAGAGAATTAAAACCATAACAAAACAAAACAAAACAAAGAAACCCAGCATGGCCCACAGACTGCCCCAGTGACAGTTTCACAGCATTCTACAGTCACACTGTGGCACATTTCTAACACTTTTCATTAACAAAAGATACTATTTTCTGTGCAACCATGCCAAAAGAAGAAGAGAAAGCAGTTTTGGCTTTGAAAACACTGCTGTGAGTTCTAAACCGAGCTGTAGCACAAAAACCACTGCTAACACAATTATACCTGCATTAGAAGTCTATTAAAAAAAAATAAATCACATTGAACCAGGAGATGAACTGACACTTTAAGGTAACTGAAACACATACAAACTCACATCTACTTTGAGAAGTGCCATCACAGAAAGATAAAACAATAGAAGAGGCAAGAGAACTTTGATTTAGAAAAAAACCCCAAATCATTTCCCTCATTAAAAATACTTTTGCAGAAACTATCTTACTCCAAAGCTCTTCTGATTATATAGCCATAAAAATCACACATACTGTATCTCTGGTGCACAGTTTTACAAATACCAAGAAAATTCTTTTAGGAGCTTAAAAGCCATATAAAAATAATCATCTAGATGAAACTTCAACAAATAACAAAGACTGACTGAACATCATAGGCCAAAGGAACAAATCAAGTTTTTTAGCCTGTTATCTAAAACAAAGAAAAGGGAGGGAAGTGTTTGCCAAAGATGTCACAAATGGCTGGTTTCTTTGCTATTTTTCTAGAAGTATTATTGACATAGGAAGCAAACACAAAACCTTAAATATATGCCAAACCGCATCCATGTAAAATAACTTTGCATTGTGTAGCGCTTTTAAGAAAAAATTCCAGCATAAGGCTGTCAAAATAATAGCTCCAAAGGGCCCATTTACATTTTCCTAGCAGCTAATGAATTGCCATGGAAAATGGCAGCAGGCAAGCTTATGGGAAGCATCTTTAAATCTGTTTTCCTTACTTCTAAAGTATGAGCCTAAGCGCTACACTTAGGAATGAAACACTCCCTGTTGGCTCCAAAGACTGAAAGAATCCTCGTGTATCTTTGAGAAAAAATCATGGAAGCGATATTCATTTGTCATACACAAAGGGAAAATGAAAGGAAAAAGTAAAGTACCGCTCAACCGAAAAAATAATCAAACAGCAGAAAAATACGCATGGACAGCATTGACCCGCATTTTATAATATCTACTGCAGGTGCTTAAAAGAAAACTACATGCGATAGGAGAGAGTATTTACTATCATTTTTTATGTGTCAGCAGTTACTCAGAGACAGCAAGCCTGACAGAACCTAACTTCATTCAGTGCCTGAATTACAGCTGACCTGCACTCAAAAACCTCCGTACAATACAGTAACGTATCCTAATTAGCTCTAATAAAAGCCTCTTTAAAGGCACAGCTCTTCATAGCTCTCTTTTGACCTCTGGGCAAACAGAAGATAATATGAACACTTGAAACAAATTAATTGCAAGACAAATGGTTTACTTTGTATACAAATAGTAGAAAACATCTTTGTCTTAATAGGGAAAATTGAGATTGACCTTGCATAACTGGAAAAGGGGGTATAAAGATTGATTTCTTGGATGGTGACATGTGATCTGGGTCTTAAGTTTACTTAGTCCTGGATATTTTAATAAAACAATTGCAAAACAGTAATAGCAAAACCAAGGTATAACTAAACTGATTAAGCACAGTTGATTAAGTGTTTAGCTATCCAGAAGAACGTAGGGCACATTAATGTTGTTAACAAAGAAAAGCTTATGTAAAGTTGATGACTTCGGATAGAATCAAACCTGTTTAGCATGGAAACAGCCTACAGCACTTTGACAGGGTTGCTAAAAACAAAGTTGGAGGGAGCAACTTAAAAATCCTCCTTCCTGAGAGTTTACACTTTGATTTAACAGTACACAGTGTCATTTGCCCCTCACTCCCCCCGTTAGTTTCTATTGTGCAGTCACCCAAAACTCCCAAGAAAACCTGTCTCACAACTGCTCCGGAGAAAGAACTCAACAAAAGAACAAGTGTCTTAACTATCCGTACCTCTCTTCCACAGTTACCATTGCCCCTTCCTTTCTTAATCATAGGCAATAGACGAGATTCATATATTAAGGAATGATTAAATTCTCAAGGAAAATAGAGTAACTATGTCAGAATTGCAGAATATGGGAGCATGTCCTGGCACTTAGGTGTGGGTAAGCACCTCTGCTTCATCCTTACCATGCAATGGGATAAACCTGAGTAAGTACATTGCCTACGAGGGAATGACAGCGTTTTCTGCCCAGGTCACTAACCTAAACAATTAAGAGAGCGGGAATGTGGGAAAGCTACAACACAAGATTATTCAGCCAAGCATAATAGCAACAGCTTGACAAGCTATGCCTCATTCAGCCTCCGTTCCCTTCCTCCCAAGCTCTCCTCACTGCCAAAGTATTGTGCAGTTAGCTACATCCAGAGGGATGTAGGAGCGCCCAGGTGAGACAAAGGTAGGGGGTACTGAGGCAAAAAAATGTGAATTAACAGCATCTCACTGTTGTTTCAGTCCCAGTTTTGTAATTTCGCGTAGCATCATTTTGATTCTCTGGTGCCAACGCCTGGGATTCCAAGGCACAGTCAGCTTTTATTTTTCCCTTCTCTGTTTTTCACACACACACACACAAAAAAGTTTCTAGGACTGAAGCATCAATTTCTAATGGCACAGGCATCTTTCTCTTCAGCTGTCAAAAAAGATGTAATCAGCTGAGAATTTGTGCTTCACTGCTTCCATTCATTTATTTAACAGTGATAAATACGGATCAACATCTGACTCCACAGTATGAGTGAGACCCTTATTATTGTCATGCTGTTTTCCACCAAAAAATTCTACTGCAAAGAAGAGGAATCCAAAGTGACGTGAGTATACCTGAGCTACCAAACTGCTTCACATCTCATCCTGAGCCACATTTCAGTGGGCAGGAATTTAAGCAGTTTATGTATAAAATATTATACAATTTTTTCTCTCCCCTGACAATTTTATTGAAAACTACTTTGCTTCCAGGCTGGTATTTGTCTTACACCCAACAAGCATGTATTTCTGGAGGAAGGATCACACACTTAAATTTTTCAGCAAAAGAGTTCTCCCAAGGCCAGCATGTAAAAGAAAATAACTGGACATTTTTGCAGTCCTATACATTTGAATGCATCCTTTCAAATCAGTTGTTCTGGAGAGTATCTTTGGAATTTCCATCTCGATGCTTCTAAATGAAGTCCTATTTCTTTGAGAACTTCCCTTTAAATTGAGGATTGGGAATGTATTTTCCACACTGCTTGCTTTTTCAGGAATCGTCATCTAAAGGTCTAACTCTATTAATTGCAATTCCTGTTTTGCCTGAGACTAAATTGGACATTTTTGCTTTATTCACCAGGATTCATTTCCAGAAGCCTGCTTTAGCCAGTATCTGAATTACAGACTATCAACAATAGCAAAAGCATATGCATAACACAGAGTGAGTTCCAAATAGTTCATATACTCTCTAATCTACCTAATTCCTTCACTCTGCTACAAACTTCTTGCATGACTTCAGACAAGACATTTCACTGTACCTCTGCTGTCTTGCACAAAATTGAAATAATTACACAAGCCTTTTATGTATGAGTTATACATGCAGGGGAAGCTCAGAGTGAAGTGCTCAGGGGTAGACAGGGCTGCAGAGATTATTTTAATAATGTTTCTGAGAAAGTTCATTGAAGAACAACTTCAGTGGATAATTTTCATCAAAAAATTTGCATTTTGAACAACCCATGCATGACAAAGTGTGCCCTAAGGAATGAGAAGAATCATTATCCCCTACCATCTCCTAAGTGTCCTTGCTTCTTTTGGGGACACATAGGTACGCCACTATAACTATACTGAGCTATTTAGCCCCCTTATCTAGATCCAGCTGGGGGGCATGAGTCTAAGAAAAAGTGTAAGTAGGGCACGCATTCATTCTTCCCCTCTTACTCACCTAGTCTCCAGCCATTTTCATAGCATTTCCTGAGCCTTTATGGTCTCTCTACTGAGTAACACCTAATTGAGTCCTCTTGAGAGCACTTGATCAGTCTCCCTTTGAACTCATGTAACGCAAAGATGGAAAGGATGAAGGGACATACTCCCACTCCTACCCCAAAAAAAGTGATTGCAAATGCATTGTGCTAGCACACAGACTTCTACTTAATTGCTAACATTTTTATGCTCCTGCCCATAGCGCTCTAGACATAAAGCCACAAGTACCTAGTGCTGGGCCCCAAACCCCAAAACATCGTGAATAAAATCTCTTAATACAATAACACCATAGTCAAAACCGTGGTAAGTTGTTAGAAACACACCACTACTATTAGAAAAAAACTTGGAGTAATACTAAAGTACAATGAACAAGCAGCAGAAAACATGCCCACAGCATCAAACACTGGGAACAAAAACACACAGACAAATGATAGACTGTTCATGAAGCAGATTGCAATGTTATTTATGATTACTATTTCACACCATTCTCTAAGTGTTCTTTCTAATGCTGCTTGCTGCTTGCCACTGCATTTATAGAAACTTTCTTAAGGGTCAAATTGTACCAGAAAACTCTCTCAGTATTAATGGGAGTTTGTGTATGTGTTAAATACTTCATACAGCCTCTGATCTCCCATAAGGAAGGCACCAATTAAGAGGAATCCACTACATGAGTTCCTACTGATAATGCTGCTTTTACAGTATATATTTAAATTCAATTAACCTAAGGGAAATGATGTCTGCTGGATCCATCAGGATCTCACTCTAGGCGTGTTTGCATGGTTAACTTTTCAACCTTTTCTAAAAATCTTTTGGTAGCATAGCGCTTATTGAAATTCAAGAAGTCTTAAGAAAGGCATTTCCATGAAATATTGCTTTTGATATATTGGCAGTTTGATACATGGGTTCTCTTTCTAGTGTGAGAAAGACTTACAAATATGCTCTCTGAGACATCGTACTGCATCTTGAGCTCTTCCTTGTAACTGAGACTGAAGACAAGTATGTAAGCCTGATTTATATTTCATAAATGAACTAGTTTAATGGAAATATAAGTAAAAATAAACCATTTTAATTCAGGCAAACAGAATTTAGAAGCAAAACCTAGGAAGAGGGGGAAAAAAAGTCTTGTCAAGTATAATAATGCATAATAAAATAACCAATTTTATTATGCGTTACCATAACCTCCAGCATAATAAAATAACCAACCAATAAAATAACCAATGCCCAATTAAGAACTTTTTAACACGTCAGCTAAGGTTCTTCACATCTCAGAGCCCTGAAAATTAGTAAAACCACCTTCTAGGAGAGGTGTAATACAATGTGAAGCAGTTATGGTTGACGAGCGCATGAGTGAAATGTGGTGAAAAAAGGTTCTTCTGATTAAAAAAAATAATGTAGCTTTGCAGTTATAGAAAAGCCTCTAGAATACAAGTAAATCTGAAATTAGTAAGCATCCAAATTAATAAAAGCAGAACATACAGAAATGAAACGATGAAATAGCAAAAATACAGAAGGTTTATAACACAAGACTGCAGATAATGATAAAAGAAACAAATGCACAAAAAATGGTTTGGGTTGGATTTTATTTTCAATTTACAATAAACTGCAAGTTTAAAAAAACCCAACCAAACAAAACAAAACCCAAACCATGAATGTCTTTTCCCAGTATATCCCTAATGTAGCATCCTATTTGAGTTGCTGATGAGTTGGTTTATATCTGTCTGGCCTTACCAAGACACAGCTCTCCATTCCTACAGTGTCATATGATAACAGCCCATCACTGTGGTGCAACCTTGAGAGACGTACATCACACAGGGAAGTAAGACACGTGATGCCCGTATTACCTTGTCCAACTTTTTATAGATAATAGTCTTTATAATCATTTAAAATTATATCTTCAAACTATTTTTTGACCCCACTATTCCAGTTTGGCAGCCACTTCAGAATGACTTTATGAATACTCATTTTTATGGTTAGAAATGGAGCCACTCAGAAATTCTCTGGCAAAACAAGAGTCACACTGAAAACGGACACCAGCTGAATCTAATCTGATTTAATAAATCATCTTGGATTTAGCTCTCAAAGAACAGAAGTGAAATCTTGCCTGAATTTCCAGTAGGTGGCTGAAAGCATGGAGTACCTATATCCTTGAAGCTTGAGTAGTTAGGCATGAGCAGGGACATCAGACATCCCCACCACATAACCTGTACCAGTGTCAGAGATCTTGAAGCTTTTAATTACCTTGACTGCGTGTGTCCAGACGCCTGACAGCTTTGGTAGCCCCACACACAAGGAGGAACCTGTTCTGGTTGCACAGCCTGAGTCACTTGAGGCTCCATTCACAACGCACATGAGTTTCACGCATGCTGGTGCCATCCTCAGGGTAGAGTTAAATGCTGCAACAGAGCAGGCCTGCCAAGAAGGCTAATGCTGAAAGGGCAATACCCTGCTTTACCTCATTTATCTCCGCTTTTCACATTCCCTGTTCCCCATCCCAGTAATGTAACATCACCTTCCTTCTTGCACCAGCTCAGGTGCTTACTGATCTCTCACTGAAGTGATTTGACACATTATCCTCATACCAGAGAGAACTGTTATATTCTTTGTCTTGGGGCAGAGGGCTAGGACCAGTTCGCTAACTGACAGTTTGGTGAGTTGAACTTAACTCAGTAAGCAACCTCCCGCATCCAGTCAAGCATATGTCAAGGTTTCCCTTGTCTGGTCAGCAACAACAGAAGACCTCTGTCCTCCCTCCCAGGCAGCAGTCCTCTTCTGCCCGTTCAGATGAACTGCCTCCTCCACTACAGGATATGCCTTCTGCTTGTCTTCTGAAGGACTTCCTTCTCCCTACTTCCAGGACACAACTTCATTCAGGCTTTTTTAAATTAGTTGTTAAATTGTTTTAAATTAGTTGTTAAAAGCTACCATTTGGGTTTCATTTTCACACAGAACTGTTCTCCTAAAGGACCCATATACTTTCTGATACATGTTCTGATTTCTGAGTTTCTCAGGGACTTGCCAGGCTCCTTGGCTCAGAAGTGGGGCACAGAGCAGAGCCTCTCCAGGGACGCTCTTATCCTAAGCAGTGGCTCTGGGAAAAAGATCGCAACCACTTGGAATCTCAGTAGGGTATGTGCTTTCAGAACAAACCAAACATTTGCACATCAGCAATTCCAAATGGAATCTGGGGTGACAAAAACGCATATTTATTTCCCATGGCCTAGAATGCAATTGAGTTTTTTGCAATATCACCATTTTTTCACTGACTGACAAGACCAGCTTTCAACCAGCTCAATATGGAAATCTTTCATTTCAAACCTTTATAAGTTAATGGCTAATTCTTATCTATTTGTCAGCTCTATCCTTTATTTTAAATACCTCTTCTGCCTTCTGTATTGGATTTACACAGCAAGTTGCTGGCGGTGGGGTCAGTTGCTGTGGTGACATCATAGTCTACTTTGCCCATGATGGTAATTGGTAAGTGATCTCCCTGTCCTAATATGGACCTACCATTTTTTTCATCTTATTTTCTCATTTTCTCCCTGTTCCGTTGAAGAAGGCCAAGTGAGAGAGCAGCTGGGTGGGCATTTGGCAGACAGACAAGGTCAACTCATCACACCTTCATTGTGTTCTTTCCCAGCAGTGTATTTTTAATGAATGAAGGAGATATTAAAGAACCACAATTCCAAGAAAGACCTACAGCATCACTGAAATGATTCCTTCCTTCTGCTTCCCAGCAAAGCTTTACTCATTTCAAGAAACTTTTGATGAAAAAATGGTAACTTTATCATGGAAAGCAGATATTTCACAGTTTTGGTAGTAGAAGTAGTAGCAGTAATACTACTACTTATTCTACTAACAATAGTAGTAGATTGATAACACAATGAGAATAGTTTTTAACTATTGAAACTGTCCTAGTTACTCTCTTATACTATAAAATACAGTTTTCTTTTGAAAAATCCACAAGGTGGCCACAGTTGCTTGGGAAACCCAATTTCTAACACATATGTTTTAAAAAAATCTAATGCATGAGGAACATGAATCATACACCTAATGCAATACTCTCATTCATTTTGAAACAGACCCACCCTACAATGTCAAATCCAAGACTACTAAACGTTTCTGTAAGTTCAGTCTTAGATCTGGCCAGACGCAGACATACAAACAGGTTCAAAAGCCGTAACTCACTTTGGTCTCCAGAGTAACCAAGTCCAGCTTCTGCCATCCACTGACGGAGAACCTCAGAGGCCTTGTTTGGGACATTATGTGGGCATAATCACAGGATTGGATCTTTATTCATACCTTTTAAGGGCTATTTATACTAACGGTTCAACTTAATATTCTGTACTTAAACTTAAGACACCTTGTTAATAATATGGTTTTTATTAGTACCCACTCCATAAGTCCAGAATACATTCATGTCTAGTTTAACCTATTCCGTTCTCCAACCACACAAACACAGCGTAATTAGTAGAAATAAATAAAAGGTACAGATAGTCCGAGCACGATGCAACTTCAATACTGAGATATAATAAAATAGGTTAAGACATTTATCTTGAGAAAGACACTGTGAATAGGGAAAGATCAGTAAATAGGACAGTATTTTTTATTATAAGTGAGAGAGCAGCAGGCAGTGCCCTGAAGTATCAGGCAGGGAGTTTACAAGAAAACTGTGGGGTTTTTTCATGGCACATTGTTAAATTTTGGCATTTTTGACATAGGATTTTGTGCACATAAAAATAAATGGGATTAAAGAAATATGTCTGTGAGGGATTAATGAAATACGTCTATGAATAACTTTTAGGTATTCAGGTATCAAGACCTATAAAAGAAAAAATAATCACTGTACACATGCTCTGGTTTTATATTCACTTCTTAAGTATCAGCTTCTTATCATTGCTGGAGCCAGGAGCAGTGCCTGACAGGTTTTAGGCTCTATTCCACACAGTACTTCTTCCACACACGTGGACACACACCCAAACTCTGTTAGAAATATATATATATATGTCCTGACAAAAATTAAGTTATCTTCAAAAATGGTATTTTCTTCTTACAAAACATACATGGGTATGTAAAATATGAGTAAGTCCAGGTCAATACAAAGCTAGGAAATGTACAGTGCACCTGAAAAATCCAACAATACAAAACTATCCATCTATTCGAGCTAATTTAATAACCTGTTAAATTCCAAAGTAACTTGATAAAATAACATTTAAATAAAAAAGATTTAATGCATTTTTGGAATGGTTATCAACTGAAATTCCCATCTCAATAAAGATGACAAAGTCAATGAATATATGAGTGCCTACTTAAAAAACATATGCATGTTGCAATTTTCAGAACGGAAAGAGTTTTCCAAAGTGAGGTACTCTGGATTCTTTAAGTCAAGGTGATCATTTTCTGAAGTAAAACTATGTCCCATTTAACCATGTTTCCCTCCAAACGCTAGTTATTTCTACAAGACAGAAACTCGAAAACCATATGTACAAAATAAAATTAAAAAAAAAAAAAAGAAGGAATAAGACAAATCTCATTTTAAGAAATTTCCATGTTGACGTAACTGAAGCAAGAAGCTCAGAGGCTTAAGACAGAAAGAAAAACAGGCACGTCAGAGCACTTGACCTATGTGAAGTTTTATACCATAATTCTACGAATTAAAGGCTCCTGCTTGTTGAAAAAATTAGATTCACCCATTTATGACTAGGATTATGCTATGCTAAATTACAGTGCGAGGATCTGGCCACCTTGTAAACACTGAAATCTATGATTAGCAAATTTCCTATCAACTTCTAGAAGTGCAGGAGGAGGCCTAAAACAAAATCTAAAAAAAAAAAATCACAAATCCTTCACTGTTCCTCCCCCAACAACAGTAATGTTTCTAATTTAAAGTCACTAAGTTGATAAGAGATTAAGAACAAGAAACACATAGAAATTCCTTTTCTTTTCAGCCTACATCATTTACATTAAACATGTATTCAGGTTCTCCTTCAGAAAGATAGTGGCTAGATAAAGGAAGGATACCTCTTTGTCTGTAATTAATATTTACAAAATAGCATTGGCTCCTTTTAAGATTTTATGGTTTGCAGCAAACAGATGATAAAGATTTAAAACCCATTTCTAACACACCAAGTATTCTCCCAAAGTTTATATGAAACCGCACAGCTCAGCACTAGGGTGGAGCCATTGGAAGTTATGACTTCCATTACTCGTCTAGCACGAGATACACAGCTGTCTAAAAGAATTTAGCCATTCTTTATCACCTTTAAAGTGTCAGCACAAAGTAAAGGTAACAAATGAATAGATCGCTGGAAAACAGCATGGATAGGACCTGTGCTATGATAATCTGCACATGGAAAAGCTGGGATTTGTTCTGCTGGTACCTTTACAGGATCGTGCGGGCACCCTCCCCCAGCTTCCACTACTGCTTTCCCGGATCTTCATCATTTATACCCTCTGCCAACCTAACTGCAGGGGTTGCTGCCCCTCAGCCAGGGCTGTCGAAGCGAAGCTGTTTTATAAAGATTTTGCAAAAAAGTCACAAAACTGTTCTAGACCATCCTGACAGACCTCAGCTAACAACTGGCTGCGTGCCTTTTGGCTGGCATTTTGGCAGTGATCACTGGTTGGTGTAGCTGGGAAAGCAATGTCCCAAATTGTATGAACTGCAGGAGCACATGTCATTATTTCCCTTTTCTGCAGGATAAAATCCACCTCCAGGACACACGGGCAAACAGATTTAATGCAGGTAAAAGGCAAAAAAGAGGAATGATGGCACAGAGCTTCAGTGAAGAACATGGACAGCAGGTACATCAGGCTGGGAGCAGGAATAGTTGCCTGCTGCCATCTGCTTTCACTGGTGGGAGCACATCCACAGGGGATCCCACCGGCTGTGCACACCGGGACAGGAGAGATCAAGACCTGGAGCTAGGGGCTGCCAAGCTTCCAGCATTTCCTTTGGCCATCAGCTTGAACCCGACCTCAGGAAGCTTGTTTGGTAAAATTCATTTAGCATGAAGGGGTAAAGTCAGAAGAAAAATGCAACCGTAAGCCAGTCTCTGTCAACTCCTTTTCCCCACAAACTCATAAACATCTATCTCCCCCTTTCAAGCATCCACAGAGGACACTGCAGGATCTCCTCCTTCTCCCAGCTGAGATATATGCATAGTGATGATATCTGAATATAAGTGGAAGCAGACTTCAGTGAAAACTACTCATGCTAATACTGAAATGAGCCTTATTTTTCCCTCAGTTATTTAGTCCTTACAGAAAACAGCAGCTTACTAGTTTTACACATCTCTCCTTTTCCCAGTTTTCTACAAGAACTGCAGTCATAGACCACTGCAAGGTACTAACTACACCCTGCTGTTCGCCGCGGCAGCTTCAATGTTCAAAAGTAGCCTCTTCTTAAATGACAATTTGGTTCAGTTCTCAGCTCTTTCTTCACATGAGCATTGCATACTTTCAGCTTTGTTCTTATGTAATTCATGCCTTTCCTCTTGTACTTTCTTTCATTTTAAACAAGTTAAACAAAACCCAACACAGATATAGAAAGAAGCACGATTTTTATATCATCCTTTTCAAATAAGGAATGAGGATTCTCTGGCTACAGCAACCAAGTAATAATTTAATGGTGAAGAAAAGACATGGGAAAGCTAGAAAACAATCATATTACACAAATCTCCACCAAAATAAGCAAAGAGACCCCAACATGCCATTAGTCTTTCTGTAATGAGATAGCAATGCAATAGTGAATAGTGTCAGCATCAAAATTAGCTCTGCTTGCACATGGTTTAAAGCAGGTAGATAGATAAAGTTATAATCTCACTGTTCAGTGGATACTAGAGATTTTATTCTTTTACTATGTATGCAACCCAGGTGGATGGTTAATATCTTGAAACAGGTCCCAAAAGAGCAAGCAAAATGAACTTGTGAGGGATAGAATTACAGTACTGTGTCCCACAAGTAAAATTGGTATTTATTTAGGTTTTTAAAATATCTTTATTGTCTTTCATAAAAACTCAGAAGTAAAAAAGAAATCTCAAAAGACTCAAATGACCACGCTGGGAAAATATGCAGATATTGCACACAACTGTAATGTCATAACGGAACTTATGCTGTGTGTGCAAGAAGAATATAGAAAGAAGGCAGTAATAAGGATATTAGTGATACGAAGAAAACAACAGCAGTCTGCTTCTTTTTAAGTGAGTGAAGAGGAGGTAAGGTTGGTTCTTGACTGTACTGCCCATTTTAGACTCTGCAGGAGCTCATAAACGTGGATTGAGAAAGACAATCCCTAGTCTGTGATGGCTCTTAGATCCCTGTGTACTTCACATCACCCCACGAGTTCTATCTCCCATACAGGTAAGATTTGTTGACAACAGATGTTAAATTTGTTCAACACAGTTATGTTATGCAGTGGAAATATACAGTCTAAAGGCTCAAATAGTCTCTTGGATGTCCTGAGTCCAAAGCAAGAAGCAACCTTAGTACGAATACCCTAAGAAGGTTGGAGAAGTCTCTGCAAACCAGAGAGGGTAGGTGCTGGTCTGAGACTTTTGTATCAGTTTATTTAATGAAGGCATATACTTCAACCGTCCATACGCAGTCACATTTCTGGAGATATGTCTTCCACATGAAGGAAGATGCCATGAAGGCAAATGCTGCAAAATCTCTTTTTTCCCCTCCTACCTGTAACGCTTGTGTATTTAGTTTCCAACAACTGTCCTCTATTTATGAAATGGTTTTATCAATAACAAGATGTCACCAATAAGACTGATTCAACCAAGCAAATGAGTGTCATATCATGTAGGGCAAAGAACACTCGTTTAGTTTTTGTGTTGCTGATGCTGAGGTCTGTGTTGTCAGCTGACTGCTAAAAAGCATCTATGGGACAACGGGTTCTTCCACAGCTCCACAGCTGAAGGATTTTGCAGCTGCTCATTCTATCTTCCCTTCCAGGGAAGGATGTTTGTCGTTAACTAGGAATTTGTTTAGAGCCTGATACTCTCAGACACATTTGAAAACTAGACATCTCATGGTCAATACTGTGAATTGCTATACAACAACTCACCATAAGAAAGAGGTAGCTGCCTCTAGTACTTAGCAAAAAAACCCCAAACAAACAAACAAACCAATTAAAAAATCACTAACAAACACACCAAACAAACAAAGAAACAACACACAAAAATCCCAAAACAATACATTTGTATCTTCTAAGCAGTCTTAGAGTAGTGAAACTTCTAAAATATTCTGGCATGAACACGTGATCAAAATTATTAAAGTACTATAACCTAATACCTGTCATCTAACTAACTGTATATCCAAGGTTTTAGCCTTTTAAACTTTTTTCACACTGACATTGCATTTTACTTGGCATTTGGAAAGCTTACAAACACACAGAGTTACTGTGGCCAGTGGCAATGCAACCACTTCAGACTATGTGCCCACTAACCTCCTAGGAGATAAATATATTTTATTTTGTCTAACTTGCTCCCCATGAACTTGCTCAGGAATGAAAGATTTTTTATTATTAGGTAGTTACATAGGCTACAACCTATGAATCTAAGGTGACTTTCTTCAGTTGTTGGAATACAGTATGTTTCTAAGTGAAAGGGTAATGCTTCACTACAAAAGGCAATGGCTACTCTGGCCAAGAGTGCTATCAGCTGCTCATGATTTGGCTTTGTGAATCAGTAAAGAATGTAAGTCAAACTGAAAGGTTTTAGGTTGAGATTCCCTTAGGGTGTCCAGAACGTCAAATGCTCAGGATGCCTGTGAAAGCTTCCCAAATGCCTGTAGTGAATGTTAGCCCTTTGTGGCAATTGGGAAGTTATGAATTTACAAAGCCTCTCTCATCGACGACTGCAGGAGGTTAGCACCAGAGGAAGCGTCTAGAATTGGGCTTGGCATCTTCCTAGGCAGCCAAAAGGAAGATCACTTTGGCTTATCATATTCTCTCAGCAGCATTTAATAATTTTCAAGCCTTTTCATCCAAACAAGTTTAGCAGAAAACCCTTGCGATCAATGTGAGCAAACATGAAAAAAAAAAAAAGGTTCAGACCACTGAAACACCTAGCGCAACATTTTGTCTCTGTTGCTGACAACTGGAAGAGCTACTTTGGGAAAGAGCATGAGATAAGGCTACCTGCCTTCCCTTCTCCCACCCAATTCAGTTTATTCCCTAAAAAATCCCCTGCATTGACCATCACAGAGCCAAGGAAGGTACTTTTATCTATTCCCTTTAGTATCTGTTTACTGCCCATGAATTTGTCTTTTATTTTTATTTATTTTAAATTTGATAGTATCTGCATCCACAAGATCTTACGTCAAAAACTTCCAGATTTGTAACTATTAAGAAATAGTTTCATCTCTTTTAAGCTGATCTCCTCCTAAGTTCAAATGTCACACAGTACTACAAGATGTGGTGAATAACAGCCCTGCCCCTATGACGTTAAAGCTTCACTCATCTTTTCCACTAGCCTTCTGCTCAAAATGAACCACCCCTGCCATGCTAGTTCTCAAAGACAGCTGCTTCTCCTTCATCAATTTAGTGCCCCGTCTCTGTTCCTCTACTGCTCTTCCTGGGGAGCGGAAACCAGACCCACCCACAACTGTCAAGATTTGGGCACACTGAAGTTGCACATCACAGAAAAATGCAGAGCAGATACTGTCTGTTTTGTTCTCAATGCCTTTCCTGACGATGCACAACATTTTAACAGCTTTTTTGGCTGCTGTTGCTACACACTAAGCTGATGATATCAGGGAATTGTTGATGATGACTCCAAGACCTTTACTAGTGCAGCCCTGTCAAAATTCATGTTGAACTCTCCCAAGGTGACATGCATGAGATAGTTCTTCTTTGTAGTAGTCTGTAAGTGGAATTGCAGTCTGTGTTCTCTTTGGCCCCGGCTACCCTTGCCAGATGAACAAATTCAAATGAAAATGTGATACCTGATGCATTAATGTTGTCACAGAAGGTAGCTGCAGTGGCACCTGCCTTTGTGTCTTGCCTAGAACTAGCCAGGTACACCATACAAGTGTTGCAAAAAGATAAAACAAAGTAATTCAGGACTGGCAGACTCAGGCAGGCAGGTCTTGATGATGAAGGTTTGAGGCTATGATAGACCTTTTGTTAACCGGCATCAGCTTTCTCCACATTTTCCTCTTTGAATTACTGAGCACAGCTCATATATTAACATATCATATAGTATATACCATTTAATAGTTTTAAAGTTACCATCTTTAGGATATAATACTATTTCAAACTTCAGTATTGTAAAATCTTGTCAGTGTTTTATTTTGAAAATGAAATGAATACAACTAAAGCAGTCATGTTTAAAAGCTGTGTCTTCTGACTGTCAGGCTGACTAAGTATTCACTTTTCACTAAAATACCAATAGCATGGTATTCTCCCGTGTCCAGAGAAGGGCTACGAAGCTGGTGGAGGGGTCCGGAGGACAAACCTTACGAGGAACAACTGAGGGAACTGGGGTTGTTTAGCCTGGAGAAGAGGAGGCTGAGGGGAGACCTCATCACCCTCTACAACTACCTGAAAGGAGGTTGTAGAGAGATGGGGGCTGACCTCTTCTCCCTGATGACAAGGGATAGGACAAGAGGAAATGGGTTCAAGTTATGTCAGGGCAGGTTTAGATTGGATATCAGGAAACATTTTTTCACTGAAAGGGTTATTAAACATTGGAATAGGCTGCCCAGGGAGGTGGTGGATTCACCATCCCTGGAGGTGTTTAAGAAAAGGGTAGATGAGGTGCTTAGGGACATGGTTTAGAAGGGGTTTTTGTCAGGGCAGGTTAATGGTTGGACTTGATGATCTTAAAGGTCCCTTCCAACCTCACCAATTCTATGATTCTATGATTCTATTTCGTGTCACCTTCTTGCTTGATGTTAATCCTTTTTCTTCATTAGGAACAGAATCCAAATAAAGCTTAATTCCTTTTACTAGAATAAAAAAAAAAATGACGTTTTTGAAAGGTCACTGTTTATAGCATGATGAAAACTTTTGACAATTCAATCACTCAATAGCAAACTGAACCCATCTAAAAAATCCGATTCAAAGTATTTATACAGCATGCATCACCAAAGCATCCAATCGTTTAATTTTCTCAAGAATGGCTGAACTTATAATCGAGTCAGACCCTTGTTCTAGCAATTACCAGAGGATTAGCTACCCCCTACTTGAGGCTCATCAAAAAGTACTACAAGGTTGGAAAAGCTGAGCTGAATTAAGAAATCTGGTCTGTGTAAGAAGGTTAAGATGCTAAGATGCATTGGCTACAGAAGAAAGCTGACAATGAGGAGCAGGAGCGAATTCTAAGTTGAAAAGAACAGAACAGAAACCTTGAGGTAGTACAGATGGGTCTTCAGCAGGAGAACCGAGGTTAGGAGAAAGTCTTGACTGGTTTTGCACAGCCATGTGAAAGAAAGTTGAAGCTCTGAGAAAAAGAGTCTGGGCATGGTGCCATGCCTTCTTGAGCTCAGAGGGCAGGCTGCCAGCCTATGCTTCTAAGCCGCAACAGATTTCTCCTGACAGCATCTCTGTGAAAGAGGAGTTTTAATTCTCTTGTTTTAAGAAGGCACAATCTTACTATCTCTGGGGTTAGAATAAAGACTGTAGGAAATATGATCAGGATCTCATATTTTATTCACTTCTGATTTAAGTTTCCTATTTAAACCAGGCCTCCGAGGATGCAAGATCTGGGGAAGGGAGGGTGTCACAGGGAGCTTTTGTTAGTGGAGGGAGAGAGAAGATGGAGGAAGAGGTCTCTTGAGTGTTTTGCCATTCAATCTTCAGAGAGAAAAACTAGCATTGCTTTTGATTTGTCTAGCTGGGAAAAAAATAGTTACTGTGGTCTATTACATTATTTCAGCTTCAGAACTAGTTTGCCCACTTTCTTTATCTATAAATACGTATCTTTTGACTTTTCACAAAATCTACAGATAGTTTGTGCAGAAGAAAATAAACTCAATGCCCCAAGAAAAGAAGGACAAGTGAGAAGTAAAAAAATGGACGTATATAAAGAATGCTCTACAGAATAAACTAACATTATTCTTCACCATCAACAACAAGAAAGTATCTTACAAAGTAACTTTATCCCTCCCATACCTCCAGATCAACATACGGCACTGATGGATAACCTCAGCGGGTACTTGATCTCTGCAGCTGCCCTGCTGTGGTATTGCCACTTCCTCAGGGAGACACTTCCCCCTCAGATGTACTGATCAACTTACACAGCTGATTCAGCTGTCTCCATTTCTGAACTATATTCTGAATATCTTTCACATTACTTAGAAGTAACTTTTTTACTTTATCCATAGTTAAAACTATCAGGAATAGGGCTCACAGAATCACAGAATTGTGGAATGGTTTAGTTTGGAAGGGATCTTTAGAGATCATCTAGTTCCACCCCCCCTGCCATAGGCAGGGACATCTTTCACTAGGTCATGCTGCTCAAAGCCCCATCCAACCTCACCTTGAACTCTTCCAGGCATGGGGCATCCACAACTTCCCTGAGCAACCTGTTCCCATGTCTCACCACCTTCATAGTAACAAAGGTCCTCCTCCTGTCCAGTCTAAATCTACCCCTCTTTCAGTTTAAAACCTTGTCCTATCACTACAGACCTTGGTAAAAAGTCTCTCTCCATCTTGCCCATAAGCCCCTTTATACATTGAAAAGCCACAACAAGGTCTCCCTGGACCCTTCTCTTCTCCAGGCTGAACAACCTCAACTTTCTCAGCCTGTTCTCACAGGAGAGGTGCTCCAGCCCCCTGATCATCTTCATGTCCCTCCTCTGGACCTGTTCTAACAGGTCCATGTCCTTCTTGTGCTGAGGGCTCCAGAGCTGGACACAGTACTCCAGGTAGGGTCTCATGGGAGTGGAGTAGAGGGGCAGAACCACCTCCCTTGACCTCCTGAAAATGCTTCTTTTGATGCAGCCCAGGATGTGACTGGCCTTCTGAGCGTGCATTGCCAGCTCATGTTCAAAGTGGTAGGAAGAACGCATAGGATTTGGAAAAGTTTGTGCAGTTTTTAAAACAACAGCTACAATAATTTGCATAAATATTCCTCTATTAAATTATTGTGATCCTATTTAGGTGCACAAGGAATGGACTATATTGCCCAGCTGCATCTGAAAGAATTACAACATATTCAGAATGAATTCAAATTCTTAATGCAGCCTTAACTTTCTATCTCAGCAATCACACGATATGTCAACAAACATCTATGGACATCTCAGTTAACCTAGGGTTTAACAGCAATACTAGATGCTACAGTGAAGCAATCAATGTAAGAAATTTACTGTAAAGTTTTATCTTCCAGAGATTTACAGCTCACTTAAAACATCTTTATTTGGATAAGGCCTCATGCATAAGCTGTAAGCTCAGAAGATATAGTAGACAGAAAGTAGCCACAAGTTCCTCTGTTAGAGGGAAGTAACCCTAGCAATTCTGTTCAATACCACAAAGAAAACTACCTAATCCAATTAAAAAGAAATATCTACTTACTCATTAGTACATGCCTCTAACAAGTATATACATACTCTGTGGTGACAAGTTCTCACCAATGACCTGCACTATAAGCAATGACCTCTTCTAATGAACAGAATACATTTCAGCTGACTCAGCTATGTTGACAGCCTGTAGTGTTTAATATTTGTAAATATTAAGGCCTACATATGACATTCTGAATCTCCCAGGAAAAACTTTCGTCACATACAAACACTTAATTTGTGCTGAAGTCTTCAAGTCCTTACGATTTTTACTAGAGAGAGAGAGATGTGCCAAGCAATTCCGTGGAACACGTCAGGGTTTTATGAGCAAGGACAATAGCATAGCACTTTAAAAACAAGAAGTCAAGTCTGCTATAGTTAATAGAAATAGTAAAAGAAAGACATAATCAGCATGTAATTAAAACAGTTGAAGTTCATACAGGATTAGGGTCAAGAGTCCTGATTTGGCAAAAGCACGTCCTGCAATTTTTTTAATGCCAAGTAATCCAGGTCACACCCTCCACACTATTCACCAAGAACACAGAATCCTCTAATGCGCAGTTCAACAAAGAGTCAGGAAGGCTGGAAAACCAGGTTAAAAACTGGCTTCTGCCCTGCTGAAGCACTCTCTAGGACCTTTCCACCTAGATCTTGGTGCGCTCCTGGAAATGCATCTATTATCACCAGCCTTGAAAGGGACCTGTGACTTTCCCACAGATAACCAGGTTCTAAATGTTTATGCAGAAGACAGTTAAAACCACAGCTTCACTGGTAACTACAGGCATTGCAGATGCATAAGAAGATATCCCTGAAGGACAAAAAATTTTAGTATTTCTGGGTTTTTAATCAAACAAGCAAGGTTATTATAACACTGAACGTGGGAACCAATTTATTTATCTTCTGCTTTTTGATCCATTGAAGTACATCTGACTGATGATGACACACTGGAAGGCTGTGCCACAATACAGAGAGACCTGGACACACTGGAGAGTTGGGCAGAGAGGAATCTTATGAAATTCAACAAGGGCAAGTGTGGCAAGTGTAGGGTGCTGCACCTGGGGAGGAATAACCCCCTGCATCAANAGGCTGCCCAGGGAGGTGGTGGAGTCTCCGTCTCTGGAGACATTCAAAACCCGCCTGGATGGGTTCCTGTGCAACCTGCTCTAAGGTGGCCCTGGTCTGGCAGGGGGTTGGACTAGATGATCTCCAATTCCCTTCCAACCCTATGATTCTATGATCCCCTTTCATGTTTGCAAAGTCCCCTACCATAGCAAGATAATAAATAAATCTGGTGCTTTTAAAGTTAATTGGTATATACCACAAGTACCGGTACTGAAAGTTCAGAAAATCAACACCCCTCTGGGAATTTACGCACTGGAGCCATTACTAACACAGCTTAATGCATAAACTGCCAATAGATGAGCTGACAGTCTTCAGGTCACCTGATTCTTAGACGACAAGGCCAGAAAGTAGGAGCAAAAACTTCCGTAGTTCCTCTGGTCTGAACAGGTAGAGAATCAGGACTGCAGAATGCATCATGGAGTATCATGGACTGTAGGAAGAACCACCAAGTAGTGTCACAACTGTGATTCAGTCACAAGACCAGTGCTTTGATTTGCTTTAAACTTCCAGGGAGGAGGCAGACTCATTGCTATATCTGTGCTCTCATTTCCACCACCTAACCTATCATACGAGTCGCTCTTCTGCTATATTCGTTTTACAATAATGCAATACAGAAAGATAACAATTTAGCAGGAAGATCCAACTAATAATTTAAGTGGCAGATATTAGCACAAAAGCTTTTGGAATACAGTTATATCAATTAATTAGATCAACTACTAATATGATCTTTCAAGAAGCAGACATTAACTCAATGCAGCGTGTCTGAAAAGCTTATGAAAATACAGTGTTAACCAAACACATGCACGGAAAAATGATGGAGGAAACCAGCTGTCTCAAAGAGGATTGAAGCCAGACCATAGAAACCACTGGCAATTGTGCAGGAAAGAGTGGTGACTGGCACTTAGGGCTGCAATAAATGATTTACCAAATGAATGGCTACATCTTCCTGAAACGTACACAGAAGCCGCCAAGGCAACTTTTATGCTCAAGGAGGAGCCAGTCCCCAAAAGGGCTGAGAAGAGACTGTCACCAACCCCAAAGGAGATACGAAGGGCATTAGTGACTTAAGACTCTCCCAGAATTACCCAGTGGATACCAGAAAACACGTTCCCCTGGTAAAGTCAAAAACGTTTCTCAGCCTTCCCCAGACTCCCTCTGACTTCTGCCTATGCCCCTTGCCCACACCAGACAGCTTGGACCAGATCACGAGTGACTAGATGGCTCCAAGAAAAAGAATGATGGAGACCGGGATGCAGGCACAGTTCTCATCTGTGATCCCAGATGCATGTCTCATCCTGCACTGAGGAGTAAATTGAAAATTGCCTTTCGCTGAATATCTTCTTTAATCCCAAAAAGCTGCTCTTGAAACATTCTAATACCAAAAAGTCAGCTGAGATGCGCAAGTAAGATAATTTGTATTAAAATATTCCTAAAGAAAGGAATTCACATTTCTAAGAAAGGAAGAAGTGAAACCAAAGAACAATGATAATTTACTGAAGAAACTTAAGATGCAGCAAGTCAGTGTCTCAGTGGAAACTAATCCAAAGGATATTGGCGCATGTGAGCGCTGGCAGTTATTGCAAGAGACAGTAACAAATGCACAGAAGCAGACTACTAGATTGGAAATAAAAAAAACCACCACAATAAAAAAAGACAAAAAAGGGAGAGAAACAAAAGACTGAGAATTTAGTAAGAGACCTCTGACCCAAAACTGAAGAAGAAAACTGAAAAGAAAAAAAAAAAAAAAGCCACACGAAGACAGGAGATGGTAAGTGTAAATTCAAAGTGACAGCACGCTATTATAATTCTAGAAGTCAATGGGCTGAAATAAAAGGCTGGGATGGTATTCTTTCTATGAAAAAATCTCATGATCAGACTCTGTGTTTGCCTCCCTTCTCTGTACACCAGAACCTAAACCCCACTGAAAATACTCAGTCTGAATGCCTAAGAAACAATGACTTGTACATAACTAAAGACTTTCAGTGATGAAAAGAATGCCTTATGACACAGAACAAAGTGGTTTTGTTATTACACAAGGCTACATATCCACTGAGGCTACAACCCTCAGAAAATATTTTGGTTTATGCAGCTATATTATTCAGAGGAATTAGTGTTTGATAATGCTCTGCTTGCAGTGAACTTGCTCTTACCCTTTATCATCTCTGGGTTGAGGAGAGCTATGGATGCTGCAGAGGGAGCTGGGCTCTCTCTGATGCTCCTAGTGGACCCTTGCTGGCACATGGATTGTGTGGAGTAAGGTGAGACCAACCTCAAATGGCAGAGAGTGGATAAGAGACCAGGACAAGACAACATCCGTGCTGAGTTGTGTATAAAAGAAAGAAAATAGATGTTTACTCAAAATGCCACTTCCATCCTGTTGAACCTTGCTAAGTGTACAGGTCAGGATTTTCCAGACTGTAGATGTAGTGAGCTACTGGGGTGAAGGCAGCGCTTGTTTCCATGCAGTCATTACTCCCATCCCTGGGAGTTTTATCAGAAGGACTTGGTATGAAGATAAGTTACACAGTGCAGGGCACCACACACCTAAAAGTGGTCCAGAAAGAAGAAAATTCCCAGTGACATTTGGCTTCCAGCCCTGCTGCTTACGTACAGTGGATGTCTGTAGGCATTTCTCCTAACTTGCATCCTTTCGTTTCCGTTTGTGCTGGTACAGGTATGTCTCCAAGCACTGCGCTGCAAGGGTGAGCGCTGCCAGCAAGGGAACACTAAAGCTGCTAACAAACCATTTGCCATTCGTCACTTTAGACAGCACTTATGATGATACAAGGCTCTGAGCACTCTGATCTAGTGAAAGATTTCCCTGCTTACTGCAGGGGGGTTGGATTAAATGACCTTCAAGGTCCCTTCCAACACAACACATTCTATGATACCATGATTAAGACTGGATACATGCTTCTGCTAAAATGGACCCTCGTCACCAACTGCTTCGGAGGGAAGGAAGAGGAGGTACCACTAGTTTGACACAGGTTTTTTCCACTCATAGAGGGGGATAAATAGAAAGCCGTCTTGGCTTGCCCACTCAGGGTGGCTAACCTAAGTAATTTCATTTTACAGATTAAAGCTGAAATAAAAAACCTGAAGGTGAGGTAAAACACATTGCTGATAAAACGAAACCCACTTGATCTGAGGCATGCTTCTGTCCTGAAAAGAAAGTTCTTCCTAAGCTCGTTTCTTAGCCATGTCTGTCTCACTAAGAACTTCAGCTTTAAAATCAATTTCTGAGGATTTTGGAAACGAATCACTGTCCGCAGTGACACAGAGACTGTGCAGTTTTGCAGATGGAGGGACACTTACCAAGCTCTGCTAATAGCCCCTGAGAAGCTGCCTTTCAAACCAACACGGCTTGGAATAGACATCTCTTTGCTTTCAAACCAGCAACAAATCTTCTCCATGGTCACCATCACATGCACCAAAAGGGAGAAATTCAAAGCAATAGGTGGAAAACCTAGCCCCTTCTGAAAGTGTCTTCCCTCAAGGATAATATTTCCATGATTTCATTTGCGTGCCTCATCTCATTCAGGCCAGCCTTGTGATCAGCGCAGCTGGAGGAGAGCGCACTGGTGGGCTGGGTCATAGAGGGGGCAGAAGATTTGACAGTGACAACTTTGCCTCTGCAAAGTCTGCTGGTTCAGAGAATCAGAATCATAGGATTGGAAGGGACCTTAGTAGATCATCTAGTCCAACCCCCCTGCCAGAGCAGGGCCACCTTACAGCAGGTTACACAGGAACCCATCCAGGCGGGTTTTGAATGTCTCCAGAGACGGAGACTCCACCACCTCCCTGGGCAGCTTGTTCCAGTGCTCTGCCACCCTCAAGGTAAAGAAGTTCCTCCTCATGTTTAGGTGGAACTTCCTGTGCTCAAGTTTGTGCCCATTCCCTCTTGTCCTGTCACTGGGCACCACTGAAAAGAGCCTGGCCCCATCCTCCTGACACCCACCCTTTAAGTATTTATAGTCATTGATAAGGTCCTCACTCAGTCGTCTTTTTTCTAGACTAAAGAGACGCAACTCCCTCAGCCTTTTTTCATAGGAGAGGTGTTCCAGTCCCCTCATCATCTTGGTAGCCCTTTGCTGCACCCTCTCCAGCAGTTCCCTGTCCTTCTTGAG
>VXBO01006147.1:258069-379478 GCA_013400135.1 Rhinoptilus africanus | reverse complement strand
AAACAGGCTGCAAAGGTTTTGAATGTCCTGCCTGGCGCAGCAGGCACCCTAGCTGAATAGTGTAGAACATCACCTCCTCTCAGACATGACAGAAACGAAACGGTAATGTACATTAGTAGCCTTTAAAAATCTGTAAACAAATTGCATATTTGCTTCAAAAATGTGAGAGCAGTTATTGATTAAATGGCATTAGAGTGCCCTTGGCTTTAAAAGGCATTCAAATTAGGAGGCAATGCTCAAGATCAATAATAGATTTTATATTTGTGACCTAAAAAAGTAGCAGCACCATGTAATTTATAAGCAAATTGTTCCTTGTGATTCTTGCTCACATATTAATATTTCCTTTTGTATCCTTTACACATCTGTTAAATCATCTGTGACCAGCTTCCTTTCTGCCAAAATACGTCAGAAATCTAAGGGGTTTTTGGAATATGGTATCATTTGTCCTGTTACGCACAGCTTTGGGCCAAATTTCTCCTTTTAGTCTATAAGCAAATCGTAAATGAAACAATAAATACTTTGGCACAAATCAATGCAGAATGTTATGTTCTCCTAACAGTGTTGGTGTAGGGTTGTGTAAAGTAAGGCCGGTACATTTCTCTTTTTCTAAGTCATTTGCACACAAAGGGTGCCCACAACTTTTTGTGTGACCTATAGCAGAGGAAGACCTGTTGGTTGCAGCTACGGTATCTCACTGCTAGGCTTTATGTTACCCAATGTAAAGTATGTTTTTCCCCACAGTTGAAGGTGTGTGTATTTGTTGGATTTCTGACTTGGTCCAGTGAAACTATTCATTTTTATGTTTGCTTTGTTTACAAGTGTACAGAGTACAAAGGCTTTTCCTTTAATTTTATCTCAGTGTAAAACAGCTAATCTGTTTTGACATGCTATCTAAATGACACTCAAACTAGTATACAGACTAACTCATCCATAAGTCATTTCTTTTATACACATGTACTGGTGTGTCCAAGAAAAAGAGTTATATTGGCTGCAAGAGTTTGAATAATAATGGTCATTAATATGGCGAATTGAGGGTCACCACATTCATCCCACATATCAAATCCCCTTTCAATGAGATCAGTTCCATCAGCTGTCAGATTCCATTAAATATATCCCCCAGACCTACTGACCAGCTGACAGTAGAGAAACTCAAAACCATACACCCACTATTAGCATTATAAAATGTGAAATCAGCTGGAAGGAATGATAGCAGAACAGAAAACAAAATAGATGAAAATCTATAATGCCTCCGTGTCTTCCTAAACAGAAACCTCTAAGAGTTAAAATGCCCCCATAAAATACGGAGGTAAAAACAAAGGTTGTCACATTGTTTTCTTCATAACATATAATGATTCTTTTACCTTTTGTTAATGCAAGATTTGCATAAATGTTTCATGAGGTTAATACAATGCATAAACTGAGCAGTTTATTAAGCAACATCTGTGCTGTTTTCTCAGATAATGCAGTGTTGTTTCCAAGTCACTGAAATATAACCTATCGTAAGGTTTTGGTTGTTAAAATACTTGTTTTGCAAGGGCTGTGATCACATCTGACATTTTTAGCAGATGCCACAGTAATACAAAAGAATTCCTTAATACCACAATATGTGTTAGCAAAGCACCCAGCAAGAAGTGGATAGTATTCCACTGAGCTGGTACAATTCAATACAATGCATAAGACATGAGACCATCTTGTTGTGTGTCATCTTTCAGATAAAAACACCTTACTTCAAAACTTGCACAACTGTCCATGATACTTTTTTTCAAGTGAGAACTTGTCAATGTTGACGGTTTTTGACTTTACCATAAAGTCACTTTAGAGTATTTACAAAAAATAAGAATGGGAAAAACTTTGAACTGCCACAATTTTATCTTGATATTGGTGCCATATGGGACCCTTTAAGGAAAAAAAAAAGCGGGGGGAAGTTATGAGACCAATAATTTTTAATGAAACTTGGCTTAGCTCTTGAAGCAGGTCTTGCAGATAAAAAGTAGGCGCATGAATTCTGTAGCCATATTCTTTCTTTTTTCCTGGCAAGGATTAAAGAAATGTAGTTTCAATTAAATCAGAGCGTAATGGAGATATGTTTTATATTATTGATTCTGCAAGCAATAATTTGGGCATTTTCTTTTTTTGCCATGTGTTTGACTTACTCTTTACCAAGAAGTATGGGAATTCAGGTCCTTAAAATTTTCATTTCTATTTGCCTTTCTTCACAAAGCCCTTACTTTTTTTGGTTATTAATTTGGAATAATTTCATGTTTTCATTGCAAGACATCTTCAAAATCAGAGTATGCAGGCCCTCATAATGTATGGATGTTTTATCTTTGACTTAAAGATTTAAAATTACAGTTGAGGTAGGAAAAAAATATTTTTGGAAACTTAATGAAATGTTTGCAGCTATTACTTTGCCCTTTATAAAATTATACACTGGAGTTTATGCTTCTCTGTCCATGCAAAATGTCCATTGACCAATGTGGTAGTAGAAGAACCTTTAACAAGCAGTCTCTGTGAGAATAATTATGTTGATTGAGCATCCTAGCTAAATTCCAGGTTGGGTGATAATAGCCCAGAACCTGAATGGCTTCTTGTGCTTCTGTTTGAGTAGATATGATTGTTTTCTGACCTGTCTTGGATAGTTTTAGTTTGCTTTTGAACAGTTGCCAGATCCTGCAACGTAGAAGGGAGAAAGTTTCTCTGCTGTCGAAGTGCAGTTGCCTTAGCAGGGAAGCATACCAAGGTGCATAAAATCTTAGCAAGTCAGAAAAAAATTGTGCAACTTTCTATGACAAAGCTCCTACTGAAGACTTTGCTCAATTACAGAAATTAAAATGCTATATCCAAACAAAAAAAGGGAAATTAAGGTAGGCATAATGGCACAATTATCCCATTAGAATTTGGCTAGAATACTATTGTTAACACATAGTTAGTTTCAGTGTGAACTTGGATGCACAAAGAATACAAGATCAGACCCTATATAATGAAGAGATCGTTTACACACATTATCCCCACAATGAAATGCTGTCACCCCTTGGCGGAAAACACAGCTGCTTTTTAAAAGCTCTTCTACTGTAATAAGTGTGTAACTAGAGCTGGTTGAAAAACATGAAAATGGTTTGTGAAACATTTTGAACTTTCATAGTTGTTTCCATTTTGCAGGTTCACATTAAGAGTATTCATTTATTTATCCTCCAGATTTAGACTATTTTGTTCATTATTGTAAATTACTTTGAATTTGAAAAGATCTTATCCTAGGAGGGGTTTTCAAAAACGTGTTTCAGTTAACTAAAAATATTATGATTTTTAAATTATTTTGAACTTTGAAGGATGTTTTTATTAAAACCAAGATGTGTTGCTAGTATATAATTCTACGTTTTAGGAAAAATATTTGAAGGATAAAGTAACTTGGCCCAAACTTTAGATAAAAGTGTTGATTTAATTCTGTATTTGATCTTCAGGAGTCATTAGGGATTTCTTATATCTGAGGACCAAACAGCCGTTAGTGTTGATGTAACATGTAGAAGTCAAAGACACTGGCAGATCCCTGATGCCTTGATGGTTTAAACATAAAGATCCCTTCTAGTCTGGGTACAGGACTCAGAAAGCAGATTCATAGGAGAACACAAGAAAATAATGTGACCAGTATTGGTCAGCTAGACAAAAAATTGTTTCTCTCTCACATGCATAGATCATTACTGTTCTCATTCCTTTAGAAAGCAGTGCATCTTACTTGCAATACTTACTTAGCAGTGTATTAAGGAGAGTCTAATAAAAACAAAATCTACATGAAAATTAGACATTTCACATTTAGAAAGGAAGTGATTTTCTAATTCGAACCTCCTTGAGAACAATTTTTTTTTCTTTCTGATTCTTACTATCTCTGTCAATAAGTTATGCCTCAGCTGTGATGGTATTGCTTGTTCAGGTGATCTTTGTCACTGGTCTGTTCAGTTGTTGACGTGGTTCTGCCATTTGGAGCACCGCTTATGGTTCCTGGTACATTTTTGTTTGCCAGGAGCCCATCCCTCCTGACACGAGGGCTGTGTCAGGGGGTAACATTTTGGTTGGCATCAAGTATGTGGATATCATTCTTGGCTTTGTTTGGAAACTCTGTTCCATTACAGTGACTCTGTTAGGCCACTGGGACAATACTGTTGATAACTGGCCTCCTGACTTCTCTTCTAGTTTCTTGGCGTATAGCATTTTTATTTAGGCCAGGTGGTTAAGTTACCGTAGACCTAATGAATAGGTCTACAAATCCGTCACAGCAGAAGAAAGGTGGTCCTGCTCCGTCCCTCTGCTGGTACTTCTGGCACATGTTCCTGCTGGTTATTTGAAATTTGATTTATCAACCCAGCAAAAGCAATTCCCCACCCAAAGGAGCTTATAGTATTCTGAGGCCTCACAAGTTGTACTGACTCACAGAAAATTCAGATGAGCGACAATAAGGGAAGGTGTATCGAGGAAGAAGACCTACTCTTAGAAGAAGCAGACAGATCAGTTCACTGTGAAGCTGTTTGGGATTATTTGACTTAGGTTTGGTGATAGGCTGTAGAAGTTTACTTCCTGGTTTTGCATTCTTCGTACTGTAATCAGACTTTTATTCTCGGGGGTTTTATTTCTTTGTATGGAGCAATACCTCTCTGCAGAGTGAGCACTTCTCTCACTCATCTAGCATTTGGTACACATCTGAATCACATCTATATCATTTTGAAAGATATTTGTTGCTTCTTACAGGGTTTATTTTCTGTCAGTTGATCTACATAATCAGATAAATGCCAGTGCTGGAAGAAGTAAAGGGATAGCAATGTATAACCAGGAGAAGGGATGAGTTAGAAGTGAATGAGACTTTCATAGCATCTGTTTAGATAAACTGCAAGCTCTTCTATGTGAGGGAACTTTGTTGTCATGCATTACATCCAAGATCAAATCCTGGATCAGCAAGTTGTGAGATCAGAAGTAAATGAGTTGTAGGGTTTTCGTGGGTTTCCATTTATTTATTTATTTATTTATTTAATTTGAAATTTTAAGACAATGAAAGAAATGGTAAAGTTTTTTTTACACATCTTGGAAAAATACCATGGTGTGGGGGTTTTTTTTGTTTTTTTTTTTTTTCATCTGCAAATATCTGATGAAAGAAATGGGACTTTGTATTAGACATCATGAATAAGATATTAAGAAGTCCTGAGCACTGGCTTAGCCCTGCCCTGATTAAAGTGAGTATGAGCTTTGACTTTGATATGACACGGAGTATGCTTAACGTCTTAGCAGCCCTAATTTATAACAGTCTCTGGCAAAGACTGGAGCCCCAAAACAAGTTGAATTAATGGTTAGATGGCCCTACGTTACACAGGGTCCTGTTTATAAAATAAACTGAAGGCTTTTTACAAAAGCGGAAACCTTTTGAGAGTATTCCTCATTAACATTGCCTAATTGCAGCTTTTTGATCTTTAATTCCCCTGGCCCACTCACCTCCTCTCCACACTCCATTAATGGATGCTCTGGCCCTCATTTTTGAAGAGAGGATGAGCCTGTTTCAAATACTCAGAACTGTCTGTTGAACAGCCATCTGTTGCAAACACGTACGCACAGCACTCTGTTGAAGTCATTGCATTTTTAGATTGATTTTGGTGGGCTTCAGGCTATGCTTTCTATAACAGACTCTGACGCAGCCCTTAATGCGTATGTGTACCAGCAGTAACTAACACGCTAATGGACACATGCAATCATAAGTGTAAAAGTGTTCCTGAGCTTTTGCTTTGTTAATTAATCAACACCATTGACAAAAGAAATAGTTTACTCTTTTACTTTAAATATGTTTCTAAAGCAGAAAATATTTGCATTCTGGCTGCTCCATAAGACCAGAAACAAAACAACAAATACTATGGCATTTATGTGTGACAGATAAAAAAGTTATTTTTGGTTCATCTTTGTAAGCACTAGAGAACCGCTTACAAAAACCCAGCCAAGTATTTGCATAAATAAATCCCACGGTATCATGTGACTCCACAAAAGCACTGCTAGCCTCAACCAACCATGATTTACATTTTTGGGCATTGTATTACCTCTCTTTCTCTCTATGGAAAATGAGACTAGAAAACTGAAGGTGATGTTAAGGATCTTCTTAAGCTTGGGACAAAGTCTAGTCAAAATTAACAGGAAGCTTTTCAGTTGCTTCAATAAATAGGCTTTGGTCAGACTCTGTACCTCATTTAAACCTCAGCTGGAACACAATCTTACTGAAACACGATGATTGCCTGAAAGAATCCTTATAAACATATTTCTCTCATGTAGTTTCTTTTACTTGCATGTCATGTCCATTTCTGCTCATCCCAGTCTTAAATCTATTCAAAGTTCCAGAGAAAGCCTTCTAATCCAGTCTGAGGAAACAATTCAATTTTCATCAAGGGTCACATATGAAGATTAGAGGACATAATGTGACCTGTCTACTTATAATTTATTAACAGTTCAGCTAAACTACATTTCTGGATTTTAAAGGAAATTCTGCAATATAATAATTGTATCTATTCATGCTATTTGTAATTTCCAAGTGGTAAATCATCATCTGTAAGAAATGCTCTCAATCAAGGGAGAAAAAGGCATATAATTATGTCATTTATAATGAATTCTAAAGGAAACAAAGACTTTAACAGGAAAAACTCTCGAGAAAACCAAGGAAGCAAATCCACCCAATAATACCAGTTGCATCTAAGATGCATAGCTGATGAAAAATTTGCATTTATTATATGAAACCCAACATCAAATAATTCAGCAAGGGAACTGTCAAAACTCTGGAGTCTAGGCGAACAAGACCTGACTTTTATTAGATAAATTACATACTCTTCTTCTTTTGTAAGCATCAATAATATCAACTTTTTGACAAATAGCTATCTCCTGGGTGCGAGTTCTGAGGATTGCTGCTAATCTTCATCTTTTGAAGCATCCAGAGGATTAAAGGCATATGTCAATAACAGTGGCCTATGACCTTTGTGTGGAAGGTACCACTGTCTCTTTGTAATAGCTAAGTCCGTGATGTGAAATGATATCTATAAATACGTAGAAACCATTGAAGAACCCTTGCTGTGCAGAAATATGTAGACTCAGGAAAGATGCTTTCATACTATAAGGCCCTTGAATGGCATAGTCTGGCAGAATTAGGCCTAATTCATTTACATTTAATGACAACTTTAACAAATATCACTGATTGAAATAACATACATCTATAAAATAAAGTAAATAGCAAAAGACAAAATAAAATATCCTTAGTTTTCTACTGACATTTCTGTCTATTGTCTAGATTTACTGCAGATGGAATTAATTTTAGTGCAAACAGTTTATGTGCAAGCACTAATTGGTCTTTATTCTGATCTTGTAGATATTTATTATGTCTGATTCTTCTCTTATGCTAGTATAAATCAATAACTCAGTTGAAGACAGTGTGGTTACATCATCATAAACCTGGTAAGGCAATAGCTTACTGGATGGGCAAATACATAGTAACAGCAGTAATAGAAACGGAGGAGCGGAAACTCAGGGGTTAGGTTTTCTGGCTGCTGTGGATGTTAACTACCTCACTTTGTCCAGTCATGATGTGCAGGGTATTATCAGGGCAGAAAGTCAAAAATCCCTCTGAGGTTGTCAGATGGACCTTTGTATTTGTATATGATAGTGAAATTAAGTCTTAAAATCTCACTTTTTACTTCTACTGCTAACGATTTCAAAGGCACACATAGCTCAGATAAAGAGTAAAGATGTAATTCTGGCTTCCCTGTAGTCCCTGGGACATCAGGAAGAAGTTACTCAAAGTAGTATAAACAAATTTGAGATTTACTATCCCAGAGAAAAGGGATTGAGTCATTCCTGAAAAGGAAAAAGAGAAAGCAAAGAAAGGGATGCATCTGAGGCTGCAAACTGGTGATTCCTGGTGCCAGTGGATTTGAAATCAGTTGCTGAATAGGGCTCCTATGGACACCTGCAGCCGCCTCAGATCCTGACTCGTCTGTTAACAGCATGAGTAGCAAGCCTGGTTTTGCAGGATTCAAGCACAGGCAAAGCAGGTTATTTTACTGCCCCTTGTTAGTTTGCTGCTTTGGCAATGGCTTGATTTGCCTGTTGTCTATCTATGGAGTTAGGATTTTTCTCTGTATTTGTGGTAGCAAAGCATTATAAAATCTCTATGGAAATAATTTAGAAGAATGTACAGATGATTTTGGGGATCCTTAAACTAACACAATTCCAGAACTTATTTGCATTCTTGTCCTGACACTGCATGCATTTTTCTGTCACTTTGATTTCACCCATTGTGCTGATTTGGTTTATAGGCACTTCTTTCTAGGTAATTCAACATCATTCAAAATGGAAGATCACAACAACAGAGAGAAGGGGAAAAAAACCCCAAAACAAACAAACAAAAAGTGACTTACCTAGAATGATCCTACATATTTCCAGTATCTTTCTTACCAGTGAATGCAAGTTCTTCAGGCCATCATGCAAGTCCAAGTGACAGGAAAATGCTATCATTACTAATGTTATGGCTGCTATTTTCCTGATGTCATTGTAGTCCTGCCTATCAAAATAATTCAGCCTGAAAAATAGCATATTGTCAGTGTTGGCTCGTGTCCTGAGAAAACAGTTCAGACTCATATCCCATAGGACGTAATTAAAAGCTGAAGCAGAGCCATCATAAGGAAGATAATCAGAAGTAGCATGAATTGAAGAAGGCAGCTGTTCAGGTGACTGACTGTGCTCTCAGTCCTATCATAGCTCTGCTTCCTGCAGAATTACTGAAATGTGCTTTGCAGAACATTTACAGTTGTTACGTATCTGAGAGTTGGTGATTTTTCCCCCCCTTCTTTTCACCTGCTAAATGGCATTAAAAACAATTAAAATGTATTAAACAAACATAAAGTTGTTGCTCTGTGTAAGGAGATAGAAGAGGAGGGAGCTTATGCAACTGTGTCTGGAAGAGGACGGATTGTAAGAGATATCGTCATTACAGTGGAGTGGGGAGGGAATGGATTAAGAAAGGGTAACCTGGATCCAGAGACTGAGGAATTTATAGATATATGCAAAAAGCAAAGTGAAGTTCGTGTGACTTGGAAATTCATAAGCACTTTCTGACTTCTGTCATCAATAGTGATGTTACACAGTTTATACTTGATGGAATAGGTTGAGCGTTGGATTGCTTTCCTCTCCTTTTCACAGGTATCCTGGTTGCCTCTCCTCTGAGAGTTGACAGAAAGGTATTGACCAGTTCAGAGAATGATTCCTCTAATTTTAAGATGCTTATACCTCCTTATTGTGTAGTCAGGGGCCTTTGCAGCTGACTTGCAACTTTTAGACAGCTGGTATCTAAGGTGTTTCGGTTGGTGGCCAATAAAGTAGTGACTAGGAGGAGTCTTAAATCCTCTATTTACATGTCTGTGTATTAATATAATTTGCAAGACACCTCTGGAATCGTTGCTGTCCAAGCACACCCACTGCGTAGTACAGGTGGAACAAACACAGTGTGCTCTGGCTGTCATCTTGGCACTTGCTCCACTGGAATAGAAAGTCAGTTCAAGGTTGCAACTCTACTATAATGAAAGGCAGCAGAGGACTATCTAGCCACCTGAGAAATGTCTTTTTCTTTTGGAGAATAAATTTTACATTAGAACTAAGTGGAAGTGTAGAATGAGAGAGACAAAAAGAACTACTTCACGGAAAATTGAATTATTATTCCTTCAGAAAAAAATTATGTTCAGAAATTTTTGAGAGGCTGTTGGGCATCATAATGAAGGACATATAGGTCAGTAAAGATAAATGGTAAATTATAATTCAGTGTCAAGTGTTCGTAGACTCTCATATTCTCTCATACTAGTTCATCTGCCATTAAATAGATTCTGAGATGATTTTCTGTAAAGTTGAATGGGGCCATAAATACTGAAGCAGTTTGGTTCTACCTGCCTGCATAGGACCTGAAACTTACACACGAGGAATGTGAAAGGTCAGTAACAAGACATGGGTTAGAAGTGGTTTTTTGTCAGGGTAGGTTAATGGTTGGACTTGATGATCTTAAAGGTCCCTTCCAACCTCACCAGTTCTATGATTCCATGACATTAAACAAGTGTGTCACAGACACAGTTAGTCGCTGACAGTAAGTCAGTGCCTCAATAAGAGAGATCACAACTACTGCGGGTGTAAGATTTTTTGCAACAGTGAATTGCCAGAGGACAACTCCTTCCCTTTCTATGGAAAAACAATGGTGGACTTCCCCAGGCATCTGGCTGCTGTCTGCCTGTCCTGAAAAGAGAGCCTTAAAAAGCTCTGGGCCAGATATGTACAACTGTGTGTGAGTTTGTCATGGCAGCATATGCCTAGCACCAGAGAATTTTAACTTATGGAATCTATTACAGGCACAAACTCCACTAAACAATACCAAAAGACTATCAGAGAACACTAGCCAACTTATTGTAACAGTTAAAGAGTGGTAGTGTGATTTACATTTTATAGGGGATGGCTTACTTATTGCTTCTCATTGGTCACCTTCACTGAGCACTTGCAAGCCTTTGGGAAGGTCGATATGGGCAGCTAGAAGGAGGTTCTCCTAAACAAAGAGTTTCAGGCCAAGTTATCACTTCCTTTTCTCACCTTTCCCAATTTTCATTTTTTCCAATAATCTCTCTAAACCTCGCAATGACAAATATTATTGAGAGAAAGTTTGATTCACCAGACAATTTTTATTACTTCTTTTTGGTCTGTACCCTTCATATAAATGAAAACAGTTGTACCTTCCATAGTTGTTAACTTGCCAAGCATTTGGTATTGATGCTTTTATCAATCCCGCCAAAACCTATTCTTTTGCGTTCTATACTAGTAGTCCAGCTTTCGAAAGTTAGCAGACCTAGAATTTAGTTCTTGGCAGTTCAAGGCATCAAGGCATAGTCTTAGCAGTAAAGGGAGACCTCAGTTCTCAGTGACGCATGTTGTCTATTCAGTACTTCAAATTTTAAAGTAGAATTAAATCTCCACATATTCTGGAAAAGCTCATTAAATTACTCCTTTAGATTACAAATTCTTTGTCTTTTCCCTTTGCTGACTATCCATGTAATACTACTTGTTAGTAGTATTGGTGCCAACTTTGATGTATTCAGGACTGTTACACATTAATTTAATCCTTCCCTTATTTTCTTAGATACCTCTTCTAGCTCAAAAGCTACTATAGATCCTACTGGACAATCTATTGTGTCACCAAGTAAATGAGCAGCCTGGATGTACTAGATTATCAAAGTCCTCGTGAGATATATTTGTGTGCATTTGTTTCATTCTTTGTGCTCTTTAGCACAGCTGGAGTCAGTCACTGGACTACATAATCCTTTAGTTTAAATCAGCATGGATGTTACGTGTTCTTACACCCTTAATATGTTCCTCAAACAAATACGCTAGAAATAAGTGTTGAAAATAGTTTAATACACAGCATCCAGTGTAAAAGGCCTCAGCGTAAAAGAACAGATGTAGCAGTTTAGAACCTAGACCCTGAGGGTAAAATGACAAACTCATTTTCCCCCCATCTCCTCTCAAGTCCTTTTTTTCTGTTTTTCTGCCCATAAGCTTTTCAGTAACAGTTGGTGGTCTGACCAGCTCACTGGATGCTGGTTGCACATGTCTCTGGGTGCTGCTGTTGACCTGTCAGTTTTTATCTGTGCTGTATCTGTGATTTTTTTCCTGTATTCTCTGTTGGGTTGAAGCTTTCAAGCAATAGGGCATTGTAATGTTATCATTATGATTTTTATTGAGATCAAGATTTAAGTGGGTGTTTAAAGCCCCTCCCTGGATCCTTTCTTCTGCTCCATACGTATGTGGGGTTTTTGTTGGTTTGTTTTTAAGGTCGGTCAGACTATATTCTATTTTCATGTTTCAATACTTAGCTTTTGCAGTTCCAGTAAGCCTGGTCATTTCATATGATACTTCTGGTCTTTCCTGTTCTAGACAGTGAAAAAATGTAATTTATTACATACGTTACATATATGCTTACCTAGAAACCACAGGTGTTAGTGCAGCATCTGTGGCTATCTGTAATTTAAGTAGCTTGATTACTGTTAGCTGGAAAGGTGCAGCGCTAGTAGCATGGGTGCCAAGGATGGGTACAGAGCTCCAGTGAGCTCCTTAAGTCAGTGCTAGATGTTTTCATTACTATCAATAGCCAAAGTAAAACTAACTCAGATATATTTTGTTGCTGCCATTGTAGTTGCAACACTGAGCAAAACTAATTCTTTCTCCTTTACAACCCTCAAAGTTACTGGTGTCGCACTTGTTAATACCATAGACCTAATTCTTTCGCAGCTTAGATGGTGAAGTCTGTGTGGTTTGCTATCAATATTTCTGATCATAAATTGGTTTTGTGTGTTTGCCCAGGAATCTTTCAGATTACATTGGGTTTGATATTGAGAATATTTTTGGTAATTTAGGTAGTTCTAGAGTACAACACGGAATTTTTTAAAAATTTCCCTTCTGTTCCAGGCCTGCCTTATTTTTGCTTTAGCTTGTATCATTTTGTGCATCCTGTTTCTGAACGGTATTTCACTGGTTTTATAAATACTTCATTTCTGGTCAGGGATGATCTGACCTATATTCTTATAGCATGATATAGTAGGATTTATTTTCACAGCTATGATAACTAGGCTAAGGAAGATTGAAGCCTGACAATTAAAGAATGGGCCAGTAAAACATTTTAGAAAAAAACTGAGACCTACTATAAATTAGCCAATATTGACTAATTTGTGATGAAATCATGCTTGATTAGGTCATACCTGAATTTAGCTGTCATTCTTTTCTAAAAACCTTCTGTTTATAGCTTTTTTAAAATTGTTTAGTTGTTGACTGGGAAAGCTTAGAGACTTTGGGAAGACCTTTTACTAGTTTTGAATTTAATGTATTTCTGCCTTCCTATTTCCTCCTATGGAATGGAGAGCCTAATATTACCAGGCTTTCCCAAATTATTATTATTATTATGTAATAGTCTTTCAAGAATAAGATTCACTTGAGTTTTTTCTAAAATCTCTGCAGTTTTTGCGATGATTCGTTTGGTAGACTCTCCTTTTTTAAAGTAGATATATGTGTTTGTAGTGCAGCCGTTTCCAAAGGCGTGCTGTTGTTACCATTTTCATAAAAAGGCAAATGTGCTATAATGAATGAATACACACCTTCCTGGACGCCCAGTGGCTAAGACTGTTTTGTAAAGAAAAGTAATAAATCTAATAACGACTTAAAGATGTGTTACATTGGGGTTTTTTCAGATGCTAAACTTTTTTCCGAGACCAGGATGCGTTCTGTGTATGAGGACCTGTTTCAACATTTATCACAAGCAAACCACTGTGCTATTCCAAACATGATATATTTCACTTTAGTACTGCTGACTTCAGCTTACTAATTGCCTGACAGCATTTTCTTTGTTAAGCTTTAACTGTGATCATCACACTTTTGTTGTACTGACAGTAGAAATATTCAGTAACAGACGACCTAAATACATCATAAGCACAACTGTACTAATCTTTCATAATGGGTGTGCTTTTGGAATTATATGGAACACGTGCATATAATCATTGTCAGGAGATACATGCATTCAAGTCTCCAAAAGCATCAACTGAAAGCATTATCTGACAAAGCATTCCGACTCTCAATGGCCATGACTTACAAAAAAAAAAAAAAAAGAAAAAGAAAAACAAACCCACAAAACCAAAAAAACCCACACAACAACAACAACAAAAAACCAAATCCAAACAAGCAAACAAAAAAACCCCAACAAAAAATAAACCCAAAAGAACCTGAAACCTATGAAAATGAATGTTTTTATTTTATAGCCACTTGAAGCTGCTTATTAAATCAGAATCCGCAGGATGGACATACCACCTGCGTATGGTCTGGATCAAACTAGTCAGTTCTTTTTGTGCTTATATGAGCCCACAGTAATCCAAAAGCATGCTTTCTGCTGATTTGACTAATGCTTCTTGTTTTTCAGAGAAAAAGCAAACTGCACGCATCATGTATGCCTGAAGAGATAGTGTCTGGAGAGATATAATTTTGCACAAAAACTTTGGTTAACTTTCGTTGAACAAAGACTGATTTGCTGCTGCTATCACTTTCTAGTTGTTTGAAAGGGAAAGTTCAGTGTCCTAGCATACAAGCAAAAGGGTGTGAACTCAAAATCCTGTGCTACATTTCTACTTCTACTGCCACCTTTTTTTGAATTCACTTGGCAAGTCTATGTGTCTTCAGGTTTTAAACTCAGCTAATAAAACTTCATTTGTGAAGACTGCCATAAACTTCTATACATCAGTGAGAAAGCCTACATTATGAATTGTGATGTAGCATAGAATTTTTGGAGTTGTATAGCAGTTGTCTTCTGTAACAGCACGGAGAAGTGAGGAAGGTAGTCTGACCTTGGCAGCGCAGGTTAGCTCGTTTGGTGCTGTGCACTTCGGTGCCTACACAGCTGCAAAGCAAACATCTTTGAAGGGAAGGGCATCTCTCTGTATCTCTGTATTCAACAGCTCTAGTCCTTCATCAGAGGACATGAGAGTGTCAGAACACAATACAAAAACTTCAAATATTTTATTAAAAATATTTGCATTAATTTCTCTTCCTGAGAGTAAGACTGCACCAGCAGCCTTCCAAGTAGCACCTCAAGTTGGGTTACCTAACCAAGACTGATTACATGTCAGGGCCTTTAAAATGTTCTTGCATTTGTTGTGTTCAGGCATACAGATGGGGATTTTCAAATGCACCACCATGATTTAGGATTTGCCATTAAATTAGTCAATTTGGAATACGTCATTCAGTAAGCTTAGTGTCATCCTTGTGTATTACTGAATGATCTCTCAGAAATAGATATGCAGAGTGTCAGATCTGTCAGCTCTTGCTGTTTATGAAAAATATTTCCAAAGGGAGCACCTTTGTGCTCACAGGCACACTGTGTATACTAAGCATAAAAGGGCTTTGGAGGAGATGCTCTAAAGTTTTTTTCAGAAAAAACTTTAGATATACGTGCACACTTTCAATTTGCCTGTAGATATCTTATTTGCTGTCAGTTTATTAGCTGAACTGATGAATGACATTTCTATTTCTAAACGTTTATGCACTTAACAACTCTAGTTGAGAGTGTCTGCATATATTTCATACTGCAGCCTTCTTTGAGAATAATTCTTTGCAAGTTCCTGTGGGTACGTCTCTGAATCAATTCTATTCTGAAATAAAGTAGCTACCTATTTGAAGAGTCATGCTATTCCAGGCTGATTTGACAGACAAATCATAGACTGCTTAGGCTGAAATTTTTTTAAATTTCTGTTGTGTTTCTAGTAAATTCTTAACATTTTGTTGTATTTCATATATACAATAATTTAATTAATTGAGTTTTAACTGCAATTATGTGAAGAATTAGAAATTATTACATTTAGGTTGGTAAGTGGTATCATTGACTTCTGCTATTTATGGCAGAAAATAAACAGTGTAAATGTTTGCAGAGTTAATACCAAATTTGTGGAGGAGAGAGATGTCTCCACACTTACATTGGTGCAGGGGAAAAGAATAAGTAATTTGCCTTAATGTTTTTGAAAGATGTGTTATCAAGTGATATTTCTGACTCTGTCAGTTCATTGAAACTACCGGTACATTTTTTACTATTGATAATTTGTAATGATTACTTTTCTTAGTTGATATCAAAAGCAAAGCTTGTGGTTTTCATATGCACTAATCTTCTCATAAGAAAATTAATGATGAGTTAATGTTTCAAATAGGACCAGCAGTAAATTTTTAAAGTTTACAGCTAGACAACTTAGCACTGAAATGGAAGTTTGTGGCGATTTTTGTGCAGTAGATCATTATGGCGTTGCTCCTCTTGCCACGCTTACAGGGCATATTTCAATCTGTGTGACTTTGAAGTATGTGTTCTCTTAAGGCTTAACAATGTCAAGCTTCATAACACAAGAGCTAGTTTGCTTACTTCCTACTTTAAATTGCTTGTAATTTGAAACATGCAAACATTTCCACTTTATCAAGCAAGACTACTAAACATATTATTGCTGCAACCTGCCTGTTTTATAGCTTCTATATATTTAGAAAGCTGTGCTTTATTAAAATAAATTGTAAAGAGGCTTAACTCATTACGGAATCTGCTAGTGTCTAAAATGAAATATCTCCAATTTATTGTAGGGATTTAGGAACCTTTGAAGAAAGGATATAATACTGTTGCGGCAGAAATAGGATGTTAACTATTTTTTTAGGCCCCTGATGTTTGTAGCTGGATGTACAATTTATCATGGTATAGGTCTGTCTATAGTTAGCCTGAAAAAAATCATAATTATGTTTTGTGTGATCTTCAAAGCTTGAAAACATGTCTTCATTCTTCATTCGAGTAGATATCCTTTAAAATACTTCCACAAAATAGGTTTATATAATATCACTTAATTTTAGATTTAAGTGTTAGGTAGAATGCTCAGTTTCCTTCTCCATAATTTTATCTCCCTGATGAGAGAGTCCATTGTTGTGGAAGCAATAAATGAAATGTGACACTTGACCCCACAAAATTTTGCAGCTTTTGCAGAGACATATTTGGTTGAAAATGCAAGCAGATTCCAGTTCTGTCTTTGAACAGAGAAATGATACTTTAGCTGTTGACTTGTTGACATTCATATTTTGTTAAATTAAATTGTTTATTCACTTTTGGGCCCAAGACAGCTATTCATTAGAAATGATTGTTCCAAAGGGGAAAAATGCTTTTCTTTTTTACAAAGCAAATCCATTGTCTTTATGTTGTCTCCTTAGATGTTGCTCAGCTTTTAACATCTGAATGAATAACATTTCCAGAGTTATTCATTATTTAAGCTTTTGCAGGACTGAACTTTGATCTTGCAAGAAAAAGTGCATGCAGGTGAAATATTTCTAGCCACTACTGCAATTTACAGATATAAGGGCAAGGATAATAAGCTCCCTCTGACAGGAATTATCTTTTTTTTTTTTTCCTGAAAAAGGCCTCCAGAGTGTCATATAATCTGTAGTAATAAAAGACCTGAAATAATAGAATAATTCTGAATGCTGTAATTGACCTGCGAAGCAACATACAGTGATTTGTATCACATAAGGACTTTTGCAAGATAAAGACAGGTAGTACTTATGTGTATTTCTGACAATCTGGAGACTTAGTCTACGTACAGGTTCTTAATTCTGGTTGGGATCCCGTAATTCACAAAGATTCTCACAATGGTGAATGTGCTCTATATGTCAATATATGTCTCTATGTCTATTGGCTGTTCCTATGCCAAGCACAAGATATTGTTGTTGAATTTTGATAGCTCTTGTTCATGTCGGAGCATCTCGGAACAATGGGATGACCACATCCTATTTAAAAAAAAAAAGAAGTTTTCTTTGACTCCACAATAGGAACCTTGACTTTTCTCCTGTTGGAAATTTTTTGGTTGGTAAAAAGAGCTCAGGTAATAATGCTTTGCCAACTCCCAAAAACTATTGAGTCTAAGTAGGATCAGGATTGAGAGGACTTTAAAAAGTGCAGCGAGTTATGAAAAGAACTGAGCACATTTTTCCAGCAGGAATGTCTTCCCTCTTCTTTAGCCTTCTGTTGCAGCTGATGGCACAGAAACAAGAGGACCTCTGAGATTCTGAAGCTGGGAAGGGGCTGTGTATGTATGTGATATTTTGTTTAGGTCAACCTTTTTTTTTGTGCTAGGCAGAGTAAAAAAATGACTGGCTTTTAGAACTGCTGCAGAATGCCTGGTTGTTTCAAATACTGTATGTCCAAGCAGATATAAATTGTAAATCCAGCGTGATGACAAAGTCGAAGCTCTGGAAAAGGGGTGGGGATAAAAGAGAGACCTGTTTTTCTCTCATGTGTCTATGGCAGCTGGATTACCCCATCCTGCCTGTGAAGAGATAGAAAGCCTGTTGCAAGAAAAGCTTTGGTCAGAGCCAAAGCTGCTGCACACTCCTACAAAAGAAGATTTTAATCTACATGAATGGTGTGTGAAGGAACATAAGCAGCAGCCTAGAAATCTGACAAGACCTAAACGAGGGGAAGAAACTATGTCAAAATCTTTTTCTTAAATGGGGTTGTGTAAGGGTGACAATTTTAAAAATTGGAAAGAAGTGGAAAGTTCTTCCTTTGCTAATCATTTACTTGGTATAAAATGGAATGGCTGTGAGAAAAAGAGAAAGCATTAGATGTGTTGAAAAGGAGTCTATGAAATATGTAGCTCATGCTTGGGTTTGCTGCTGTTAACCTTTTACTCACATAATTCAGATAAATTGACTATAAAGGCTAATTATGTGCCATGAAAGTCAGATAAAATATTCACAAAAATGTTTGAAGTATTGTTTACTAGTGAAATACACACATTTCCATGAGTATCTTAGTTATTTTTTTAAACTGGATATTTCCTATTTCTTTTTCAACCACATAATTCACATTCCTTATGAATGTCGAAATAAAATCAGTAAATTAAGCATCCTGTCAGTCTAATGGGCATACTATAACATTGAACTGTACAGATACCTGTAATTGACTTATATTACAGGCATGTTTTAAACCACTCCTAACTGCAGTTTTTAGGGCAGTTTTAGAATTAACCTCCCTTTTTACAACTTTGTTGCTGCTGGTGAGAAGGCTGTTCTCAGCAAGTGCAAAACAGACTATTAAGCACTTAGTGAACTTTATTAAGTGACATGTAAGCAATTAGAAACTTCTAGCATCCGGGGGGGTCAGGAGGGAGTTTGAAGGATTGCTTTTGTGGGTGTAGAAGCCTAAAGAATCCTCTTAATTTCATTTTAGATGCTTAAATCGTTTTGTAGGTGTGAACATTAGCCTCCCAAGTATATGGAACTCCTGTACTCAAAAAAAAGTAATCTGTAGATGATATTTTGTATTGTAGTTTAACCTTGAACATATTCTAGTTCAGTTATCAACCAGAATTATTTTTAAAGCACCACATTCTTATGCTTTGAGGTGGTGATAATGCCTTTTTTGACACTGCAGCTAACAGGCATAATTGAGAAGTTATTCCAACTGAAATATACATGTAATGTTTTTGTTTTTCACTTGTTGCTTTTCAATAGCTGTTTTAATGAATATCTTATGCTAAGCAATTAGTTCTATAGTAACTTATACCCTTTTGTCATAAAGCAGCGGAGGTTCTGTACTGCCTCTTTGCCTCCCTGTCTCAAACACTTATTACAGTTTTCCTACTATTTTCCTCATAACACAATGGGTTGCATAACTTGAATTATGGGCTTGGTTTTGCAAAAATAATTAAATAACATATTTTCTGTTCTTTAAAGAGGAGCTTGTACTTTCAGTGAATATCTGCCATCTAATGCGGAGCCCAGCGGTAGCTGCGTTCTGCAATGTCTGTATGGCACTGGTTCTCAAACACTGCAGGCTTCAGCCTAGCTGCACCCAGTCTGTCTCTGTAATTGGGAAGGAATTGATTCTGGCCCTTCAGGGATTGCAGTTCCTCATTCTGTCTGGAAAAGACAACCTGCTTGGAGCGACACTGGTGTAGCAAGAGGCGCTGTTGGTAAAAGTGTTCTCCAAGACATGGAGCACCTGAGGGGGCTTGTCCTGTGATGTGAGCAGTTCTGGAAAGTTGTTATAAACCTTACGTAGAATAAGAAGAGCTTCGTTCATGGTGCTAAGGGAGTTTGGGTCAGTAGAAGAGGGAGTAGTGAACATTGCTACTCTTAGGAGAAAGAACTAACTCACCTTTTCTGTCCCTCCAGCTTCCATTGTATCACCTCCATCTCCAGATGCTTCCCTTTAGTTGTCTCCGTTGCCTTTCCTTTTTGTTGCCCTCTGCTTGTTATTGCCGCGTGCAATATCAGGTTAATTCTCCCTCCAATGGATATCTAACCAAATTAGGGATGACTTGATGTGCATTTTTGCAAGAGATAATGTGTTCCCAATATTTTTCTGTTATACCTGAATGTGGTCATCCATACTTCCATTGTGTGGTTTTGTTTGTTCAGTTCCTCTTATTTAGCTATTAGTTTTCTGTTTATATATATGCTTTTATGAATTTTCACATATGCTTCAGCTTTTGAGACTATGGTCATGAAGGGGTCAGAGAGGTGACTACAAGTTGTAAAATGACCTTAGCAGTAACTGTTTAAGCATAAGTAATGTTCTGAAATTGCCTAAAGCAAAAACTGCCAATTCAGAGCTGATTGTAATGAATCAGGTTCTTCTATACGAAATAATGTGATCAATTTCTCATTTCACTGAATAAATAAGCTGGAAGATAGGGAACTGTCTATGACCCGCTGTTAACCTTTTCCCTCATTATTCATATCAAACCTATGACATGCATGTAAGAAATCTCTGGTTCAATTTTAGCTAATTATTTGTTAGAAGTGAAGGCTCTGTGAAGTGTTACTGATTGTACAAGGACCCAGGGACCTTATGACATCTAATGAAAATAATCCCAAAGAAGCTACTCAGTCCTGTAGGCTTTTTGTCTGGCTATCATTATAACTTGAGATACTCTATTTCTAGCCAGCAAAACCTGTGTATCTGTCCGTGCTGTTTCTCTCGGATGTGAGATACTGTTAAAACTTGTTATATCTCAATTATTGTTGCAAAGGGTGCATTGGGGAAAGCATTTGGAGTATGCACGGGAATAAATTCTGAATCTGTGCGTATACTTCATTAATACTTAGCAATTTAGTGGCTGAAGTGCTTTTTATGTAAAAAAAAAATAAATTAATTAATTTGCTGCTTTTATTTTTGTGGCTAGCTAGGAAAACCCACAAAAATATGCTAACGTGTTGAATATAATTCACTTCACATGGTATTTTTGGTGTGACTTACTGCTGGTTTTTAAAGTCAACCTGATTTGCAGTGTGGTTTCAATCGGAACTGCAAATGAAGTGGTTGTGGAACAGTAAGAGCAACATTTTAAAAAATGCAGAACAGATTGAGAAATAAAAGCATTTGTATGGAAATGTAGACATTTGTAGCTCAGGTGCTGTCTTGCCCATGGGCATAGGGTTTTCAGAAGTGGGACTAGTGTCACCAATCTTGGAGTACAGGATTTCTGCACCATACTCCATGCGAAAGCCATTATTTTTCACCACAATATCCCTAAGAAATTCCTGATACCCACCTTGCAAGTGGGAAAGATAAACCTGGTGAGGTTAATATCTTGCTGCAGTTTACATCAGAGATATGTGAATGGTGAGAACCTTCTAACTTTAAAACCCTGGGATTGAGCGATGTTCACATCATAAAATAACTTTCAAGTTGTATGACTTCAGCCTAAAGAAGCCCCTGGAGACTGCATCTGCCCAAGAAGCACATAATGGGAAGGAGGAAGTCATTACGGAAGTGGAGAATGAGACTAGAAAGTCTGAATAAAAAACCCCACGGCACTGATCTTTCTGATGTTAAAAACTATAGAGCTGTTGAATAATCAAAAAGTGTATTTCTTTTAAAGGACAGAAAAAGAATTTAACTGAATCAATGTATTAAGGTCCCACAGGGGAAGAAAAAAAAATAAGACTACTAACCCCACAGATAAAACATCTCTCCTTACTGATGAAATAACTACCAGAAAAACAGAATTTAAAATTAGTTCATAAACCATTAACTGTTTCATAAATAATTCACAAATTTCTGTCTTTTTAGAAATCCAGTATGTATTATAAAATATGATGATGATGTGATACAACTTTTCCATAAATGGCAATATCTGTGGTTACTACTAAAACTAACATTGACTTGTTTTTAGAATTCTAATGAACATCAGTATCTTTAAATTAACCTGAATTTAAAATGGATGTGACTATAATGGAACTTAAGTTCTCTGTATTGTATGGGTAGATGATAATTTTGTCCATACTTAATTGTTTTATTTATAAAAAAAATGCATCCACTAATTTATTCAAGATATAAAAATTAAAAGCGAAGTAATGTCTTTCAGATGCAAAATAATTGGATGAACAAAAGAAATGCCATGACAATTAGTAGACAATAGTCTCCCCAAAATCTGTAAGTTCCTAAGAACCGGAGTACATTACACTTGAGGAAAATAATTAACAAGTTCAGGGTAGAAATAGAGCAAAAGTGTTTTAGTCTCTGATATTATTTTCTTTTTAAAGTCAATAAGCAAATCCCTGGTAGATGGGACAAAGTAAAGGGTTTCAGGTTGGAATTTCAAATTCTTCTTCAATGTGCTGTTCAAGTGAGAATGTCAGAGTTCAAGGACTGGCAATTCAGACTCCCCTGGTAAAGATAAAATTTTCATTTGAGATAGGTATCTCATGGGTGGCTACAGGTCTTCCTAAACTAGAATAGTAATCTAGTAGGAAGGTACCCTTGTTGCATTCTGTCATGGAGAAAACTCTTAGTAATATCTCCTTCTCCTTCACAATAACTAAAGTTTTTGACCATGCCTGGGCCAAGAGAAGAGTTCTGTTTTCAAGGCGATTATCTCTCCAGCCTTTCTATGTGATAATTACCTACATATGCTGGCAGTCTGGCTTCTCTACAGCTTTTTTCCTCCTTTCCTGTTCCTATTTTTCTCACATCCTTCTTATTCCACAGCACCAAATCAGGGGCATGATACCAGCAAGAGAATTGGTTCCTGCTTCTTTATATCCTTTCATGTCTGTTGAACATGACATATCCTCAAACAGGCTGAAGGATTGATTTGACTGTGAAGTCACTCTCAGGCCAGCAGATGCAAACTTCTAAAGGGGGTGAAGGGGGGGTTGAATGTAGTCCCCAGAAAGCTCTTTGGAGTCTTATATTTATGAAGAGCTTAAACATGACTAATTATATTAGCTGTCAGTGATACGACGCAGAGTGAAGTGAAAACGAAGTGAACCCTCTTAAGTAAGCTTGATGCTACTACAGCACATATTTTCAAAAGAAACTGACAACAATAATGGTAGGAATCTTCAGAGGTAACATCATAGATGATGCCCCCTAATACCTGGAATGGTAGGCTGTGTTTGACTCCAACTTTTCTCTAATTTCACACAGGTGTAAATAACTTTACAAGCCTTGAGGCAGTGGAGATTCAGGCCAATGAAGTTATAGCCTTGAAGGAATTTTTATAGTTTAGCTAAGAAGCCCTCAGTACATGGGTTTATCAAAAAAGTGGTGGCAGACTCCTGGCTGCAACCAATGCCACCAGGCACAGTTAAAATGAAGTTAGTGAGAAGACAAATGAAGGCTGCTCTCTTTTCAGCTAAGTTGGTCCATGGGCTTCCTTGACCCTGGGGCTAGTGATTGCTGACTAGAATCTCAATGGCTATTTTCTAGTGACAATTTCGGTGTCTGAGCTCATTAATCAATTTCTATTCAGCAGAATCAGTTTGTGGAAAACTTGCAAAGGTTACTTAATCCAGAGGGAATGTGTACTGTGAGACAGAAGATTTTTCAGCCACAGTATTAAAAGAAAATTTCCCAAATCTCTGTCTTGTATCACATTTTCCACAACCTTATCAATTACTGATAGCAAAGAACAAACTAGCCTTTCACTACAACCAAATCATTGATGGTAATGTTAGGAAAATATAACCTCCACATCTCTTAACCCCTTGTCTCCAGCATGAAACGGGAAATGACAGTGCTGAAATAGTCAAAAATGAATACGTGAGAGAGGCTTTTCTTTAACACTATCCAGTAATATCAGTTATCATCCAGTCTAAGAACTGGATTTGAAAGTAATTTGTAGAAACTCCCAATCTGTTTAAGTCCTTGCAAGGTTAATCCTTACAAACACCTGGCACAGGACTTGAGTGACTTAGAGGAACTCCCTAGGCTTAATAGCCTTGCACAAGTGTGCCCATGCTCTATAGCTGGATACCCGGAAGGGAAACGGTTATAGTGGTGGCTTGTGGAAATAAGGAATGTTTTAATGGTGAAGAAATTGGCTTAATGGTTTCAATATGAAAGAATAAAATCCTGATTTATTTTTTAAATATGGTAAAAATATTTTTAAAACAAACCTTCAAATGTTTGGGCTTAATCTCTGTTGCCCATTGTGTGGGGGTGATTGTTAGCTGCCCGTGGCAATATCCTGGCAAACTGCCTCCCCTAAGGAGGCACAATGCCATCATTTGCTGTGATTCAAAAGCACAGTACAGTTAGTGGAGTCATTTTGTGCTCAATGTATTTTTTTTCTTTTAGGGGTTTTAAATTTTTATTTTTACGTTTAATATTTTCCATTGTATTCCTTCTGTATGTTTTCTCCCGTGCTTGTGATGAAATCATGTCTGGAGCTTCTGTTACGGATGATGAACTACTCTTTGATCTCTCTTGAGTGTTGGGCCTAATGGGGTAACTACGGGCAGTGTAGGAAACAGTATAGCATCTTTGTGCTGTTACGAGCAGACCGAGAAATGAGGTAGAGTAGATACGACAGCCAGCTTTTTTATTGCAAATATGAACAAATACATACCAAGACCAGCTTGGTCTTTAATTTTATTTTTCTTACTGAGGAAAGCAATTCTTTCTTTCTTTTACCTGACCTTTTACCAGATTAAATTTTTTCTGGAACATGATAACTTTTCTGTTATATTGCTGCTTTGCGCAACATTTAGTCACAGCATAGCTGATATAAGAACTACTGGTAGAAATGAGAAGGAATATGGATAAGAGTTAGTCCTCAGTTTTGCTGTCTCCACAATATGGCCAATTTGTGCAGGTGATTTGTCCTGGGATCTGGATTGAGGTCACCTCTATGGAAGATACTGGGTTGCAGTGGTTAACACCAGCCAGAGAATATTTCTCTCTAAATTACCCGATTCAGTATGGAAGTGTGAGGAAGGGAAGGATGTTTTGGTAGTATGAATCAGGATGACTTGTAGGAGATGGTTAAACATTGGGATAACAGTGAGTTTACAGAGAAGTCCAAGCACAAAAATAGAAGCCTGGCTGTGAACTACTCAAGAGAAGAATCCTGTTTGGAGTTAATAAAAACTCAGAACATGTCCTTCTTTGATTTCCATAAGCCTCTTTTTCTGTCAGCTATTTTTTTAACTACCTACCAGGGCAATTGTGCTGTCATGCATGTTTTTAATGGAAAATAATTCTTTGTTTTATGAATTTTTGAAAGATGTTCATTAGGAGTAATCTTAAATACATCGACTCAGGAATTTCTTTTCATACTTTCAGTTTCTATGATGTCCTGATGAATTCCCTAGAAAGTAATAAGAATTATCAGATATAGAAGTTGGCATATTATAGTCCAGCAAGCTTTATTTTTCATGGCAAAATTTTACAAGGAAGACTGTTCTGTTGCTCTTTGCACAGATACGCATGGATGAGTGGATTGTAAGTGTTACTTCTACAATTGGTTCTGGAGGCATTAGCTGACAGGGTGATTGTGACCCTTTCCCACACATGTTAGCAATGATCTTGTTGCATCAGCATTGCTGGAGATATTGAAGTGAGCTGACTTTGTGAGAGTTTCCTGAGTTTAAATTCCTAAACTGTAAAGCAATATCCTAACAGTTACATGCTACTCAGTGACAGAGGGAAAAGGGAAAAAGTGATTGAGAGGTGCATAATAATTTTGAATTTTTGCCACTGTCTTGAGAAGTAGCAAGTGCGTTCCATGGCTGTATCTCTGCCATCTCTTCAGAAAGATCCTGTTTGTGATGTTTATGCAATTCCCTGTAGTGGTAACAATTCTATTTTCTTGTATCTAATTCTTGCCCTATTTTCAGCAAAGTGGTGTTGATACAGAGGGTGGCATGAATGGAACCTCACCCTGTCCTATTTTCACCAAGATTTTGCTGCAAGCATAAAGATTGGTATTTGGTAAGTGGTGGAATTACAATTCTATGTAAGGTTCTTGTGTGTACATGCACGTTTAGAGCAGGCTAATACCCTTCAAAATATCCTAGACCAGCTTTTGCTGGCTGCTGCTAAGGGGAATCAAGGCCTCGGGTTCCCCCTGGCTCTCCCTATGCTTGAAAATACAAGTTGCACCACTCTTCTGCATAATACATATAAGGCATACCAGAGGCAGGCTGGAAATTGGCTTTTAATGATTGATATTGCTTGTGTGAAGTGAGGATGTTGTGCTGAATGTAGAAGTGCTATAAGAGCATCACTAGCAACGCTGAACAGTCACAGACACATCATTGATGCCAATATTTAAGTTCTGCTTATTGAGAGCATAAGTTCTGTAATTACATTACATTGGATGTAGGTACCCCCTTCACTGGTGGCAGTTAATGATAAATCACAGAGGAAGAAGCAAACAAAACAGATTACAAACCATCTCTTTCTATCAATTTATATTGACTTTTATAGGTGGGAAACTACTATTTACTTAATTTGCACCAAGAATGCTACTAACTGAGGTGAAGCCAAGTTGGTGCTTTGCCAACAGGGCTCATGTGTTTTGATATACTAAATAATACATGGATTATATTGATAGCAATATTAAAAGCAATACAAATAGATAGCAATATTAAAGGCATTTGCTCCATCAGTCATTAGGAGAATGTGTCATTCAAGACACAACTATATTTAAAAATGTTATTCTTCAAGTATCTGCAAGTACTTGCAAAGAGATTCTTGCCTTTTTTCTCACAAGTAGGATGCACTGCAGAGCATCCTCCTTTAGCGTGAGTGTGGAGCAGTTGCTGAAACCAGTATTTATTTACATTTAGTCTGTATGCCCCTCTCTAAATGGAACTAATTTTTTGCAAACAGGTTGTACCATAGGACTGAAAGTCAGCTGAGAATTTGGGAGAGCTAGTTAAATTCTGTCTTTGCAATATATATCTGGCATAATAGACTCGATTGCATAAAAATTCTATATACTTGTGGAGAGTTTAAGTTTCCATCCAAACCTTGTACTTCAGAGGGGGACTCAAATGCTTCATTCCTTTCTCACAGACTGTCTTAAGATGTAAAGTTTTCCAAAGTTTTCCTATTCAAATTGAAGAACAGAATCTCCTGATTACATTTCCGTCCTGTGTCTTACTGCAATCTGGAATGAATAAAAAACAAGAGAGAAAAATTTGACACACAGTATTGACATGCCATGCAAAGCTCTAGAGGGCAGAACAAAAGGGGCAAACACCCAAGCATTCCAGCCATGGGAACATCTGTACAAAGCACTTCAGCAAAGAATTGCCAGGTGGTGGTGTGGTCCATGAGAGAGACTGCTGGTCCTGGACGCAGGGGCCTAGAGTGGGCTTGAGATCTGGCCGTGACTTGGTGGATTCCATCAAGCATGGCTGGTCTGTTCCACGTCTGATGCTGTTGTGTGCTCACCTGCACTGGAATTTTAAGTTATAACAAAGTATAAGTTTTACGTGTGATTCTCTAAATGTACATGCAAATACAACTTCTGTTTTACGTATATACGGATAGTATTATTTGTAGATTGACAGTCCTGACCATGTTTGAATGCTAGTTTTCTGAAAGTGCAAGTTTTGCATTTATATTCGTTGCCCATCAGGGCAGGTTCGGTCTGACCCCCTTTATTTCTACTTGCCTCAGTTCTCTTTGGGAAAACTACCTTATCCAAAATGTTAATGCATTTCAGAACACAGCTTTTATTTGGATTCTGAAAGTATTGTTTGCCACTAGTAGTCCTGTATGTAGTAAGTTAAAGTCATGCTACATCCTAACTAATCCGGTTTTACAAAATTTTGAGGCAAATGCTACTGACATTAACTATAAGTTTCATATAAAAAGTACACAATTGTTGTCTTGGTCATTCCACTCATGGCAGCATTTCTCTGGCCTCACTGTACCCTTTGTTTGGAAGAGATAGTGCTTTTATAAAATATTTCCTGGAGTTGCATATAACACAATCATAAGCCCTAGAAAACATGAATTAAAATAGCAGATGCTACTCCCATTGAGAGGAGTGATGTGTCTAGCCTGACAAAAAGGCATGTAGAGCCTGGTTCCTAAACAGCACCTTGGACAAGTAAAAGTGGTAATTTGCAAAATTGGAATTGATCTCTGAAATATAGCCTAACAGTGGAAAATCTGAGCATAGAAGCTCTGCATATACTGTATGTTGTGGACAGAGCTGTGTGAAGCAGTTCAGAGGAACACCTGATAGGACCACAACTGGTTTTGGTGGACTAAGTATTTAAAAATTCACCTCCACTTCAATATTGAGATGCCATGCAAAGCTTCAGAAGGTTGAACAACAACAAAAAAAAATCCAAAAATGCAATTGAAACTTTTTGTAATTTCTGCAGGATCCGAAATAATGTGTCACATTTCCATCTGAAATCAAGAGTTACGAAACAACCAAAAAAAGGGCAAATTTTTAAATTATGAATAGCTTTGTTAACATAAAAAACATGAGTTAGTGATTTCATATATCTGTGATTTTTTAAAAAAATCTCCTTATTTTGCCAAGAAAACTGAAAAGGCACTCATTTCTTGTTGACCAGCAAGTAATGGGAAAATCAGTAATTCACATAGCTGGAGGCAGAACAGTGGGTTGTGAGTGTCAATAGGAAAGTTTTGTAATATTCTAAATCAACTTTAACAACATCACGCTGTTTGATATTTTACCAAAACAAAGTAAAATATAAGGTGTGTTCGAGTCTTTACAATCATACATAATTCAGAAGAGGTTCTCTGGTAGAACTTCTGCTAATATTTTTAATCCTGCTTCTGTGCTTCTCTCTGGTCCTGTAAAGAATGAAAGGAAAAATAACTATCTACTGTCACTGAATGCAGTTATACAGGCAAATATACAGTAATTCCTGTGTACCTTCCAGATAGGAGAGAGATTGTAAGCGTCTTAATGGCTGGCTTTCTGGGATCCATTTGTTTGCTGTTCGTTACACAGACAGTAGCAACGGAATGTCAGTTTTCACAAAAGAAGCCCTGACGCCTGGTTGTGTGATGTATCAAAAATGTAACCTAAATAATGTTTAATTGACAGAGCAGATTGTTCATTTTCAAATAATTGTACTAAATCACAGTGCTTAAAATGCAGTTAGGCTTTGCTGAGCATTACCAGCCTATCAGCAGCTGGAGAATCGTATGTTTTTCTGCAGTAATAGGCAGATGTAAAAATTAACTGTGGTAAAGTAGCCTGAAACTACTTGTTCTGATGTAGTGAATGACTGACTCCTCAGCTCCAGATGTTTGGTTTTTTTTTTATTGATTACTTTTTAAGCAATGAACCACAGCCCAGATTTGGGTCATAGATTTATCTCTTTAAAAGATCTCTTATTAGAGTTTTATATATCAGTGAACGAGAGCTTGTGAAGAGGGAATTGCACAAATCCCATGCATGTGGGAGCACCTCAGTTTTTTTGATTAGCAGTGAGCAGTCATTAGAGGGTATTTATCAACATAAAGCAGTTTTTCTGGGTTCATGGACTTTAACTTCATGCCTCATGACTTGTCGAAAGAGTAGGAAGTGTGGTTTTTTATGTTCTCACCCACTAACAAAACTTTCTGGAAATCCTTATTCCCTAGCAGAAGAAAGTTAGACTTCGAAACAATTGTTCCATGATAAGCATAAATCCAAGGCTAGACTCAAATTCCTAATGTTAAGCACCAATGTGCACTCATGTAGTCAGAAGTCCTGCAAGTGTAACAGAGATCAGAGGAGCTTCTCCAAAGCACAGTTATGGCTCCAAAGCTGCCAGATGCAGGAAAAGAGACCCAGTCTCCTAATCCATTGCATCTGATAGATGTACCGAGAATGGGACATGGAGGTGGATGGTTTAGCACAGTTATGGGTGCAAGTCAGGCAGAGTTGGTTTGTTTGGTGTGGTGGTAAGAAAGGCTGAATACTGAATTGCATACAATGTAGGTAGTTTTAGATAGTAAAGTGTGAAACCTGATCTCATTCTATAGGTCCTATGTCTTGCAGTAATATGTAGTTAATATTCTTAATATCTTTTACCTATATTTAATTTGCCAGTGGTAGTTTGCTATTTAGGTGATGCATTATAACAGCATATTGAATAATTTTCTGTTGTCTACTTCCTGTTGCTTTATCTCAGTGTAGCATAAAGATTTTCAAGGGAATCTGTCCATGCATATATTTTTATTTTAATAGTAACACTGTGTTAAAACTCATAATAATTTAAAATCACTCCCTTATAATTTGACTTCCACGATTGCTCAGTCATTTCTGTCCTACTCTGTGCTCATTCTTATTTTCAGTGTTCTTCCCATCTATCATCTGCCCACAAATCTTTTTTAAAAATTCCATCAGAAAAGCAAACTATTATGCATGCTAAAATAAAACATAATCTCCACACAAACTGCCCACTTTTTCCCCACACCTCTGAAATATTTTTACCAGATGTGCTTGGCTGAAGGGCCAAACACAGTAGATGCTGATCACATGGTCACAGCTGGAATTAACTTAAAAATTTCTATTCAGTGGAAATTACCATCTTGTTTTATTTTTCTTCAGCAACAGAATGGTAAAGTAGATGACATCTGTCTTTCCAGCTGTTCCTTGTGCTCGATGAACCACTCCTTTCTCTCAGAAATTAACCAATCTTCCTCTTAAAATTGAGAAGCCAGAAAAATAAGACAAAGAATAGAAGCAAACCGATGTGGGAATACATATAAAAATAATCCAAAAAGGGTCATTTGATAAGGATGCTATATTTCCATGTTTTGCTTTAGTTTCCCTATGTTGAAATAAATTCCAGAGCACTCCCCAGATTTCACGATCTGATTGTAATACATGTAAACTAAAAGAAAATAAAGTTGCTGTGATAAAATAGTAGAACCATTCATCAGCCACATTTGAATATCTTTTCTCCACTCTGGCTACCAGTTGATCTGCAATAATATAACTTTCTTGACAGTTCAGCAAAAGCAGCCAATAAGAGTATCTCAAACATGCCTTTCTTAATTTGCACTCAATGTTGCACTTCTGCACCACAGTACAGTAGCCTACGCTGTATAACTTTTATGTAATATTTTAACTTGAACAAGTGAATGGTCCATATCTGATGATTTTCCCTTTCATATGATATTTCTTTGTGCTCCTGTTCACTGTCCTTTTTATTGTGTTGTGACTTGTGACTGCTGTCACAAGATTGGGCCATAAATATGCACCTACACTTTAGAAATAAAGACCAGTGTTCTTTTATTTAGAAGAAACTGCATAGATTTTGGTGATGAGCATCTCTGTTTGGAGGAATGTGTTCTTCTGTAGGTCTGTAGCACCTGACCAGGTATTTAATAATAATTGTGGTTTTGAAAGGAAATATATTCTCCACTCATTTGTGGAGTAACCAGGTAAAATTTCTGCAGTACACCTTAACAATTATAGCAAGAGTGTAAAGCTCTAGGTCTTTCTACACTGTGGCATCCCTTGGATTTTATTCTTATGCCCCACTGACCTCTTAACAAAATAATTTATGTCCTCTGAGGTGTCCAAATTTTCAAAAGCATTTGGTGTGCTTCCTCGGATCCATGTGCAAAGGCCTATAAGAAAGCCCTTCTGAAACTCCACTGAAAACGCAGAGGGATGGATATTTGTGTATATGATTTTCTGTATCTATCTATCTATCTATCCATATACATCTAACATATTACCCAAAGTAATATAGGGGATTCATATGCTTTGTCCCTTAAGAAACACAGTCCTTTCACTTCTGCGGCTTTTAGTGCCAATGTCCAACACTTTCACTTTCAAAATCAGAAAAAGCAAGATGTTTTTGTGGGTTGTTTTGTTGTTTGTTGGGTTTTTTTTTCACAAAAAACGCATTTGGTTTTGTAAAGTACGAAGTATTGCTTATTTTTAGGCCAGCAGTGTCAGGAGCTGTATTTGCAATATTCATATTTATCTTGTCCCTAATGAGTAACATGGATTCTGAACATACTGCTTTCGTTTCCTCCTCTTAGGTTGGTTTGGTTTTCTGTTGTGGTGGGTTTTGAGTTTTGTTGGTTGGTTTGGGTTGGTTTGGGGTTTTTTCCTGTGTTTGGTGACTACCACAAATTCTTTAGAATAACAGGCTTTGATTTATCCTGTTTGATTTAAATTTTTATTCATAATTGTCAAAACAAAGAGAGAGAATAAACGTTAATCATTGGAGGGTGCTTGCATTACCCGGAATTCTATTCCCAGCCAAAACATAGGGCAACTACCAGTTTCTATATATAGTTATTTGTGGGAGATATGGTTTAGTAGCTTCGTTTCACTTGAAATCCAGTCATGTCTCAGGCAAGACCCTAATTTTAAACAAATAACATCTGTTTGCCTAGAGCGTTGCCATACATATTTTATATCAATAGCTGATTTATTTTTGTCCTTTTCCAGTTTCAAAGTGTCAATAACGACATTGTGAATAAAAGGAAGTTTAGTGCATTCCCAGGCTACCTTATTATCCATAAACAATTGGGAATTCTGTGCATTGCTGTGTAAGCAAATCACTTTCAATGTGTCTTTCCAAACACAAATATTTACAGGCAGAGATGGGGAGGGTGAGAAGGGGAGATAGTAACTGATCTGTCGTCCTGGTACAGGAGAGTCAAATAGGGCAATGTGTATTCTATTGCGGACTTACTCAAATGAAATGCTAGTTGATCTTTATCTTGACTGAGCCAGGGTATCTTTAAAACAAATCTCTTGTTCCAGAATAGGCACAGAGTTCAGTACTTTCCTATGCTGGGCAAATTGTTCCACACTGAAACGGCACATATCATATAGCTATGCTGCTACAGTAGAAAGGACTCAAATGTTGCTTAAACTTGCTAATATATACACTCGGTTTTTCTTTTTCCCTTTTTTCTTTTTTTGTTGTTGTTGTGATGTCTACTTCTGCTGCTTCCTTCTGACTGCTCTCTGGGATTGCATTTCTGTGATGGTGTTTTGCTCGCTGTTTTATTTTCAGATGTCATTTTTCCAAGAGTCTGCAGCCCTTGCCAAATAAATGAATATTGATTATTTTTTCATTTTGGCAAAATACCAAAAAATTATGATGGGATCAATTTAATGTTGCCTCTAATCCTAGAAAATACAGCTATATTTACTTCTGTCTTTGTGACCTTATAGCTGACCACCCTCATTTTGGCAAACCAGAAGTTTCAATAACAAAACAGAAAGTGTTCAATCCCAGAGATATTTAGTGCCCTTTTTAAAGATTGAGACTTAATTGAAAAAGCAGTAAGATTTGGGACAGATTCCGCAACTACTAATATATTTTCCAGAGTGAATTCCAAAAGTAAATTAACTGAAATTGAAATAAAAATGTTGACTCAAGGAGTAGGCTATTTCTCAATGTGAGTAAGAAGGGCTATCCCACTTTTAGTTACTTTCCATAAATGGCTGTGCTGTAATTATAGCATGTGTGAAGTTAGAGGCTTGGCTGGATAGTAATATTTATAAAAGCTGGCATTTCAATAAATTGACCTGGTTTACAAGATTCTAAAGGAACAGCAAGAAATAAGGAGAAACCACCTGACATGGCAAGCATGTTAAAACAAATCAAACAAGAAGTTCTGATTTGTGAGCCCATGAGTACTCTTATACAGTCAATGGAGAAAACAAATCAAGTGCTTGTAAATGCTGTTTAAGGGCTTACACACAACTTGACTTGATTAGAAAACTAAATATTTAATTATTTGTGGTTTTGATTTTATGAATGTTGCTTTCCTTTACTTGTGCTCTCAAGATGTTTGACGTCTGTTGAGAAAAATTGTGGATAGTGTTTTCCATGTGTGGTGCCCATACAGCAGATTTTGATCCTCATGCTACGCTCACATAGCCGTCTTCATGCTGGAGTCCCATTGATGTCCATGGGCGTTTCTTAATGAAAAATACAGAAACTGAAATCTGAGATTAGAATTTGGCTTGAGAGTTCAATTCAGGTTCCTCCTTTCAGCCAGTATGATGCCATCATCATTTTGGTCCCCTGCTGCTTTTAAACAATGTAGGCTTAAAGCAAACCCAGATTCCAGTGCCGTCCTGTCAGTGTGACCACATTTGGAAGGTTCCTGTTAGCATTTTATTTCTTTCTTGTGATCTCCTTCTTTTTTAATTTTTTCTTTTTTAATAGTTTAAATTGCACATGGGCTTGGTGGTAAGATTGTCAACAAGATTTTTAAGACCCATTTACTATTGTGAGATGAATGGGTGTATCTGATACATTCAGAGCAATCAGACATGCCAAGCAAATGGCAAAAAAGTTATGAGAGACTAAAACGGTTGGTGAGACAGACTTTCTTGGCCTTTGGTTATCGGGTCCAGAGCTGTGCCACTGTCAGGAAAACATGTGCATCCTAATTGCTCTTTGTATCTTCCAGAACCAAGCTCTCGCTGAGGAGTAAAGAGATCCTTCTACACAGAGCACACTGTGACTTTCTTTAAAACTGTCATGGCTTAAAGCTTTACAGTTACAGAGGCTTTGTTCTTGTAATGCTTGCAATGTGGGTGGCAAGGCAAAGTCAGGAGTGGTCTAAGGCTGTGGCATGGGCTCCCAGTCTAAAACTGAGAGTACTATAAAAAAGCAAAGAAAAAATGTGTTTATATAACAGGGGCCTGGTACCGTGGAAGAGAAACTTCTTCCACAGGAAGAACAGGACACTGACTCGAGGGTCTCGGTGGGGCTGCCCCACAGCCCACTGGAGGGGACAAAGCAGCATGGGGAGACTGCTTAGAAAGGATGTGCATGTGGGAGTTGTTTGGAGTGTGCAGCTACCAAGAGAAAAAGTTTCCTCAGATGTTTCAGTTTCTTCCTGGTGTTGATAAAGATGAGAATCCTTGATCCTTTCCTTCCAAGAAGTTACTGTTTTTTTCTTTCACTAACTCTTGTTTTTCTGCATAAATATAATGCAACACTTACCGTGACTTCAATACTGTTCAAATTATGAATGAGTTTTAAGCTTATGTTTGGACTTGTACACTTCAGTAACACTTACAGGTATGAATATTATCCCTGGTTGCAATCTTTTGTATTTGTGTAGGAGACAACCTTGTACAAGAGGAATTCATAGAGATACGATTTGAATCTGCTTGGTGCTGAACACCCCATTGATTTCCCCTAAATCCACGAGCTTCTGCGTTTCTCTGGAACAAAATGGCTAAATAAACCAGCGCAGTAAGTCACACACTCAGGCGAAAGGCTGTAGCTATTGCTGCATGGATCCTCAAGTCCTGAAATGAGCTTAGGGACACAAAAAGCCATTCATATTACAAATTACCCTTTGCTTTTGAACTGTAAATTATCTTTATTATTAGGCTGGCCATGGTACTGCAATTATTAGGTGCCCTGTGTCTAAAGGTTTGAGCAATTAGAAGTCTGGGGTGACAGTCTCATGATACTGAGTGATAAAATATGTCCAGTCAAGACAAAGAGATGGTCTATATTCGTGTCTTCAGCATGTATCACAGGGAGCCTGGAAGCTGTGCTGCTCTTAAACATTTCAATTAGCCCTGACATGGCCACTGTGAGCCCACAGATTATCTCTGCATTGCTGTTAAGTTTTTATGAGGCTTTCCCCTCAGATTACCCATTTTCACAGCAATCTATAAATCTGAAACTGCAACATCTGATTAATTCTCTCAGAAGAGAATAGTGGAGATCCAGATTTTTTCATTAATGAAGTTTGTGCTGTTCTGAGGTCTCATATATTCCAGCCATTGTTTTGCAGGTTTTTTCCCCATTCTAACCTCTTTCTTTAGGTACCAAGGGGAGGCAGGAGTTTCAAAATCACCCACTTCTTCTGACCTAGTAAATTAGACTGACTTTTGTTGTAGTACCATTTTGCAAGCTGATGGTCATTCTTTGTTATTTTCAGAGTGAACAAAGCTGTAGTGTACCATTATTATTTCTTCATTACAAACAATTGCTTGGCATCACTTTGCTATTGAGTATTGTGCAGTTTTTCTTTTATACACCATATTCCAAATTAAATGTCATGTGGCTTTGCATATTTTTGAGCTTTGAGATCCAATGAACCCAAAAATGTAAAATGAAACTGAGCTGAATCTACTACATATTTTCTACTGTCAGATGGAAAATCTGAGGAACAAATATGCCTTCACCCTTCACAGATAGGGAAGCTGAGGCACAGAGGTCTATTTAAAGGTATTCTGGTGGCAGACAACGAAGAAAATTTCTCTCAAACTGTCTGTTTTATCTGGTGGAGGAAGCTGGATGAGTGGTATTTTCTTTAACAAAGCAATTCTTTCACTGTAGTATTAGGTAAATTAGCTGAGTGATAAAAAGGCGGATAAGGATGCCGATGTCATGTGCAGCAATATCCTTTCAAATAGCTTGTAAACCCTTGAAGTAGAGCTTCTCCAGGGTTCTGTGTCATAAAGGCCTCCAAAAAGGTGTCGTGAGAGCAAGGAGATTTGTGTTTGCATCTGTAATTCTCATCTAAAGATCAAAAGACACATGGGCTAGATAACTTCAGCCCATGGAAAGTATTTTATCAGGATTTCTAAATGTTTTCCAATGTGGCAATACCATAGCAATGGTGCATAAATTCCTGTTGCTTGGAATACCGTTGAAGGAAGGGCACTGTCTTCCATCTATCTTTTGCTGTCCTTAATCTGGGTTCACCACTTCCTGCATTATCCAAAACAATAAGTTTAGAGAGCAGTTCAACTTGGTCTGTTTTAGCCATTTTGAATTACCATCCTTTGTCCATTCAGTGGATACTGCAGTTCCTTGCCTGGAGACTGGGCAACATTTGCTTTTGTCCTGCAATCTCTCTGGTATCCTGTGAAAAACATCTACAAGAATGCTCTCAAAGCACAGGGGTGAACTAGGTCAATGAAACAGGTCTGTGGCCCATAGATCACTGATGACGCTCTAGAAAGGAAGCACTGAAAATCCAGGAAAAGTGCTGTCTAGGACAATGATCTGTGAAATACCTTTTTGGTTCTGTATAAAAAGTTGTAAATCTGTGGCCAAAGGGAATGACTCATCTTCACATTTCTGTTCACATCAAGTCTGAATCCTTATGCTTTCATGTTCTCCATGTGGCATGGATTTTCAGTAATATCTGTCCTGAGACAACTGAGATGATATTATGCCAGAATTAAACACATTTTGAGATGCAAGAGCAATGAAGATGAACACTAGTGCGACTCAAGCAGAGGAAAGTCAGTTTTACTGCATTTGTGAACAACCTGATAATATATTAGATGTAGACATTTTTGTGACCAGTTTGATAAACTTTGCTTATAATTTATAAGGAAGAAAAGAGCATATTCAGTTCCAATTATGTAGGCTTTATAGGAAACCGAGTGTTTTCCTTGCCTTTAGCATTCTGTGAAACAGTGTAGATGAATACGGGTGTTTCCTTCACATGTGTTATATGCAATTAGGGCTTTTGTGTTTCTTTTTGGGTTATATATGTTTATATAGAGGATTGTCGTGGTTTTGGCCGAATATATTTACGCTATGCAGCAGTGGAGAGCCTGAAGCAGCCTGCCATACTTTTTCAACCATGTTATGCATATTGGTAGGAATGCCTGTCATCTCACATCTCATACAAATCTACTACTGCTTCATTTAAATTCTACTTCCATCTTTTGTTCCTTCATATTCCTAAAGTATTATACTTTCTAGAAATCCATAATACTAATGTGTGTGTTTTGAAACTGTGTTTGCTTTTGATGGATTGTTTGGAAATATGTTGACTGATCAGCTTCATAAAAGTCCTGGTGACAGGGCCATCGGGTAGCTTTGTGCGCGCATATCAGGCTTTCTTAAACAAAATAATTAATTGTTAGTAACAGAAATAAAGTTTGTGTTCTTTTTATTCCCACTATCTTTTCCAGTAATGAACACTATCCTTCCCACCTGTACTTTGTTTTTTCAACAAGTGGTAAAAAAACTAGTGATCTTAGCGGTACTCTGCTTCCTCTCCCTTACCTCAGTACTTCCATCCCAGTTTATTCTCAGAAGGTATTTCACATTGAAGGTCTTTTTCTTGCCTGCAGTGATATAAGCTCTCACTCATTAGATTTCTAGCAATGGTACCAATGGAGGAACTGAAATTTAGGTGACTCCAATTTTTTAAAACTTCTCTGCTACTCTGATGCTGCCCCTCAGTAGATGTGTATGGTAGGACAGTTGATTTCCTTTCCTTTTGTTAATGTAAAGGGAATGCAAGAACAGATGCATGTGCCAGCACAAGAAGCCTTTGTTCTTCATATTACTCACCTATGCTACAAGCACCAACGTCAGGGAAAACTCAAGGGATTCCTGTGGTTGTTCTTTAGCAGCGAGGACCATTCACCTCACTAACAGATGTGGGTTATATTCCTGAGTAAACTAGCATCTGCATTGCTGCAGCTGCAGAACCACGCTGCTTTACAAGACCATCAGGTGTCAAAGCTGTACTTTTACACTAGTGAATCAGTAGGTGTTACAGAGTGTAGAACCACTGTATTTTTGTCAGGCCTGGATGCCCGTGTCTGTGTTCCCTTCCCAGAAGGGATGTACATGTTGAAAGTTGTCCATCTTCGAGCTAGCTGACTGCAGGATGTAAATATGAGTGTATGAATATTCATCTCTCATATCAACTACCCAACAGGCATGATGGAGTATACTCAGTAGGGAGAGTTTAGAGTATGAAATGTGTGTCAGTATATTCTGACCCATTAACATTTTCTGTCTAACCCATTAGACTTTCCTTATTCCTCAGCCTTCCATAACTATGATCCTACCTCTCTTCTCTGTGTCCAAGAGAGCCCAATTCCCTTATCATCTCCTCTTTGTTGGAATCCCCCTCTGCAGATTTTAACAATCCATTTCTCTCAAATTGCATAATAGGTTAAAGTAATTAAGTTAAATAACAGGAATTGTTTCCAGTCTATATTTATTTCCAAGTTTGCTGTTTCTGCTTCAGGTGTGAAGATACTCTTACATGCCTGAAAGTTTATCCATTTTATCCCAAATACAGCAGTTGGTCTAGTAAGGTATGTTCTTCTCTGCAAACTTTGCCTCTCCTTAAGATATCTGAGATTCTTTTTCCCAAATTGAGGATATTGAGACTGATCTGTAGCAAAGCCGTGTTTTGTGACGGACATCATCTCACCAGATCAGTGCTCCCTTGACTCTAGAAATATATGCATTGTGAATGATAACATTGTTAGAAAAGTTATCCTTTGATAAAGAGACAAAAAACCAGCCCAGCTCATGCACTGGGTGGAAGAGGGATCTGCATCATTAAACTGATTAGAATGCTCCAGAGGGTCCTGGGTTTTGTGGAGGACTTAATGTGGCCCTTCTTAAAGGGCTAGTGAGTTCCTCTGTCTCTTCCTCATTACTGTTTAATTCAGCAAATCTTTTTTTCTTTTCCTCTTTATTTCTTTATCCCTCACAATCCATTGCTCCTTTCCCCTGCCAGCTGGCTCCCTCAGCTGCTCCATTGATCTCTCAGCCACTCTGGCACTCCTGATATCAGACACAGTGGGAGGCAGAGTAGCTCAGAGATCAGCAGACTGGCAGGCAGATGAATATAGGAGTGAATCCCAGAGCCCCAGCAAAACCCCCTGAATTTGTTTTTTGCTCTCTTTCTCCCATAGCAACCTTTTTTGAAATGGTAGATTGACAATCAAGAGTCTGATGCTTTTAGTAATAACAGAAGTAGCTCTAATGTTTCACTTCATTCTGCAGTTGTTTCTGCAGGGTCAGAGTTCTGACTGAGCTATGAAAGCCACACATCTTTTTGTCATGAGAGAGAGTCCCTGAGTCTGTTACCAGTCTTGGATAGTTACTGTGTACACCTCTGAATGCCATATCACTGCAGGATCAGAGGTGGTGAAATATAATACTTTTAATTTGAGAGGTACTTAAGAATCAGTTTACGGTAGAGCAGGAAGGTTCTGAGAACAGATTTTGAAGAAGGTCATGATGAATTATATCTCCCTTTTTTCCATTCTGTTGGCTGATTGTTGTTTGTGCTGCGTAGAACAAACGGCGTGGCAGGAATGAATTCGGACACGTCAGAATGATTTTACATAACTAGGTACGCTTTCCATCCTTTGGAACATGGAAGGAAAAGGTGGCAGAGATAAGCTGCAGCAATTTAGCAGATAAAACTGCATTTGTTTCTAGTGTCATTTATGGTTAGTACTGCAGGTCCGTGTTCATGCTAAAGATCGGGATGTCAGTAGCTCTTGTTTTGACAGCTCTCAAGAGCAGCAGCTGAATTTATTTTTAAATTTTGACTCTAACGTACAGCGCCAGTGGAGGTGCACTGCAGGGACTGTTTATTGGGCCATGCTTACTAGACCTACTTTCAAAACTTTTATAGCCAGTGATGACTTTGGTTGCCCAGAGGTACCAGCATATTCTCTCTCCTCTCGCCCCTCTCTCTCCTTCTTCATCATGTGCGTATGCCAGGTTGTTAGAGACAAACTGGATAAGCCACTTAATTCAGGAAAGAAATTGGAAGTAATGAAAGAACATTTGTTATATGACATATCCTAGTTTATGTTAAAAATAGATCACAACACTGTTATTGTTCTTTTCACAGGAAGATCTGTGAATGTTTTACAAGGATTATTTGCATCATTACCATTCTCTCCAGATGCAGAACCTTGCTTGAGTCCACCCAGCAGATCTGTGGCAGAATCAGAAGTATCTGAGTCATCTTCCGTTGCTCTGTGCATTAGTGAGAAAACTGTGAGCCAAAGAACTCCAGGCTTTGGGAGTTCAAAATCTGAATGTGGATCAGAACTTTGCATGTAGTTCCTTTTCCATTTCAGTGTGGACTGAGTTGAGCAGATATTAAAACACCTATCTAAGTCATAAACATCTCAACATAAGGATTTAATCAATTTATTTTCTGAATAAAGGTATCTTCAGAATGGGAAAAAAAGAGTGCCATTAGAGTAAGCCACTTATTCATAAAGAGCTGTAGGAATGAGGTATGCTAAAAGGGGAGGAGCGTAGTAGTACACGGTTATAAATGGCCTTAAAATAACCATGAATATTGCATAAGTGGTGTTGGTAACAGCTTAAGTATATTTCCATAGGTGTTTCTTTATATTTACATATTAATTAACAGATACCTAAGATATTATGTTACCGGAATGTCTGTGGTGTTCATGTTTTATTGACAGACTATTGTATCCAAAAAAAGTTGCCAGACGTGGAAAATTAATTTGCATGGGATTAGTGGGATGTGGAATTTCTTATTTTGCCAAGAGTTTTATTCTTTGCAACCCTGCAACTGTTAGGCATGCAGTCCCAGAGTAACCCTGCAGCTGTGTGCAGAGACACCTCTTGCTGCCTAGTAGTTATGCCCACCCCACTCCCACCCCACCTGCAAAATTCTGCAATCTCTGTATGGTCTATAGGCAACTCCCTTTTGAAATCTTCTCTTGGGGTACCTGCAGTGTTCAAATAGATTAGATGAGTCAGTAACCTAAATGCCAAAGTTCAACATGAGCACCACATTGGTTTGAGTCTTTTCTTCCATGCTTTGTCTGTATTGTACACCTTACCCAAACACAGATCATACCCAGCTCCTTCACCATTCTTTTGCTCATATTTCCTCTTGGCAAACAACTCTGATTTTTGCTGAACTACAAGTGCATCTGGTTTCTAATGTGCACCCTCCCTGTGCGAGAAGGCTGCTGCATGAGTTCTGTCAGAGTGGAGTGAGAGTGGATGCCTTCTTGGAAGCTGCCTTCTGGTTTCCCTCACCTAGAAGTGGTGCCTGCCTCCTGCTGGGTCCTACTTGCTTCTGTGCCCCTGTTGCTATACCCCTCGCCCCATTCCTTCTGTGCTGGTCAGAAACAGGAGGACTCTCAGCCCTCACAGCCAGGCTTTTCTTCTGAGGCAGCAAGAGCTTTCTCTCTGGGTTCCTGGACCTCGATCTGCCAGGCATAGAGGAACTGCTCTTCAAGCATATGTTGGCATATATTTGCTTTGGTATCCACCATTCCCAGTGTTCAAATCTGTAATCTAATGACTTTGCTAATAACAGACCTGAATTCTTGAGTTCAGATCCGAGTCTTGGGTGCAATTCTATCATAAAAAACTTTTCATAGTTGTGCAGAGGAATTTTTTTTAATTAGATTTTTCCCGCAACAGATTTATATAAAATTTTGGAACGAGATTTTTGCATTTAGAAAGAACACTCAAAATTTATTTGTTCTTTGAAATAAAAATGTTGCAAGGCAGAAATGATAATAAGTAGTAAACAGAAGGAACAGCTTGGATTTTTCTGATTTTTGAATGAGATTTCTTACATCTTCTCATGCACATAGCTAGGATTCAAAGGGTTTGTCTAATTGGTACTGGCTTGGGCCTGTCATGAAAGTGGTACTGCTATATTCAGCACATTCAGGAATTTATTACTGTGACACAGAATATTGGCATAGGGGGTTTGATTCAGTTGCCTAACTGTAGATGTCTGGAGCCCTTGAAAGGTCTTACATTATCCAAGAAATCTATATATGGGCAGACTATGAGATATGCTGGTTTGTAGCAGCAATTCTGGAGCTGATGGGATCCCCAGGTGTGCTTCAAATGGCACTAAGTATCAGTGTTGAGGCACCATAATAAAGTTCAGCTTGTCTGAAAGTAGACTATAGCTATTGCCCAAGAAAACCTTTTATTAGGACTATTTGGCAAAATTCGGGGCAGGGAATCAGAATTTTTCTCTTAGCTGTGTTGCCTCTCTTTCCTCATATGAACAGAAATAGTAATTCCTACCATCTTTCCATTTATAATCTTTGTACAGCGCTTTAAAGATATAAAATGTATCATAAATATTATGCAATACACTTAATTATGGCAGTTGAATAACATAACACCATGAAATTGTCTAATCTTCCAGGCAAAGCATGGAATTCACCCAGGTGATTCATTGCTGGGGACTCTGTGTTGTGCATCAGCTCTTAACTAGCGGTGGTAAAGGGGCACTCTGCTGCAGGAGCGAGCTGTCTTTGTGGAAATGTAAAATGAGACTCTTCATCACTGTTATTAAAGAAGGGGTGGTACTTTTAGTTAACACTACTGTTCAGGTCATTTCCAGCTGAGACAATTTGTTATTTCTATACACCTGTTTTCTCCATGGAAGTGTTAATTGCAAAGCTGGTCAAATGAAAGTCAACAAAAATTATGAGACATGATTTAGACATGTTAAAAATAAAAATTTGTGTTATATGTTAGATATTTATTTCTGTTTCTCCCTTATGAATTGTTTCTGTGTTAGAGTTCCAGTGTACAAAACTAGAAGTATGCTAATTCCAATAGCTATGTAAAAGGTACATTTGTAATCTACTTGGAAAATTTTGAAAGGAAGAAGAAAGTTTTTCAGTATTCAAAGAGTAAACTGTAACTCTCAAGTTCGGCACATCCTTATCTTTGCATGGCAGGTCCAGGTTAATTAGTCTGAATGCTCAAAAGGTGGAGCCCTTTTTTGGAAAACCTCTTTTTTTAAAATGGAATTGAAAGGTCCTCTCTTTGTGTCGTTTCCTAATGACAATGTAAGAAAGATCATTTGCACTTTAGTATTGGTGAGTTTTGTGGTTTTCCTTCTAACTGTGTCTTAAATCATCTATTTATCACAAAAACGCATTGTAAAGTGGAACTGGCATAATGAAATGTGTAGGAAACTACATCTTAATCCACTGGAGATATTTTGGGGGCAGCTGATAGTAATTGTACAGACTGTTCCGTATGGTCACTGAGGTCAGTATCATTTAGCACTATAGGCTGTGTAAATATTTGACTCACAAGATAATGCAGCCAGATAGAACTTGTGAGATTATAGCCTTGGCTGGTCCAGCTATTTTCTAATGGCAGAATCTTTACCTAGGATGGCTGATGTAGCTTAACAAATGTTATGAGCATGCTTTTCAGATTTATTCCAATTAATGTTTAGTACTTTAGATTCAATAACTAATTTGTTGCTAGATAATACTAATTTTGTTTGCTTTTCTTGGTGCACTCACCTTATTTTACTCTATCATATTTTTTATGTGATAAATCAGAAAAAATATATTTTACACAGCCCTCATTTCACAGAGGTAAGAAAAATTATTATTTTCTCTTTTTTTTTCCCTCTCTCTCTAGCTACATAAAGGTCGTCAGCTAAAGGCACATCATGCTCTAGCCCAGAAAACAAAATTGTATTTTTCCATTTCATTATAAATGAAATAATTTGTAAGAATTACAGTGGAAGCATATGAATTAAACTACATAGCTCCCATCATAGATTTTAAGATTACCAGAGGTCTTTGGATTTTATTAAGGAAAGGTCAGAACAATGATACCTGAATGATATTTAGCTTGCATGCTTGTGCTTTTTCTATGATTAACTGTAGCTTTTGGCATCTTTTGGCTTCTGTGAGAAAAGAAACAGGTTTTCTGTGGGAGATTTGTGGAATAATTGTTCTCTAGATTATTTTCTGTGGATCTGTCACAAATATGTCTAGAGAAGGATCTAAATGGATCCTGTGGACCTTTTTAATGCTGTTTCTGTGTTTCACTGAGTTTCTATATCATGTAAGCATCTGAATCTCAAAATGAAATGCAGTTAATGTAATGTTAAGGTTGGAATGGGAATTTTTCTGGAAGATAGTTATGTTTTAAAAAATTAGCATACGTTTGTAAGCAGTGTTTGCAAGCTTATTATTTTTCTGGGATTCATCTGTTATTTGTTTAAAAAAACAGTAAATAGTATCATACAATTTACCCTAATCTCTGATATCAGCAAGCTTCAAGTCATCTTCAAATGGGGATTTCTACTTCTGAAGGGTGACAGCCTAAACTGTCTGCCGATGTTACTGAATCTTAAGACATGGAAAGTTCTCATCCTCTAAAATAATGATTTGAAATTTCCTTAGAATCCTGGGTTTGGTTTTGTAAAACCAGAACTACAGAGAGGATTTTTCAAAACATAATCTAATGAAAATGCTTGTTTGAAATCTATCCAAATTTGAAACTTTTGACCCCAAATATCTTCAGAAGGAGATCAGTTTTTGAGGGAAATGTTAAGTAAAACCTGACTGTAAAGTTTAAAAAAAACCCCAAACTTTTTTTTTTTTACTCTGTAAGAGTAAAGTTGTGAATTTTCAGAGATAAAGATCTATGCAGATTATGCCCTGTGAGCCAGAGAAACTGGATTGTCTAAATTAGAATCCAGAAATCCGAACCTATTTTTTTTAGAAACTTTAAAAAAAAAATTGCTTCATCATTAATTCTGCAATGAGAGGAGGAATGGTTTGGACAATATAATCTACTCAAACTGGTAGGATATTAAGATGGAAAAAAATCAAAAGCTGGTCATACATTAACTGTTTTGTGTAACAGTCTCATCCTGGAACCGTAACAAAAATAAAGGAATAAGCATAGAGTGGTTGGTTTTGGGGGGGCTTTTTTTGTTTGTTTGATCATATTTGACTTTATTATCTTTTTAACTTTAACACAGTATATTTTCTATTGCTTGGCACATAGGATTGCTACAAAAATGTCACTTTGATATCCAAGTAGTATGCTCTAGATACCTTGGAGAACAAGTGATACAGCAAACAGGATGGCGATCTTCATTCAGCTTTCAGAGCATGGTCTGCCTTTGCGACCTTAGTCCGTGTAACACAGCTGCAAAACACAGGCGCTCTGGAGGGACAGGAATGATGGTTTGTTTTACAGTCTTTTAGTTTATTTAGCAAACTAAAATAACAGTTGCTTTGTAGTCAACTTTGCTGAACAGATAAACAATAGTGACAATTTCATATGATGTATGTAGACAGAAGAGGTTAGCTGCAACCCCTGAGTGATGGAGCTTGTCATATTCCCTTCTCCAGTAATGCACAAGGTTAGAAATCAATGTCTTAATCATGGGCAGCTCTGGGCAATTCAGATATATCACACACAAACAGGCTTCTAATTACATTTAAGAAATACATATCATACATATATAAACTGACATAAATATCAGAGTGGTGTTGCTAGCTGTCAAAATGGATAAGTATAATTCCCTCAGTGGCCCTTGACAGGTTCAATACCTGCTACGGAGGTGCTATGAACAGCATTATACGGCTGATTGAGTTATGACAGCTCTAACCCAACAGGGAAGCGAGGCAGGAAGGAATAGCCTGGGCTGCAGACAAATGATGATAAAGTGATCACTTTAAAGAACAATCTCCATAATATTTCATGCTCGCTGCACGGTGTAAAGGCAGCCTTGACTGCGGGGCTAACTGCTCTATCAATTGATTTGATTCACTGCTGCAGCTACTCCCAGTCATAATATTTCAAATAAATGGTACCGTGGATAGAAATAATATCTGCATCAATATTAACCCTGAAAGGACTAATGGACACAAGCTATAATTTCCTGGACACCCTAATAATGCATTTTGACTGGGCTTGGCATGGGATGATTTTTCTTTTTTTTTCTTTTTTTTTTTTTCCTATAAAAACAGTGTATTGTTTACTTAAACTTTCCTTTTATGGCCATGAAAAAGCTCTGCAGCTCAGGTCTCATTCACAGCCTCAAATCTAATCTTAAAGGAAATTCTGCTAAATGTTATTTTCAAATGTTTGTTTATACTGAATATCTTGCATTAAAATTACATTAAATATCTGAAAGAAAAATCATTATAAGCATTTTTTGGATGTGTATATTACGTATCATTTATGTGTGCATGTGTGTATATACAGAAAGAGGTTTCATCATTCAAATTATTTGATAAGATGCATTTAAAACAAGCAGAAAGGAGCTTAAAATTAATTATAAATGAGAATGGAGTCAACAAAGTATTTTCTGGAAACACAAGGAACCAGTAAATTCTAATGATTACACAGGATGTTAGAGGGTTTTTTTCCTTTAGAAATAATAATAATAAGTACTGTATGAGACAGGCTTAACATGTAAGAAGTACAAGTGAATTTATGGGTTCATAATCTTAAATCAAACCTCATTTCTATTTTCCATGCAGTTTTTCACATACTGTGTAACGTAATGGATGTTTATTCTGTTCTTTCATTCATAACACCCTGTTGACATTTGAGTCCCTTTTAAAGATCTGCTGTGCTTATTGTGAATCAAGTTGACGTGTATAAATTGTATAACTTTATTATTGTTATTCTTTTTCTACTACTCTCTGACTACTTGAGGATCTTTGGATTGTGTGTTTTTAAGGTCAGAGCCAAGTGTTCAGAAACTGTTTAAAGTAATATTGTTAATGCGTGTTAACAAGAAGTAGTCTGAATGGGTTTCGAGAACTCTTTCTCTGATTATTAGTTTGTATCTGTATAAAGATTGTCCTTATCAGACTTTGTGTTTTTTCTTATTTGAGGCTTGTTTATATTTAAAGCTTAAGCAGAGGTATTTTTATGAACAGTCCTTAGTGAATGCTCCAACTGCAACACCTCACCAACCTCTGAAGTGGTCTTTAACAGGCTTCAAAGGACTTCGATTCATAGTTTTCCAGAAAATCTGGGGCATATTTGTATTTCTTAGGATGCAGAATAAAACCTGAGGGTTCCAACTGTGTTTGGAAGGCTGTCTTGAATCTAAAATTGATATTGAAAATTGTGGAAGGTTGGCATTTACCTACGTCCGCTATTCCTCCAAGTCGAACATGCCACAAAAGCACAGTGTTTCCCTTCATTCTAGACCTGAGTAAACAAGCAAGTTCTGCCATGTTTGCTGCTTGCTAGCATGCTTGCTCATGGATCAATATCAAATTTTACCAGAAATGAAAGCACATGGCTTTCATAATGTATTTTTTGTTCTGAATTTTATTTGGAGCCTATGCCAACAAGTACAGGTCACCTTTATGTTATTACTACTCGCTCACTACTCAAAATCCTGCTGGAGTTTGTTTTCCAAAAAAAAATTGAAACCACCTCTTTGCCTTGCCTGCTTGCTTTCTCTCTGCTTCCCCCAAAATTTTCTTCCTCTTCTCTCACAGTGCATGATGGTCATTTTATTTCTCCATTTCAGTCCATTTCCTCTAACTTCATCCCCATCTGTTGACCTTTTTATACTTGTTATTCTGAACATATCTTTCTCATTTATTTCTGTACTGGGTTAACCCTTCATCAAAAAAACACAATTTACATTTTTCTATCTAAAAAGTGTTCTTGGCCTCTTTTCTAGCACTTCTACTCATTGTTTTCCTTCTGTGTCTCTGCTCTAAATTTGTTGAACTACTTTCTGATGATATTCTCCTCTAAATCAATTTCAGGCTTTGTCATTTGATTCCAGTGAGTCTGTCTTTATAGAATCATAGAACAGTTTGGGTTGGACGTTTAAAGGTCATCTAGTGCAGCCTCCCTGCAACGAGCAGGGAGGTTGACTAGCTCTTCATCTTCATGTGTGTATCCTTTGCTCGCACTTTGGTATTCTTTCTCTGAGAAATGTAATGGTATGTTATCTCTGAGGTACAGACATAGTCCACAAATACAAACCCAGCAACTGTCCCTAGTCAGAAATCTCACAGATTTTCTTCTCCCTTCTTTGAAGTGTAATACTGGCCTGTCACCATCTAATGTTTCTCCATCGATGTTCAATGTGTCACAGTTGAAGTAGAGCTTTAAACTTTTGCTGACAGCTGTTTACAACAGCCAAACATCTTTTCTGCTTATCTGTTGTTGACCGCAGGGTCCAACATCCTGATCATGCCATTTACTGTCACCATCCTTTAGACCAATATTTGATGTCCAGGCCTTGTCTTGGTCTTGTTGATTATTGTAGAATTGTTACAGTTTATTATTTTAGAAAGCCATTTCTGAAAGAGATCCTGGCCTGTTCTGTCTGCAGCATAAACTCTTTTCCAGGTTCTCATCATCCTCTGTTGCTTCTTGCATACTGAACTTTGCTTGAAATATAGTATTACTTCTCTTGCACATAATCAGAAACCTTTCACAAAGCCTCTTACCTAGACTATTTCTTTCCCTCCCTTGTTTTTCTTCCTTTAGTTCCATGACACTCATAGCACAATACTTGTTTTCATGTTCACTCTTTTTATTTTCCTGTTATCTATCATCCTCCTCTCAATAACAAGACATCATATGCCTCACCAATCTTGATGAGTGATGAGTGACCAGTTTCCACCTCCCACTTGTTGCTTTTTCTTATGGGCATTTTTCTTCTGTCACTCTTCCTTATGATCACAGGGAGCTTGCCATGAACATTTGCAAAGGTAATTCGTTGTTGTCTTTCAAAGTCCTACTAAAATTTCTCTTTGGCTACAGGTCCAAAAATTCACAATTGAGCTCCTAGCTTGAAATTTTGCCAAAGTCAAGTTTACTATTTATGAGTATTTTATTTTTTGTCTTTCTCATTAATCTTGTTTTTGGTTTTGTTTCCTTTTGTACCCTCCAATCTGTCTATATCTTTTTTTATATTTGGGTGGTAAGTTATTTGGGATGAAGACTGTCTTTTTCAGAGGCTGCACCAAACACAATAGCACTGTAGCAATACAAGTGATTAAGACAATAATAATAATAATACTATTAAAGGTAACTTCTACACCACAAATAGCTGAGAGACAGTCTTGTGTAATTAATACAGCCAAACTAAACTTGTAGTGGGGCGGGTGTGTGTGTGTGGAAGTAATTTAGGGCATCTAACTTCCTCAGTAGAGCCTGAGACTTAATATCAGTTTCAGATGTGACAACACAAAACACAGTTTCTGGACTGGGGCAGGAACGCAATGTGCTTTTTAAGACTGATAAATTATGGAGTTGCATCAATTTTCCAGCTAATGTAGATGAAGTGTAAATACACGATGATAACTGAAATGCATCCCTTTACAGTATTGTAAATGGGGAGGTGGAAAGACCCTCGATATTTTAAGGGCCAAAGAGAATCACGGGAGCAGCTTTAAAGATTAATTCCTTGTGTCTAGTTTAAAACAAGATTAAATTAGCTTGTGTGAGCTGCTGTTAGCAGATGCACTATTACATTATGCATGATTCTTGACTGCTCGTAGCATGAACAAACTGCACAGTGTTCCATTAGTGATTTTCAATGCTGTGCTAAGCTTTAAGTCACATAGACAGGCCATTGTATTGGGTTTACTTTGTGGATGTGTTTTCCAGGCAATTTCACAACCTACCTGATCACTGTTATTGATTGACTGGGTTTGAAATGGATAAAAGAATTAACCTGTGTAAGGGTAGCAGAATGGGGTATATACAGTATCCTATATACTTAGGAAAATCAATAGTACTCTAACATAGAAAATTTAACCAGACAAGGCAAAACTCTCTTTCCACCTGCATCAGTTCTCAGGCTCCTCGCAGTGTAAAATGTTATACTAACACTATATGTATATGCTCATATGCTTTTAATGTGCTTTTCGCTTTGACATTTCTCTTTGTACTGTTCTCTCTAACCTTGTGGATATACTTATATGCGTACTGTAAAACAAACTTAGGAACTCCTGGATGGGTAAATTCTTCTCCTCTCATGCCCACTTTTGAAGAGCAATGCGGACAGCTTACACATATCTACAAACTTACGTTACATTTTTCAAGGTGTAGACACATTTCTATTTGCTGTCACTTGCACCATGGCTGACCGTCTTGTCCCTCTGCTAGTTCTGCATGTTTCTACTTTCACATTTATTCTGTCTTGTCCTAGACTATTATCTTTCACAGAATCAGAGAATCATGGAATTTCAGAGTTGGAAGAGACCTCTGGAGATTCATGTAGTCCAACTCCCCTGCTAAAGCAGGATTGCCCAGAGCATATTACTCAGGACTGCATCCAGACCGGCCTTGAAAGTCTCCTGAGAAGGGGACTCCACAACCTCCCTGGGCAGCCTGTTCCAGTGCGCTGTCACCCTCACCGTAAAGAAGTTTTTTCTCCTATTTGGTCGGAACTTCCTATGTTCCAGCTTGTGCCCGTTATCCCTCGTCCTGTTACTGGGAGCCACTGAAAAGAGCCCGTCTCCATCCTCCTTAAACTCACCCTGTAGATCCTTGTAAACATTACTAAGGTCTCCCCTCAGCCTTCTCTTCTCCAGGCTAAAGAGTCCCAGCTCTCTCAGCCTTTCCTCATAAGAGAGATGCTCCAATCCCTCAATCATCTTAGTTGCCCTATGCTGGACTCCCTCCAGTAGTTCCCTGTCTCTCTTGAACTGGGGAGACCAGAACTGGACACAGTATTCCAGTTGTGGCCTCACCAGTGCCGAGTAGAGGGGGAAAATGACCTCCCTTGACCTGCTGGCCACACTCTTCCCTCTGCAGCCCAGAATTCCATTGGCCTTCTTGGTGACAAGGGCACATTGCTTGCTCATGGATGATTTACTGTCTACATTTCATCCACAGGTTAAGCCTCAGCAATCTCCATGAGGAAGAAATGCATGCACACATATTCTTGGTGCCTTTATCTCATCACACCTACTTTTCATGCTCACCAGATAAACAGTACTGCTTTTTGTATTCGAGTTAATCTTCCCAGAATTGGCTAATTAAATGTTTGTCACTGAAAACAAGACTAGGCTGGTAAAAAAAATATTTGTGGAAAAAACCCTCAGTGTTATGGCTATTTGAAATCTTTACCAGAAATACTCCTGCAACTGTAATCAGAGTTGTTACTTATCCTTAAAACTCAGATAGTGAGATTTTATATTTTACTTTTGTCATATAACTGGTTTCAGGAAATCAGCTTTAGTACAGCTTCAGTGGTATTATGCTTGTTCCTCCAGCACCAAGAGAATATTAAGCATACTAAAGCTCTGGCCTTCTGGGAATTCCTGCTCCTTGGCTTTTCCTTCTTGGCTAACTTTCCCTATTCACACCTCCTCTAAGGGGAAAGCCACCCAGAATGGCATTTCTGCCTCTTCTTTCAAGAATCCCAGGAGACTTCAGGAAATAAAAAGTGAGAAGGAACAGGGCTGCTTTAGGTTGTGCTTATCCCACAAGATGGGAAAGAAAAAGACAAAGAAGGCAGCCTGCAATGCAGTTTTAGAATGTGTTTCCAGTCTACTACTGCCACAGGATGAAATTTTAACACAATCAAGTAACGTTTTGTATGAATTTAAAATGCAGGTGTCTTTTTTTTTTCTTGTAAAAGTTAGAAATACTAAAATTTTGTTCTGTTTTGGAATTAATGTTGCCTTGAATAATTTCCTGGAATATGCAATAAATTAATCAGTAAATTATATTAGGCGGTTGGTTACAAGGAACACTATATGGTGAGCTGGTGCAGTTATTGTCTTGTGCGTAGACCTGTGCCCAAACTCAGTTTCTCTCTTTGCAAATATTCTGTTGTATAATTTTACAGTTATTTTGCCCACAGCCTGTAGATACTTTGTTTTCTGTAGCTGTCTGAGCCAGCAGCTTGGAGCTTGGAAATTCTTTACTAATTTCAGCACTGATGGTCACTCCTGCTATGCCCTTATTCTCTGTAGACTTTCCCTGTAAAATGGGTGTTAGAGTGGTTGCTCACTGAGCTAATGTTGTGTTAGCTAATGGCTTTAATATGAACTAATAAAATTACACAAAACTGGTAACATTTCTTGGAGGTAAAATTGATTGCAGAAGTTACTACATGACTTCAAAATGCTGTTATTATTGTTTAAAGAAGCCAATAATTCAAGACCTGTTTTTCACTCAAGCTAAGGGACATAGAAATTAGAAAAAACAGCTCAATCACATGGCTTTATATATGAACTCTTTCTGCTCAAATCTCTGCCCAGACAGGATCAGCTTGGGTGGTAAGGTCAGCAGGGTGACAGAGTTGGCTAGCGGTGTCCCTGCTTTTACCAATGCACACCGTCCAAGCACTGTGGAATTGTCGCCAAATCTCAGCATGATGACAACAGCACTAACAGAGAAGTTAGCAATATGCAGAGGAATACGGCTAACAGAAAAAATAGGCTTCCCTCAGATGCTAATCTTGCTAAACAGGAAAGCAATATTCTAGTTCATGGACATTTAAGGAGAGATATGCAATTTCTATGCAGTCAATGTAAACAATTATTCCCACAGAAAGCAAATTCTTTGTAAAAAAAGTAACTATCTACATTAAGCAGTTTCAGACCAATGTAGTAGATACTGAATCAAACACCACTGAAGTTCTTTATTGCTGGGGGGAGGGAAAGTCCAAATATTGCTTGGCAAATTACTGTTTGCTAGGGGCACTATTACCAGTTGACACAATCATTGTTCAGCAAATTGGTCACATTATTGGTTAGTAAATTTGAGAGTGCAGAATTATTTATTGGTAAATTAGAGATGGCAGAATTATTGGTTGGCAAGAAAAGAATTGCAGTGATTGGTTAACAAATTAGAGATGCTTGCTTTTGTCTGTGGATAAATCAAGGTTGGTCAGATATTGGAGGCCAAATTAAAGATGGCCATGTTATTTATGGTTGCTCTGGTGAATGTTGAAATCCCGCTTTTTGTGTTACAAGCAAGTCAACATTATGAGGATTTGACTTTTTTTTTAATGCAGATTGCAGTTGAAGAATTTCTGTGGGTATTAATATGAAAGTAAACATATATTTTTTTTTTGCTCTCTTAGTTTTTAATGGAATTATGTGTTAGCTGAATTTGTGCAGAGTGCTAGGGGACTTCTGAAATTGTTTGTATGAAGTAAATATTAAAAAAAAGGTGTTAGATTGCCAGAGCTAAAAACGGAAGTCTTTGCAATTCCAGCATTAAGCTGGTGCAGTGCTGGAGGTGCAGGCAACTCCGCAGTGGCCTGTGGTCAGCTGGCTCCAGGAGGAGCTGGTGATGTGAATCCCTTTCCTGAGAGGGTGCCTTGCTGCTGGTTGAGAGCTGTAGCCCTGCTTTATTTTGCTGTGAACTGAGGTCAACAAGGATATGGGGCAGTAGTGCCTTCAAAGCAGTAATTTCTGTGAGATGTGGGGATTTCTGTGGGCAATGGCCTCTGTGTACTTAGCTTCTTGCACAAAAGCTAAACTGCCATGGCAGAGTCAATCTCCAAGCACTATTACTATTTAGTGACAGGTTTTTTGGTGGAAAACTAGCTGAAATCACCATACTCTTGCTAGACAACTATGACAGCAGCATTTTTTTCTCTCATTGATATCACCAATGATGCATCTACTGAAATAGAGTACTGCAGTGAAAACTGTCTGTTTTCTGGCATTTTCATGTTCTCAGTTGCCTCCAGTTTTTCTGCTTTCGTTCCCTTTGTGTGCAGAATTGCTACTTAAAAGCAGTCCTGCTTTTGTATACTGTGTTAGAGCAATTCTGAAGAAAAAGTGTGTTTTAGTATCATTCTAGAAGACTAAGAAAAATTCTTTTCACTTGACAAACTTTGCAAACAATGCAGAGAACACAATGGTTAAACTATTAAATCATTTTCAATGTTAACAATGCTGAAAACAATAATAGAATACTTGTTAAGAAAAGTCTATGGCTGTTTATATAGCTGCTGGATTTTACAATGGAGACAGATGCTAATTAATCAGATTTACTTTTCCAAAGGGACACAAAAGTCCAAAGGGACTTTTGACAATAATGCAGATGGAGTCAGGGAGGATGTATTTTAAAACTTTAGGTAAGTCTTAAATTTTGAAACATTAAAATTTGCTTTTTATATGAACTCCTATAACAACAGTGCCCCTACCTTTCTTGTCTACTAATTCTGCCAAAAATGATGTGTTTATTTGGAAACAGTAAAGTATGTTTGACATTTTTAAGACATAGCTATGGGAAAATTTTGCTAAAGTGAAGGGGGTGAAAAGGAATTTTTTTCCTGCTAAAGTAGCAACACAATCACAAGGTATCTGAGTTTTATAAATCTCCTGGATTGAGATAACATATAGTGCTCCATTTTTGGTCTTCTCATTGAATCAAAAAGTTAGAACTCTAGAATACACCAGAGCATTTCAGTAATACAATGATTGTTCAGTGTTGAGTCCAGCTTGAATTGCTCATATGGAAAGTTTTAGCTGAAACCATCATAATTAATTAGAGATGGTTTAACTAGTTCAGAAAAACATAATTGTAGGGCTTCCCCTTACCCTGGGTAGATGCCTGCATGATCTGCTCTCCAAAAATGAAATAATCCTATCGGTGCCAACCACATTCTGCTCTCAACTCTCAAGATCAAGTAGGCTCCTGCTGTAAGGCACCTCAGTCTGGATTGTTGCATACTTCATGAGTTTTACAGTGGTGATTTGTTTCAGCCCGTTACGAACCTCTGGATCTATATTAAACTTTCTAAAAATCTGGGGTATTGTCTTTAGTCACTATTCGAAGGCAGCATGAGAGAGGAAATGAAAACAGCAAAACCCAACAGCAACACTAAAATAGAGAAGTGAAGATGGTATGGAAATAAAATAGGACTTATGGGTGGCATTTTTTTCCTCCCAACAAGTTCTAACAGAAAACAGCTTAATGCAGGAAGGTAGTGGCAGGCCATTAACCTTTCACTGGAAAAGACCGTACCCTGGCTCTCCCCTATTTCAAATACAGATGAGCACAGGATTTTACAACAAATCATTGGTTGTAGTTTCAGCTGGTAAAATAAAATTTAGAGGTACGTTGATTCCTCAAGCCATTTATCTGATGAGTTCTTTCCAAGCTTACTGCAGAAACTGAGATAAATGATTCTACTTCAGCTTAATAACTATACCTCCCTTTCCAAGTTTTTATATCAGGCTTCTTAATTAAAAATGCATTATTATTGTCAGGTTAATATCAGCAACAGTATATATGTGACACTTTTTGTTAATACAATTAGTAAAAAGCTTAATAGTGGGAGTCTTTACAAAATGTAAAGCTTAAGATTAAAAGCTTGACAAGTTATATGCAGGAAATTTTTGTTTTGACTGTAATGTTCTGAATTTCTGTTTCGCTGGTATTCACTGGGCACAGCATAAACTGACAACACTGGTTTTAAACATAAGTATTCCTAACCAAGTCTGCACCTTTATGGTCAGATTGTGTTAGATTGTCATGTGATGTTGCTTGTGTCCCTTAATTAAAGGAATTATGCAATTACCTCTATTTGAAAGTTCTCTCTGCTAAATGTCAATTTTTACTTTTACAGTTCTCAATTTGTACATTGTGAACTGATTTACGTAATGTGTCTAATAAAACACTAGAAATATAACACTTCATTTATATCACCAAACAACATTACAAAAAATTCTTTATTTACAAGCATTTGCCATTAGTAATTAGAAATCATTGTCAATTCAAGGATTACATTTCGTGTATTTCTAGAAAATATTTGAGAATTTTCAAAATGATTGTAAGACATTTCAGAAAATGAAAAGTGACGTTCAGTGAATAATATATTATTCTGCATTTGGTCAACTATTTGTCAGTTTTATATATCCATTTAGACATTTAGCTATACATTACGTTCCTGGGGGGGGTGGGGGTGGTGTTTCTTGCTGGTTGCAAGTCCTGTGTTTGTAGGAGTATGCAAGTAATCATTAAAAATCTGAGGCAACAAATTAAAGCCTACAGTATGCTGAAATAACAGCCAAGTAGGTGAAGTTTCAAATCCAAGTGCCTGAGATGATTAAGAAATTTTAACGTCCTCATTTGAATGGAATAATATGAAATGTCTTAGCGTGGCATAAATACTGTGATCATAAAATAATTTCTAAAAATAAAAATAAATGTAAACAGATGCTTATTATCCTTTTTGCCAATTGCAGATATTTGAAAAGCTAAAGGCTATTCAAATTGTGCTGTGAATAGACTATTCTCCAGTGTAGGAAGAAGTAGTTCTTCCCAGGATTCAAATACAATATTTTTCATCTTCACTGTGAAGAGCTTTTTCCTCTTCTTTTCTTTATAGGAATAAAAGGCCTTTCTGTTCTTTCAGTTGAGCGACCTCTGCCTTTTAGGAGGAAATGGAGTTTCTGCTCCACTCACCCATCACCACCACCCAGCAATTCTGCAGTTTCCGTGCCTGATCTAGGTGAACAATTGGTACAGGGGATGGGAAGAAAGAAAAGAGAAGTATACGAGCACGCATATATACTTTTTCCAAAAAAGAAGGCAGGAAGATTTGTGACCATAAGAAAAAGAATTTAAAACATCTCTTGGGTAGAAATGGGGACATTTTGTAGTATAGCAACGTGATCAGGAATGAATGTGAAAGCTTATTTTTAAATGTCTTAGGCCAAATGGATACACTTTCTGCATTCAAATATGCAATGTACAATCTGCAGTATACTTCACAGTTCATTTAGGTGATTTTGTCATACCGTAGTTAGTTGGAATGTCACTAAACTGTCTCAGCAGCTCTGGGCACAGTTTTTGGTTGGGTTTTTTTTAGTTATATTTTTCAAATAACATCCATTAGGTGTGTTCTTCAAGCTTTTCTGGATAGACTTTGATGGGTTTGAATTTTGTAATTGGACACTTGAGGATGTAGGGTGTAGAAACTATGTAGTTGAAAGGCCAGTGTAGAGAAGGAGTTCTTAAGCGCAAGGTCATCCTAGGCAAAATCTAGTCCATCTGATTGGGACTCATTGGCAGTTGTAGACTTTAATGGTATATGTGAAATAAAGGACAAGAGCCCACACTGCTGAGACCATCAACATGGTACACTTGGATTGCCCACGGTAATAGATGTGGATAAACAGACTTTGAAGGGGCCAAGGTTTAACCATACTTATATAAACAAGTATTCCTTCACTTCTAAGAAATTCCTTAATGTTAATTTGTAGGTACATCCTGTCTGTCATTTACTCTATGGATTTCACTCATTGTCATTATGAATTCCTAACTATTGTATATGTTGTGTTTTGGTTATTTCCAGATACACCTGCCTACACTAAGTTTTTAAAAAGTTTTAAGATGCATATGCACCATTTAAAAATATGCAAACATATTACAATTATCCTTTTAAAAAACAGGCTATTGAATTACTTTAGGCAGTGATGTAGTTATGCTCCTGTAATCTGTGTGTTTTCATTAAATTGAATGAAATTACTTTAATTTTGTAAAGTAATACGTAAATTAAAAGGAAAGCCTTTGTAGGCTACTGTTTTTATGATGTCCTAACCTTAAGTAGAAAGAAAGCTGAGCCAAATACTTGTTCTTGCTTTTATTAAAGTTCCTGTTGGCAGCACACTGATGGGACACATTAATCTTAGTATTAATACTGAGGAAAAGGGGCTTAGAAGCCTAGGATGAATAAATCATTGCAGAACCCATTTGGATCTGTTGGCACCTTCACTGTTACATTGTTGCTGGATAAAAAGGCTTCTCTAAGTGTTAAAGGGTTGGATAGCACAATTGGCTTATTGCAAAATTGCCCACAGTAATTTGTGAGCGTTCTGATTGGGGATAGGCAGCAATGGGGCAGGATGGTTTGAGCACCTGTAGTAGTTCAGAAAATTAACAGCCTCTTGAACATGCATGGCAAGCCTGTGAGTTGGCAGTCATAAAAGACAGACATTTTCTTCTGTCCCACGATACCCTGCCTTGTTTTGGTCACTGAGACCAGCTAGTGGTGCTTCCAGTCTAGCTCTGTTGACACTACAGAGGAAGCAGAGTAGTTGAAATGCTTCCTATTTATGTTGCATAGGTCTGTCTCCAATCATTTCATTAAAATCTTTGGAGGCTGGGGGATGAGCTACGTATTTTTTCAATTCCAAAACGGGTTATCCATTTATCTTTCCCTTGAAAATTATCTCTGAATATGCTGAAAGATAAAATCATCAGCCTCCAGGGGTAACTTCTTGCTTCAGTTCCTTCATAGCCTGCTGTTTTCTGGGCAGCTTTGGAGTTTTTTCAGTGTCTGCAACATGCTGTTCCATTTGTGGCAGTGTCCTTCACCGCTCTGTTTCACCAAACTGCTGTGCTCTGAGGATCCTCCTCCATAACGCAACCGCAGAAATAGTTTTTGGTTAACAGCCTTATTGGCCCCTTCTGGATTCAATTCAGATGTAGTTCTGTGCATGTTCAGTGTAGGATGCAGCAAAAACATGTCTCTGTGTGTTTTCCATGGTGGCCAAGCTGACGGAGCAGGGGCAAAGACAGGGAAGGAACTGTGCGAGGCAGTGCTATGGAACCCGGAGGTTTACAGCCTTTCCCCCACACAGCTCCTGCCCCCAGTAGACCAATGACTGGTGTGATTTCTTTTCACTGGCCCCAGGTGGGCTTGCCTGTCCTCTGGAGTATTCTGTGCACTTAAAAATTAATGGAGTTGGATTGTTCTCTGGGTGGGTTTTTCCTGATTCCAACAGCTTTAATTGCTGTTACATGAAACAGTGGCTGCAGACATTAGAGGAAGATTGTCATACAGTAGCAGCTAAACATTTTCAGTGGCAGTCAGTGAGCAATTATATGCTACAATTTACGCTATCTTCCCTAGTCTGTTCTTTGACTGAGGAAGCACCTATTATTAGCCAGGCAATAATCAAATACTTAAAATAGGCATATAAAAGAAGATTTGGAGAATAATGCATGCTACCATCTAATAAGCATTTCACTCCCTCATGAGATGCATTGAAGTGTAGAAATTCAAGCTATATCACTGTATTTTTAACTGACAAAATTGCTGTTGAGACAGCTATATTTTCTCAGTGTATTTTATTCATAAAACAATCTCGTTTTATAAACACAGATCATCTTTAATGTAATGGATGTAATGTGCAGCAATTATTTTGGATAACTTTTAGTTGTTAGATGGCACAAATCAAAGTTAAAAGAGTATTGAAACAGAAGGAAAATGAAAAACAATGTGAAATGTCTTGATACATTTTATTTTCAATGAAATAATAGAATATCACTTTACCAGTTCTAACATAAATGGGATCATTTGAAAGCTATTAACCTGTATATGTGCCGTAATAGATAGAAACATACTTTTTCAAGTCAGCCAGTTGCCAGTAGACGTGGGAAGAAAACACTGGTTTTCATATATGTGTGATCCATGTAAAGCTGTTGGTTAGAAACAGTTTACAGTCTAAAAACTCAAGCAATGAGCAGTATTGGTAATGCAACACCAACAATAGAAAGGGGAGAACAAGAGTCACTGGGTTGTGTTTGCTCACTTCAGAGTGAGAATTTCCCAAGAAAGTACTAACAATTGAGCTCATTTCTTAAGCAGGGGAACAAATCCCCATGTTTGTCTCTTGATACAGCATCTTATTTCCTTTCTACCTTATTTCTTCTCCCACTGTCTCTTCCTCAGAGCTGCGCTTAAGTACAGTGGCTTGTGCAGTGACCAAATGTTTGGCTCAATTTGTACAGAACAGATTATGAATAAAACAATATATCTAGTTCTGCTCAAATGCTTCCAAATTGAGTATATATTAAAATTACTGTTTTTAGAACAACAGTTGAAAAGAAATCAATAACTCCTTCTCACCCACCTGTTAGCTTACATTCTTAGAGCATACCTTCACCAGATGCTGAATTTAAACTTCACTTACTAGTATTTTTATAGGCCTCTTATATATTTGGGCTTCTGAGTCGAGTGTTGCAGTAAATAAATTATAGCAGTACATAACATAGCGATTGATATAAAAAGAAAGCTTCTATTAGGTAGAGCATTTGAGTTCTTACCGTGTGTTTACTATTTGGTACTTGGAGATCATGAAAACTGGTTGTGGGCAGTGGATAATGTTTGTCATTTTGTACTACAGCATATGCTAATCACATGCCCTTTCTTTTTTTGACATGTAAGCTGTGATTCTCCATTTCAGGAAACCCAACAAGGATGTTTGCTGCAGAGAAGTAAAGACTGCAAGCTAGGACATCCACTTTGAAAACACCCCAGAAGTAGACCCACTTCATGCAGCCTGAATCTGTACTGCTGTTCCCAGGAAGGTCTGGAGCTTCTGAGTTTGAAAAAACAGTAAAAAAGCAGAGGTCCATACTAGGAGAAAAGCTGTTCTGTATAGTATGATAACCCTGTCAGGAAACAGAAGAGAAAGTCCTGCCTGATCTAAAGCTGTGGAAAATCTTGAGCTCACAAGAAAAGGTAGGTTCAAACTATACAAGGGAGAAGTGGTTCAAAAACTTTTGAGGTTCATAACAAGAATCTGTAATTCTTAAGTGATTTGCAGGTAAATGTTATTAAAATAAAAAAAAATCTATTTCTGAATTTCCCACTTTTCTTCTGCATTTTCATGATGGGTTCCTCCTAATGTGCTAGGGAATATGCATGCATGCAGTGGGCTCAGCACATTGTCATGTCAGACAAGGTATATGAGTCCGGGTCTCTGTGGAAGGGCTAAGGCTTAATATAGGTATTTTAGAAGTATGTGATATCTGGTGCTCAGTTCCACTGGCTACCAACTGGAAAAGCAGAAGACTGGCCGAGTTTGTAATACTAATTATTATTAAACTGCATAGTGGGCCTGAGTCTAATTTTATCCTGATTTTATAGAGCCATTGACCTTAATGGACTTGTTCCAAATTTTTCACTGGCATAACTGCGAGTAGAAGTAGGCTCAGTAACTGTCATGTAAAACAAAATCATTCCATCTTGTAAACCATAATGCAGGTTACATGGTAGTTAAGCGTGGGCCAAATAAATTCATCTCTGAGATGATGTGTTAAATGGCAACCTTGGATACTTGCAGTCAATTAAAATTTCCTGGCACACTTTCACAGGAAAGGGACGTTTGTTACTAATCATGTCCAAAAGAAATTCTAGCTAGTGTAATTGTATTTTACTTAGCTAAAATTGCCTTTGTGCTTATACTTAGGTAGTCATTCTTCACTCCATCTTTTAGAAAAACCAAACAACTATGTAGTGATTTTGGTGCAGATGACAGCTGTGTTACCACCCAGAAGCTGCATTCAGTAGAGTTTCTCTTACCCTGTGCCATTGAACTACAAAGTGTCTTGAAAATCTAGAATTGTGGAAAAAAAGTGTCAAGACTGCTGTTTTAACACTTAGGGACAGATCCTCAGATAATATAAATTACCAGAGGTAGGCTGAGGCATCGTCTTAATTGATCTGTCTCTTATCTCTTAAAATAATGTACACTTTAATTGGTCATGCCCATTTGGTTTTATTACTCCTACCTATTTATATGAAATATTTTATGACACTTTGGTCTTAAATAAGAAAACAAGATACAGGCTATTACATTTTTTTCTGTTTCTCCTTATGTTAGTCCTGAATTTGTCCTAAAATAACTCTGAAACTCTTCAGATTAGCTACCGTAACAATAAATATTCTTTGAAAATACCTGGTTTTCTGCCTGTCTCTTTGAACAATCAAATCTGCATTTAAGACCACTTCATTTAACACTTAGCTGTTGCCACATCCAAGATGATGGTGTGGATTTTGCCAGCCATTTGGAAGGTGGGGTAGTACAACCATGCTAAGGAATTCATGCAGGATTAAAAATGTCTCCAAAGATGTCCCATATAGGCCTCTAGCCTGTATGTGGAGAGCAATGTATTCCTTGCATGGCCCATGGGAAAGCCTACCAAAACAGTGGATAGGAGAGACTAGTTGAGGAGAGGGATTGAGAGAAACCACAATAGTCAACCCCAACAGCTACAGAGGAACTGCAGTAAGTATGATACTGTTATGTGTGACTTTTACATTATCTATAATCTGTACAACTTCACTCTTTCTACCTTTCAAGGTAGAAGGTAGGTTTGCAGGCAGGGAGCAGTGGCGGTTTTGTTTTAGAGCAGCAGAACAGTTTTATGAGAATATGTTGGGTTTACTAGGCAAAAAATGTTTCAGCAAACTCTAGATGGATCCATGGGCAGAAGTCTTAATTGCATTCTAATAAACAAAAAACCAGAAACTGATTTTGCTGGTAGTAAAGTCTGGTGGTAGTTCTAAAACATCGTGAGCATGTTTGTATGCATTGAAAAAAGCCAAAGTGCATGTGAAGCAATAGCTGCGCATTTCAGTCAAATATATCAGGATACAGAAGTGCTGTGACCAAGCTAGAAAATGGAATGCAAACAGAAATAGTGGTTTCAGCTTACCAGCTACAGGTCTCCTAACCTGAAATACTATATTTTTTAGTTTTCAGTTCCACAGTACTATATATTTGACTTCTCTAGTTCAAGTCCATAGCAAATTACTTGCATGCTGGGCTGAGATTAAAAAAAAAAAAAAAATTTAGAACCAGCTGTTGTTGGCTCTGTAGTCTGGCTTCAACTGATTCCCAAACTCAGCCAACAAACACAGTCCTCCTCCACTTGTAGAGCTTCTGGTTTGTCTTGGCCCATACAACCCTTTATCCTCTGCAAATTTCACTGGAAACCTCACGCAAACGATGTTTGATCTTTACCAAGTCATCTGAAGGAAGAGGACCCCTGTTTTAGCTTCTTTTCCTTCTCTGCAGTGAGAAAAGGAGGGAGAGGGAAATTCCATATGAGGAATCAACTGTGTGCAGGTCTAGTCTTAAGACTCCTAAGAAGTCTTTGACAAGTGTGAGCCTGGGCTTTCCATATGGTCTTCAGTGAGGTATTTGCCAGGATAACCACTGACTGTAATAAGTGTAATAGGGTCTTCCTGTATTTTCTATCTGTATTTTCCATGCAGTTTGCCCAGCACTCCTACCCTCTCCAGAGTGAGAGGACTATGAAAACCTCCTCTTTAAATTCAGTGCATTGTCTTACAGGAGTAGGAGTCAGTGCACATCTATGTAGGAAAAAAGTAGGGAGCTATGGCGCTTACTTTTCTGTGACTACCACCCTTGCCGATTAAATTGTACTTATGTGTGATCAAATATTCTTTCACCCTCTTGTAAATTTGATTCAAATTCTCTAATTTCTGACTCCAGAATGGCCCTGACCCCAAGGAATAAAGGAAATGAATGAAAACAGAGAAAGATTAAATAGCGAAAGATTAAAAGGCTAAAAAGACAGGAAGGATTCATGCAGTAACACAAGTGTTGCTGACATCAAGATTAACAACGAGACTTGCCCTCCTACACATTCCACAGTCATCTGCTCAATTTCTACCCAATTTCTGTCTGGAGTCATAACTGTGTGAAGTAGAACTCGGCGGTTTTGCATGTTTGGCTGATGGCTCCTCTCTTTGCCTTCCTTCTTTTCATCCTGCATCCTTTTCCAACAGATTTAAATTGGCTGCATGACTTTGGGTTACAGTCTTCTCCCCGTGTTCAACTGATCCGTAAGCATCTACTTTCGTTTGCTCTCCACAGCATCCTCATTTTCTCATTATTCTAACTTTTGCTGCTTGCTCATGCTGAGGTTCTGAATATGCTGGATTAATTACCCTATCCCTAAATCAAAGAAATCTGCTTATATAGTTGACCTCTTTTTTTTCCTGATATTAAAATGGCAGAGTTATTAAAAAGAAATTACTATGAAGAAGAGTAGACTGGAACAGCCATGGGAATTTTTAATAGGAGCATGAGAAAGTGAAGAGTGGTGATGAAACGGGTTGTGGCAACTTAACAGTTGAAAATGCTTTGAATCTCTTCAACAATAAAATAAGGATGTTATCATGTATTTTCTAAAATGTGAGATAATAGCACAATACCAGAACATTCAAAAATCTACTGTTAATAGAAATGAATAAAAACACAGTGAGTTCTAATTGCCAGCTCTATTCTGAATTCATCTTTGTTTATGTTTTGGAGGGTCTGACTCAGAAACAAAATCATCCTGTTAGTAATTCGTTCTATTTTTAATGACTCAAACTCAGTTGCTTCAAAAAGTTGTTTTAAAAATCACTTTGATTTCAGATATCTTTGACTAGATGTGTATCCCAGATATGTGAGCTGTGTGGGAAATGTGTATGTTCTAACTTACTCAATGTTTTGAAAAGACAACTTGAAACTTAAGAGATGTTTAGATATTACAACGGTGTCAACAAAAGACACTTCTGGAGCCAGATAGTCAAAAGTACTCTCTTAGTTCAGGGTCTGGGCTTAAAATGAAAAAGTTTCAACTTTCAGTTATTGAAGAAAAAAAAAGCCATTTGCTTTTTGTTCATCTACTATGGGAAAATTTTTAACAAAAAAATAAATCAATTGGTATCCAGGATGCATTTTCAGATAAAATTAATTTCTGTTTAGACACCTTGAGGAAAGGTGAAATGCTCCTATAAAAGTACTTTGGTCACCGAAGTTGTCTTTTTAAGAAAATTTTAAAACCAGACTAATTCAGCAGCTGGAATTCATTTAGACTTGATGGTGTCTTCATTAATTTTTTCAGGCTGGAGGATGAATCAGATACTTACTTCTGTGAATATACTCCTACCATAAGCATGGGATGGGACCTTGTCATGGGGCAGAATAGGCTCAGGCAATCAAGCAAAAACCTTGTAAACCATCTGAACTCTTCTTAAACAGCCTGATTAAGTGCCACTGCTTTTCCTGGTTTAAGAGGGTATAATATCAGGAATTACAGAAAAGTGGGAGAGAAGCCTGTGAATTGGGCTTGGGCAATCCAATCCATGGAGAGAAAGACATCTAGCAGTGGTTTGTTCCTTTCATAAACAAGTTATTTGCTCTTCTTGTATCATTGCTTATTCATTTGTATTATTAACAGGCTTTTTAAAATTATTAAAGCCTTGACACTCATCTTCAAAACCGCCTCTAGGCATCTTTGATTTGTGTGGTTAGCATTTACTCCCTAAGGTCTTATCCACCTTGGCAGTGTTAGAAATCATATTTTCACATGCATGAATTGTCCTTGACTGATTTCTCCAGTACAGTTTGAAGATAAATAACCTTCCTTTAGCAGTTGCCTTTTTTACTTTTTGCTTCTTTATTTTTAAGACACGTAGTATGAATGTGTGTATAGCTACATGGAATACTAGAAAGAAAATCTGTATCAAAGTTTGGTTAAGAATGTGCATTATTGTTATCCTTGAATATCTTAATGCTAGATGGAAGGATTTCTTTTTTTTTCTTTTCTTTTTTTATCATTTGTGAGTCCTTTTTTCAGTCTCCCTTTCAGAATCATACATCTCATAGTGACTTTTGGTGTTATTCTCCCCCATAGTAGTTATGCATTTCTAGGAACGGAGTGAAATTAATTTTCTCATTGTGACATGGGACATGTATTCTGTAATAGCCCTCCCTATTTAGTTAACAAGCATCAAAAAAGGTAAAGTTTCAGAAACTTACAGGTTTTGCTAAGTTTGACTTCCAGTAAAAGGCATGCTGGTGCCACTGAAAATAATACCAGCCGCATTTTAAGTAGGAACATCAGACAACAGCTCAGGAAAGAAATACAAGAGCATAACAGAAGTCTAATGGCTTCCAGAGTTGAAACATGGAATAGGAGCACTACAGAGTATCAGGGACAGGTGACAGAGCAGTGCCCACATTTGTCATAGACATAGGATGTGACCTGCCAAGCTGTGCGGCTTGGCATCAACAGTGAAGATGATAAGGGTTGGAAAGCAAGATTTCTCAGTCAAAATTCAAGCTCTATAGCTGAGCTACTATAGCCTAGTGTGTTAAGGGAAAGCACCGTGTTAGAGAAAGTGTTAACTGCCATGAGGCTGAACATTGTTAGAAAACTGATGTAATTTTGAGACGTTTAACAATTTTAGTAGAAAGCAGATAACTGTTTTTAATTTATCTGGTCAAGGTAAACCTTACATCACTGTAAATAAGTAGAGGATAGTAAGGTGAATCCAACAGCAAATAATAATTATGGAGTAATTCAGCTTTTTGAATCCATAGCTATTAACGGCTTGTTAGAAATGTACTGAATAATTTTCCTAGAGTTGCTGATACAGTGTATGCAGTCATCAGTTTGTAGAAACAGTGAATGCTTCCTTAGTGATGCTACTGGAAAACACCTGCATGAATGTACTACAAGATAGTCTGTCACAGTTCACATAGCATTAGCTGAGGCCAACTCTGTGTCGTATTTTCTACATGTGATCCTTGGCTAGGAATAGGATCTTTCCTTCTCACCTGGAGGCGTATTTTCAGTTCCTTTACAGTGTTCTCACCAGACATTTTCCCAACTTTGGCCAAAATTTGATTGACAGCAGTATGAGTTTCATTGTCTAATTCTTGAATTGTGTTTGAGATGGGAACAGTACCTTCATTTCCTGACACCGTTTTGAGAAAATCTGACAGCAGTCCCAGCACTGCCTCACCAGCTATGACAGCTATGGCCAGGGACTGGAAAAGGATGAACCTTTCAGACCTATTTCCAGTGGTTCTCAGGGTGCTGAGCTTCACCCTCGGGAACAGCACTTGGGAGTATATGAGCCTCAGTGACTTAGCTATCTGAAAGACAAAGCCATCACATCTTTCTTGCAGTGTGTTGAGCTAGCACCTGTGTAACACTGGAATTCCTCAAAGAGGTACAGAAGCAATACATAATATTAATGATCAGAGTATTGCAAGGAGAAAAAGTTTCTTTGCAAAGTGAGCCCTTAAAGAGTTTGCTACTGTTTAGTTTTCATAAGGAGAATCTTGCTGCCTTTTTTCCCAGATGGTGTTCTGTGGACTTTCTCCTGGATTCCTATCAGTCACTAACTATCATTTCCTCTGATATTATATTTCAGATATTTTACTTTGTAAGAAGTCTTTTCTGTGACAGTCTAATGTAAAGAGTAATTTAACAGTGAGACCCTGGAGGCAAAAATCTCCTCCTGTCAATACGTTTGTTACAGAAATACAACTTTCTATGAAGATTGAAGTCCTAGTTTATGGGATTGGAACCTGGCTGGGTTTCAGCCTAAAGAGAAAAGTCTTCCAACGAAGAAAAACTGTTCTGCTGTGGTTTTCATTGTTAGTGCTGTATACTAAGTACTCAAAGGTTATGTGCTCCTTATAGGGCTCAGCTCTAGCCACCATATTATAAACTATCTAGTTTTTGTTATTTAGGTTGAAGACTGCTGAAAACTCTTGAGACTTTCTTGTATTGGCTGTCTGAAGTACTGCCAGTATGGCACATGCTTTGTTTCTTTTAGAAAAGGCAGAGAGTAATAGTCAGTTGGCAGTGGTTACTTTTCTAATTATGTGGCATGCTCCTCATTTCACAGGCTCACTGGCAGTTGCAGAGAAACAATAGGATAAACGTAAAACTGATCTTCCATCCACTCAACGGCACCTTAGAGGGTCTCAGAGAAAGTCTCAGTCAAATCCACATGCATTCAGGTAAGGATCTTATATAACTTTTCATTATAAAACCCTGATAGAATGAATGTTTTAGGTAGAGTAAGAAGCTTTGATCACTGTGCTTTACTGAGCAAAATATTTGTAAAACTGCAAATTTTAAGGATCAGGTCAGAGTCAGAGCAGAAATGACTGCATCTCTATCTAAAAAAACTTGCGATCATTGCAGGAAAACAAAGCCTGAGGGGGGAGGAGCAGTAGATGTTTTCAGAGACATACAGAATTAGATCACTTTAAATAGGTTGTCTCGTCAGTGTTTTGATTCAAGCTGATGTTCTATGCTCTTCTCCTCCATTCTGTTGTTATGGCAGACTAATAATTTATTACACTATTGTTAAAGCAGACAAGGTGGCTTTTTTCTGTCCAGAAATTATGTGCTGCCAAATCTAAACCAGAATCTGAATTAAAAAAAAAAAAAAAGCTGTAATGACTTAAGGAGTACGGTTTCATCAGATTAATTTTGTTAATTTCATCTCTCCACTTTGGAAGTTATGCTATTATAAGTTTAGGTGCCAATTTTTGGAAGTGACCTGGGAGTGTTCAAAAAGAATAATTTATGCTTAGTGATTCTGGCTTTGCTATAGTCAGCACAGAAAAGGGATATATAAGAGGATTGTGAAAGCAAATCAGAATGAAGGCCTGAACTAGATGATCTGAAACACTGTCTGGAGGAGGTACTAATGTCACAAGGATAAACTTAACCTTTGTCTCATGTTCAGAGGTATTGTAGAAATTCATATCCTCTCAAAGGAAGTTATAAGATTCAAGAGGCTTCTTACCTCCTGTTCCATGCTCTCAATCACAGGACTGTCTTTCCTCCCTGATTTTTTGTAGTTGTCCATGACGATCCACAAAAACAATGCACTTGATTTCTTAGTGAAGTAGATTTCATAGATACAGATTAAAGGGCACATTAACAAACTTTCTACACCTACACCTAATTGCTCAGGCTCTTGAATATGCATTGCAGAAGTTTAGTCTACCTGTGAATTCATCAATCTCACTGCTCAACTTTAATTACTTAACTTTTTCTTGTTTGATTAATTTGTATTGTTGTACCATTGATGTACTCATCGTTCTACTTAAAATAATTGAATAATGAAACCTTAAGATTCTTTGCATGTGGTGTCTATAAATTTACACCTAGCAAATCTTGAGTGTAATGTTTCCAAGCCACCTAAAGAAGAGAAAGTCTCACTATTTGTTGTACTGTTTATCACAGTAAAATAGTGGGTTTTTCATTCGGCTCTGTATTCTGAGCAAGATGCACAAGCGCATAAGGCTGGGGAGTCTGGGGCTATATTTGATCGCAAGCTTCATGCAGTCTGACTGGTCAAGGAGCTTTTCCAGACTATTTAGGCAATTTTCTCTCTGCAGACAAAATCTCTGGATTTCTCCTTAAAGTTTATCAAGGTAAGCTTTACTAAGTGTTTCAGAAGTCTCTCTTTTTCTTTTTTATTTTTAATTTTAAATTTGTACGCACCTCCTTCTGGTGCAAAATAAAGATATTGATACTGATTTACACTTCTACAGATTTGTCTTAACATGTTAGATCAGCATGGTCACTATCACTGTATCTTATGTTAAAGCAAAGTAGGATTAGCTGTCCAGAAGTATATCTGGACTGTCATGGGCTCACATGTCATCTCTGCTATATGTATCTCCACACAGAGAGTGGGAATGCAGGATATGCAGAAGAGTGGTTGCCAGCACTATCTGCAAACAGCATAGCAAGTGTTTTTTCAGTTGATAGAGGCAAGGTGGTGCAACTAAGCCTAGCAGCATTACACAGCACTTTGGGAATGGCTATCACTTCTTAAACTCCTTCTTCCAGAAGTTCGCCATCACAGTTCTTGATTAATCCCCCTTTCTGCTGCTGAAGTGTAGCTTGAATTTAGAACTTTCTAATATTACTCTTCCATGTTTCTCTGTTTCAGTACTATTTTTTTGAAGTACGTAAGTCTGGACAGAGTTTTTGTTGAGGGTCTTGGCATTTTGGTACGGAACTATTAAATGTAATGAGGTTTGAAGCACAGTTTAGAAGACAAACCTGTTTGCAGGCCTGATTTGTACAATGCATCAATTATTTGTGCATCTGAAATGAAACAGTACTATGTGTAGAGGTTCTGTGGGACATGAGGCTATATTATACTATATTTTCCCTTCTTATTGGAATAGTAATTTTTTAGTTCTGGCGTTTAGGTTGCAAAGTTTCTGAGCTGAAGCACAAGTAAGGCTTTGTTGTGACATTATTGGATCTAGTTAGCAACATCACAATGAAACTGAAAGAAAACAGTAGTAGTTCAACATAGGGGTTCTTTTTTGGTATTGGAGTAATCTATTTAGTCTTAGAGTCACTGGCTGTATGGTTCATACAATAGAAAGGGAAGTTGTTAAATTATGGTATCCATGAAAAGTGGTAGTGGATTGCTAGAGGCTAAACAATTTCTATTCTTAATTTTGGCAGTAGTATTTTGTGTAGAAAATTATAGCAATTATTTAAGGCGTAGTAGAGAACACTGAAAATAATAAATAGAATACTTTTTTTCGTACTTTCAAGTACAAGTATTTAAGGGTTAATATTCAGTCATTTAGTATGTCCATATGCTGATAGATAGTGATGTGCGTAATGAAAGATAGCAACACTCTGACAGCTGGAAAGTTTATGAAGAAGGGGACAGGAAAAGGTTTGCACTGGTGACTCTAAAGCTGTCATTTTGTGCACCTTGAAGAATTTAATTTGGAACCATTATGTTCTTTGAATGGGATGAGAATTTAGTATGCTGTGCATATTCTCTTAACATGTTTCCTGTTTGTACAAAGCAAGGTGAAAAAAAGCAACAAATAAACCTGTAGAACCTGTATCAGTAGGGCTTAGTTTTACATCTCATTTAGGGCAAAGATAAAGCAAAGCAGCCCATAACGTAAATAACCAAAAAGAAAATAAATGGACCTAGGGAAATAGAATAACTGAAGCACTAAGTGTGGTGTAAATTAGAATTTTACTAGTTTTATAGGAGGGTCTTAGATGCAGTCCTTTCTTAAGGTAGTACTAGGCTATTAGGTATATTTCCCATTAGTATGTGATACCCGTGGCTGAGACACAAGTGTTGGAAAGCTGGATAATGGTGATGCTGTTGACCTCTATCGTGCATTGTAAATAATATACAATAAGGTAATTTTTCTTTCTTCATTTTTATCACCCATCTTTGTGGTCAAACTCTTCCCTTGAAGATCTTTTGAAAAGGAAAAAAATTGTGCATTCTCTTCTCTTGAGTCATTTGGCTGCATTAAGATGTAACAAAAAGCAAAAACAATGATAAAAAATTGTGCATTCTCATCAGAGTGAGAAGACTGTAACAGGGATTTCACTGCATGCCATACAGAACCTAAAATAGGTTTCCATATTTCAACACAACAATTAGAGCATATCCAGCTTAATGGGTCTTGGAGTATACATCCACACTACCTGGAAGGAGCTATTATTTGTGAAGCAAATTCACGTGTGAATAGACACATTGGCAAAAGTGTGCTGAGAAATGCCACCAATGGTCTGTTGAAGGTTTTAAAGGATTGACAAAGAGTTTCAAACATTGCAAGTAGGTTATAAATGACTTCAAGGTGCAAAAGACGACCATTTCAACAGTCACACAGAGTAGTAAAAATATCTCAGTACCAATATTTGAGAAATATGGGTCAAAGGTACTTGTCAGATATTATTGGAATAGATCAGAAGTCTCATGGCCAGATGGTGGTGTATTTCATGATCAGCACTGAATTTATTTCCATGGCGTTAGATACAGTGGTATGTCTCAAGCACAAAACTAGACACGTAAATTAAGGCCAAAATCATCTTTAACTTGAAATGAGTACCAGTCAAAAATGTAATATGTATTTCACAGGAAATTCCCAGTTCAAAAAAACCCCCAACATTCTGATTTTGCAGGTGATTTAGCATTCTTTCTATTAAAATCATGTGTCATTTAATTTGGAGCCCTAATGGCTCAGTGTGTTGCTGCTCAGTAGCAGACTCTGCAGTCTCAAGTCACAGACCCAGAAAAGGGTACACGATTAGTGAGTCACTTCCTGGGAAAATTGTGTTTGGCAGGATTCTGCCTGTCCATCGCTGATATGGGAGAGGGAAAAAGGGAATAATGTTCTTCCAGCATTATCTAAAGATTTTTTTTGAAGGAGGAAAATACAGGTTTCAAAAAAAGTCTTCAACTACAATGGCTGAACCACTGTGCTGAAAATCATGACGTTTTTCTGACTTCACTCATTGCATGGTTTCTAGCTTACATGTCAAAGAGGGCAGAGGACCTAATGATACTGTTCTTACCGTGCAAATGAAATTCATCACCAGGCAGGTATTCCATCTTTAGGGAACAGAGCAGACCCTTGGGGGAGAGAATATGTGACTTTAAAATTCCAGAATGCTTCATTGTGCCTTTGAAGAAAGCTGACAGAATATTTTCATTTAGTAGATATTTTCCATTTCTTATGCCCCTTCAGCTGTTGGATTTTCAGTTTATTCAATTTTAGTATTATCTCTTATAGGTTTGCCCTGTCCTTCCACGTCTTTCAGTGGCATTCGTTTCTGTAAAAGTGTCTTGCTACGTTATGCCAAGATAAATACTAGCAGAACTGTATCCATGCTAGGAAATTGCACCAGCGTAACTATAAACTGAAATAGTTAAATCAGCACTGTGTGTAAACTTAAGTGCTTTGCTGGATTTTAGTCAAAACACTTTAAAAGTAATGTTAAAATCTGGTTTTGTGCCAGCTTTAGGCCGAACTCAGCCACCTGTATTCATATTGTATGCTTCGCCATGAGTGTTCAAAGTCTGTTCAAAACTTAAGACAAAGGAAAGTACCACTGAAATTGTTTAGAACTTAAGGATATGCATCTGTTTAACGACTTTCCTGACTTAGGAGGTACTTAAGCATATACTTAAAGATACGGTTTTCTGATGAATAAGTGTGTTCATTTCTTAAAATGGCAATGAAGAAATTCTTATTTTGAATGTAATAGGAAGATTCCTAGAATCAGTCAGCCAAAGATAATTGCTGTTTGGAGAGCTTTGAATGCACACAGTAAGAAAAGTACATTTTATCCAAGGAAAAACATACCTCCTTAAATCAGTACAACCTACAAGGCAATATTATTTTTATTAACACATATGCCGTAATGCTAAAAGTTGTTATATGTTTGACTTGACCCAATAATCACACAACATAAATGATTGTGTATTGCATTGTAAAGATTAATTAACCTGAAAGTTACTTTACACCATTCTTCGGCACAAAAAGTATAACTTACTCTAAGGTTATGGCGCCTTTACCTTGCCAGAGTACTTTAAAATAGTTCTCAAAATTCTTTTCTGAAGAGCAAGGCAATAAATTATTCCACAGGACATATTAGGTAGTGCAAAATTCTGCCAGTAGACTTACTTTAAAAGTTACAAACCACACAGTTGACTCTTGTTGGGCCACAAGCACTCCAGTGATTATCCATTTCAACGGTCAATTACACTAGAGAAGAATTTTACATGTGTACTGCTCAGCTGAGCTTCACGGAGCCAAAAAGATTATTGGTCCTTTCCCAAGTCTGAGAGACTTCCATCCAGTGCCATGCCCTCAGGAATATCCCTTCTTTGTCTCATTTTTTAGTGCTTGCATGATTCTGGTTGAGAAGGTTAACTAGGCCTGTAGAATCTGATTCACTGAATATTATTAAATATGTTTTACTTTTCTCCATATAATGCATTTATATCTTTTCTGTGCAAAAAGACCATCCAAGAGTCTTCGGAAGATACAAATATTTTTATCAAACCAACTCTTGGGTTAAATTTTAGATGCTTGCAATCAGTTTCTCTTTCCTAAACTCAGAATGCAAGTTGTTTGCCCTACTGGCCTCCCTATCAAATCATTAGACTTCATGGTCCAAGCTCTTTGGAAGGCTTTTGGGAGGAATATTTGTGTATTTGTGTAATCCAAAGGGATTCACACTTCTGTATATTTCAATTCTGTAGTTTGAATGCCTCAAAACTTGCTTTTTCAGCATGTTGGAATTTGATTTATGCTGCAGAACATGCTTACACAGATCTCTGTGAGATTTTTCCCTTTCTATGCAAAAGGCAAAACACTTTTCAATCTCGCTTTCCTTTCCCACAACTCTATTGCATCTCTTCTGTACAGGGAACATGCTAACTTATTTAAGTGGTGGACAACACGGTATTTTAACATTAATCCTTAATATTGTTTTATTGAAATGAGTAAACGTATATTTTTCACTGTCTCATACACCATTGTAATTTCCTTTACTCTGTTAAATTCAGATGTAATTTAGGATAGAAGAATACATTTTAGAATTACACCTGGAGCATGTAGTATTAGTATGACTTTTCCATGGCATGACAGTGATGTTTCCACAATCTATACATATTGATTTAGGCTGATAATAAACAATTTGATTAGGCTCTATCTATAGGCTGTCATTTCAATCACTGTCACTGGTCCAATAGAGTGGAAGGCAGCTAGCAGACACATATGGCAAGATTTCTCAAAATAAGAAACTCTGGCCTGATTAGAGCCCTAGGTTCAGTGAATTGGACAAGACAGCTCAGCTGCCAGGTTATTAACTCCCTCAGAAAATACTCTGCCTTTTCCCCGGGGCCAGCCTGAATATTCTGATCTGGATCGATAAGCAATCTCCGGTGTGTACAAAATGCCAGCTAGAATCATTTGTCTCAGTGCAGTCTCCTTACAAAGGATAAAACACCTGCAGTATATGGCCTTCTCTCCCTCCTCCCCCACCTTCCCCTTTTTAACTAATGACCCACAAAGAAGGAAGAAGTAACTGAATCTATTCCACCATCAAACCCTCTCTCAGGTTTGTTTTAATGATCACAATGGCTACCTTTCAATCTTATAAAAATTATATCAGTCATGGTTTCCCTGTGGCATGTTTATGTAAGTAATGTGAACTGCAATGTAATGACAAGTGTACAGATGTCATTGTAAGAGGGCCCTTGGCAAGAAGATATCTCAGAATGTCAGAATTTTAATAAACAGCAGACTGCTGGTAGAGTTCTCTTTGGTGGTTGTCTTTTATATTTGTAACATGTGCTGTGATCTGTTGCTTGGGCCAGAGATTTTTCAAGAGTGTTTAGCAGCAAAGGATACTTCAAAATTGATTGGAACAGAAGAATTATTTTCCAGAGTGGTGGTGGTTGCCCTTTCTGGTACATATGCACAGTTTTGTTTCTAGTAGTGGTGGACTGTAGACATGTAACTTGTACCTTTAGATAAGTGCCAAAACATGGAGTTTTCCTCTGGGAAAATTCAGAACCATCCAAAGCCCTTAGACCTTGTTTTCTCAAGAGGGAAAACCACTTCATAAGATGCCTTACCCTTCCCACTTTTGGTTAGAAAGTGTAGCAGACTTGAGAGGAAGCCCCTGATTTAATACTTCGGCACTGTCCCATTCTTCTTCTAATCCCAGGCAAAAACCAAATTGTAGACGGGAAAGAAAATAACATTAATAACAATCCTTACAAATACGAGAGGCATTTAGCACTTGAAAGAAAATACGACTGTGATAGCATGAAGATAAAGCTCCTTGCTGTTTTTTCATCTGGATTATGCAAAAAGTAAAAATCACGGGTGTTGATACCTGTCTCAGAGAGAGTGGTCAGCTGTAAAGTTAACACAAAGCAAAGAATTTCCAGGTCTTGAGGTGTGCAGCCTCAGTGTTTGGGTTCTGAATAATTGAGAACCCTTGTCCTTTTTCAGTATTTAGAAAAGGATATGTGCTTTTCCTTCCAGAGTTCTGCTTAATGGACGTCTTCGGTGAAATTCAGTTCTGTCTTCTTACATAATGCTTCAGAGTTTATCCCCTGGCTGTACTTGTTACCTTACATGCTTGAATTTAAATACAGTAAAAAAGAATGTCTATCTACTAACGGGCACCCTTGACTCAAATTAAAATCAAGTAAGTGCAAAATTGCAGAAAAGCCCCAAACCCACAAGTTTCTCTCCTTCATTGGCACAAGACAGGACCTCCTATTGCCCCAAAAATACATAGCATCATATGTCCCATGCAGTCAAGAAATAAAAGCTAAATCTCCTTAGCTATCTACATTGAATATGTACTGAGTGAATTCTTATACTANAAAAGCTGATGTTATGTTAATTTCCATTATTATATACAGATAATATTGAGGAAGATGGAACAAAGTGCCTTTAAACCAAAGCTGATGACATTTTTTTCCCTGTTTGCTACAGTTTTATTGTAGTGAAATATGTTCATTTTAGCAGTGGAAAACCACCCTAAATAGACAGTATAAGAGCAATAAGATGTCACATTGCAGAGCACAATTTTAAAATGATGTGCTCTAGAAGTAAGGCTTTTAGACGTTTTGGTTTATGTATTAAAACTTCCCACAAATCTGATTGAGAATGAGCCTTTGATGGATATTTGCTGCAGTTATGCTGCATTAGACTCGATTTATCCACCACCTCTCATTGTTGCTATTGATTGATTTTTAAATTAGATGAAGGCAATCAGTAAATACCACCCAATCAAGTCCTAAAAACATACAGGAGATTAGACAATTTAGGGTAATCAATGAAAATATTCTGTGATTTGCTACCACTCAATTTTGACCATAAATTACGACAATAACTTGCAAGTTAGTAAGCCATAAAACAAGAGGATGTGACAAGAAAAACTATAAGAAATGAATTAAGGAGATGAAGAGGAACCACTAGTGTTGTCATTTAATGAGAGAAAATTACTCTTTATACATATCTTGCATTTCTAGTTGAGTCTTGCCAACAGTAATGGAGTACAAGAGCACAAACACTTCTCTCAGATTTTTTTTTTGTTGTTGTAATATAAAAGCTATTCTTTTGTGTAACAAAACAGTTTGAACAATAACTAATCTACCTAATTTTATTGCAGAAAATAAATTAATGTAATTTTAGGTTTAAAACCCACTGCTTGCTAAAATCCCTCACCTACATCACAGGCACTTGCAAACATTAATTTTAAAGTCACACTTTTACATGGTGTTATATCCTACAAAGTTTAAGATGTAGCAATAATTGAATCTTATTTTAGACCAACACTTTGAAGAAGCTGTGCTTATACACTGTTTTTCTGTGACACATTTCACCCATTTTCTATATTCTCACAGCAGTCTCACCAGCAACTAATAATTCACATGCCTTAAAAAAATCTGTTTAAAGTTTATTTACTAGTTGTAAATAAGTGGTTGGGTTCTTTCCATTTATAATTTCAGTATCTATTTGGAATTTCTAGGCAGTATCTATGCAGTCTTTCTAGGATGAAAAGCTGCTTAGAAATATATAATATAAACAACCATTAACAGCTATAGGCTTTATTGGAATAAATTGTTGAAATAACTAAATTTTTATCATAAATGTGCTCCCTTCAAAGAGTAGTACAGATGTGATGCTGCTGAGTAGCATGCAGAAGTTGTCTTGGTTAATGCCTTTATGATCCTCCATAGAGTAATAAGGAACATTTAGAAAAGGTGTACAGAATAATTTTGGGGAGCATTGATCATCAAGAAGGGTGATATTAACATGATGCCTTCGGCAAAAGGAAAGTTTATGTGCCTTTTACCACACAAAACAGAAATTCGAGGGGGCTGCAAACTGCACAGTACACCTCGAATGGTGATAAGAATTAAACATAGGGTAGTGCTAAAGGAGAAAAGAGCATCCTTACTGCAGTCACACACACTAAAATACCATGATGTAGAAAGTGCTTTAGTAGAGCTTGGTGACAGAGCATTTCCTTTGCTATCAAAAAACCGTAAAATACATAGATGGAATAAATACTGAAAATATATGGATTCATATTTACCATGATTTAATTCACTTCACATTGCAATGGAAAAAACCCCAGAGACAGAAGAAAGCATTAGTGATGTTTCAAACAAAAGATTAGTCAGCAAATACTGACCCTGTATCAGCGGGTGGACTCTGTGTGAGAGAATCCAGAATTAGAACATCAGGAGTATTTCATGCAGAAATTCAAAGCACTTGCTGTAGTAGACAAATGTCTGGCCCTAGCTTAAAAAAATAAAAAAAGGTAGTTGTTCTTAGCTAGTTCTTTTTTTAAAGTAATTTCTTTCAGCCTGGTGTTTTAGAATCAGAACTCACTTTTCTGTGCAAGTCTGTGGAACAGAATAAGTCTATGTAAGTGCCGGGCCCCTTGCAGAATCACATTTCTCTCTGTCAATGACACTTTCCACCTGAATTCTGAATTTAGCTTTAGAAAACTGTCCATGTCTGGTCTTTCAGATTTTCCCTGTTGTCCAGTCCATCTGTCTAAGGCAATCCAGCTTGAAGAGGAACTATGTGAATGCCTAATAGAATAGAAAAACACCCCTAGCTTGCTGAAGTTTTTGTTTTGTTTTTTTAAAGACTGTTGAAATGGACTTTTCGTGAACTCTTGCATTTTATCAATTTCTACAGGCTTGTAAGATGTTAAGAAAGAAGTAAATTCAGTGCTAACAATAGCTTTTCTTCCTTTCAGGTAATTTTGGTAGTAGAGGAAGCTTCTGTGTCTTACATCATTTGTGTAATTTCTGAAAAGAATATAAAATGAGACTGGAAGAGACCTGGTTCTCAAAAATAATATTCCTTCCTCTGTAGGAACCATTATTTCCGAAATCTGAGATTTTTACTTTAATTTGAAATCTCCTTTGAAAATCCATTTCCAGCTTCTTTCTAAAATATTCTGGATGTGATTAAACCTTTGGAAATCTCATGGAAATTTGCAAAATATGCAGCAGGTTCTGAAGGCAGGAAATGAAAAAGCTCAGAATTTTGATGGACTTTGAAGCATTTGCATTCTCATATTTAAATATTTGCCTGAATTACAGCTGAGCTATAACTTATCACTCACTGTGATTTTTTGCATTCTCTTTAATTAATGGTACTCAAGACAAAGCAATGTTTACATTATTTCATAGTATCAACATACTGTGTTCAAACGCGTGTTTTGGTGAGCTAAAAAACTACAAAACCCCCAGTAACCTCTATCAAGGAGAACAGGAAAGGGAGAGAAAAAAGAAAACCCCTGACTTAAAACCAAGACAGGGACCTACTTTGCAGTTCCTGATGGACTGGTGCAATACAATGAAGCTGGTGTATTCAATATAACTTTGAGAATAATTGCCTGGGAGGTAACCAGAAGTAGTACATTTTACTTTATCATGGTACATAAATAAAAGGGCAGACTAATTAATCATATAACTTACTAAAAGTGCTTTTTATTTTGCCATTTAGTATGCCAGAAAGATAATTTTCTTTAATGTATATACCCAGTATTAACATGATTTAATCCATCATGTTCTGTATTATGAAATTACTTTGTTTTACTCCCTGATCCAGCTGAAGATCATTAACCCACACTATTATCTAAGTCATACATCATTTGAGTGTATTACCTCATATAGCAAAAAAGCTACTTCCCTTGGTTATACACTCCAACTAAGAAACCATTTTTTCTGGATCTTGCTGACAAGTAGAGCTGTTTTCATTAGAAAGCAGATGGTTCACTACTTCGATTCTGTTTTACCTTCACATTTGCTCCAGCTCAGAGTTCTTTGCTGACAGTCACCTCATTGTTTGTCTCTCGCAATGTCCACATCCTGTATGCCAGACCCATCTATAAAATGTGCTAAGCAATCGAGTACTTTGCCTTTCCCCAAGACCTTCTCTTTGAATGCCTCATGTACTCTGCATCCTCACTTGTTGTAAGTCAATCATCAAAAAGCAATGAAAATTAATCTAATAATCTGAACAGTAGCTGAAGATTACAGAGTTTTGCCTGTGTCTGTTAGTTGAGAGTGCCAAAGACGTAATTCACACATTCAGATTTGAGGTTGGGCCTGAAGTCACACCACTGGTGAATTTGCCCCAGTAGAGCTTTAGGGACAAATCTGACCTTCTATCATTTCTTGCAGTTTGAAGTTACGCTGTTTACGACATTGGTATTTCCACCCTCTGAGCCTATATAATGCATGTTCTGCTTAGGCTGCCATGATACCCTGGGTGCCTGGGCGCTGTCAGTAAGTAGTAGTCTGCAGTGTAAGTGTGTTCATGATAGAGTAGGTAGCAAGGTCACTCTGTCCCGAAGACAAGCATTACTTATGTTATTATATTCAGAGTAAGCAACATGTGAATGTCATCTTATGATAGAGCTGTGAGAGATGCAGGCCTGGTTGTCTAAACATCAGTTCAAAGGCAAACACTCACTTGAGATTTCTGAATATTGTGCCTCTGCGAAAAGGTTTCCCTTTTCCCGTCGCTCTTTCAGTTCGTGTATTTGGATTTTTCTTGTGTGACTAGCTATGTCAGCTGCTTTGGTAAAAAAACACCATTGGTTTCTGGAGTACACAGAAATATATTTCCTAACAGTTAATTTCTCCGTGGTACTCAGATCATATAGGAAGCAGGCATGAAATCTAGTCTGTTCAGTAACAATGAAATTACCTGCTTCTATTTGCTTTCCATATTCTAGCATAAACATCCAGTTAAGCCATATAGATTGGTTTGAGTCAAAACAAAGACTGGTTAGTTTCTGAACATATTTCTTGGTATTTTTATAATAAAAAAGAATAAAGGATTTTTTTTTAATAGTTGTACTTCAAGTAGCAGAAGTAACACCTGTTAAGTTTCAGATTGGTTTTAGTTATCTCTAAGCATTTGCCTTGAGGAGTAGGCTCTCATTCTAGTTAAGCGAGGAGACTAAATGCTCTCACTGCTTAAATAAGAAGCCACTTATTAAAGATGAAATCCTTAGAGGTAAACCATCATGATATAATTTCAGTTTTTCCTTAGTGTATATGTGTTTGTTTTGATTATTCCATACTTAAGATGATACTCAAACATTGTAGTAATACATTCAGACCTGCTTTGTGTAGTTTTTTCTGATTTCTGCCATGTCCATCAGAAACTCCATTTTTCTTACAGCTTCAGGAAGTTCGAGGATTTTTTTTTTCGCATACCTTCCTACCTCATGTCAAATTTTCTATTTATTATTACTTTCTTACATTTGCAATGTATAAAGATGTTCTCTTCTTTGTTCACACTGAAAACTAATATGGAGCTTGGCAGGAATAAGGGCATGGTGTTAGGATGGGTATTTGATTTTGTTAATTTTAAGGACAACCTGTTCATCGATCTTAAAGTGCATCATAGGTGGGATGTAACTTAAAACAATGACGGTTTTTTTCTTGTACAGTTTTAACCGAAATTGTAGGAAGAATAAAAGCCTGTAATGAACACGCTTGCAAAATTCAAAGTCAAGATAATAGATTTGCATTGGTTCCAAATATCGTTATCTAGATGAACACCAAGGACAATGTTTAGTTATAGATTAATAATCCATGGTACATAGAGTTCTGGACAAATTGGAGGGAAACATAAAGCTACAATATTAAGCAAAGCCAAGGCTGAAGGTCAGCGTGCAGTTACTAACCATGCTCAGTTGTATTATTTTCAGTGATGACACAACATTTAAGCTATTGAATTTGGCACCACAAACAGCCGTGCATATTGTACAGGGTGTAGAATTATGCAGTTGTTTGGGGCTAGTTTTTACATTTCTGTTTATAAAGTCCATGGACTCTGGTCTACTGTCAGTCAAATGTAGCCTCAGCATTCACCCTGAATAAACCTTGCCTGAATAAACCTCACAGCCGTAATCCAGCTGTAATAAGACAGGGCAAAAATAGTAGGTGCAGGTGCTGCTGCTTACACATTATGAGCGAGAAACCAAAAAGGGTAAGGCATAAAGACAGATTATCTTCTGCAGAAGGAGCTGCGTGCAGCTCTCACTGGGGCGTTAGCGGTAATGCCTTTACACAGCAAACACTCTGTTGCAGGACTTTAAACTCCACTTGTGCATCTGGACAAGGTTGCCAAAGTGATGAGAGAAGAGCAGACTGCACAGTCTTCTGGAGGGTCTGGGTTAGCCCACGCGGAAGTGTGTGCAGCTCCAGCTACAGTGCCAGAAGTCGCCAAACTGTCCAGTTTAAAGTTAGGCTGGGCATGTCTATACAATCTAGAGTGTAGCCCAACCCATGAGCAGCCTCACAGGCCATTGCGCTGTGGCAGCATAGTTGCCATAGTGTTAGAGGTGAATGCTGTGAATAGCTTGCTTTGCCCTGTGTCCAAAAGGAGATTTCTGTGCCACCACTTAATTCCTCATGCAGCTTGCCAGCTGTGACAGTGACTGCTGAATGGAGTTACCCTGAGCTTCTATAGATACCATACTCTACTCCTCAAGCTATCAGTTTATCACAGATGTTGTCTTATAGTTAGTAACTGTCATCTTCTGACAGTGATGCCCAAATGTTTTAAGAATTTACCCCCAGTGAACTGAGAGAGAAGATGGACTTTTTGGTTTATGCCTTTGAGTGTTCCACACAATGTGATTTAGCATTGGTGTCACCCAAGACAATTTTTTTCCTGCTCAAGATGGTATTTTACAAATTCTGTAATTGAAAGTAATTATCAAATCAGAAAAAGGATATAACAACAACAACAAAGTAGTACTGTGAACTGTTGGTATGAAACTTTTTTTTTAGTATAAGTAGGTTAGTGGTTTTGCTTTAGCAATTATGAGTTTAATATACCCAAAACTTCCAGCAATTTTTCTAGCCTAGGTTTTATTCCTTCTTGAACGCTGAGAGTATAATCACAAAGCATCATAAAGTATCAAACCCTGGAAAATAATTCCAAGCAAAACAAATGAGAAGCCATGGGAAATTATAGCGTAGGATCTTGACAAGTTAAAATAGAAAACAGTTCAGTACACCAGGTACTATTCTGGGATTTGTGTGTGAGACTGCATAGGGAGTGCACAAACACTCCTGATGTTCATATAAACACAGGAAGAAATTTCACCTGTTACTCCATGGGAATAAGTTATCTACTTTCTTCAAAATTACATCAACAGAAGTTAGAAAATGTAAACTATTAAAACGAGATATAACACCGGGCAATAGCAATTTATTTATAAAAATGTCATTTGCATTTATGAACGCTGTTCAACTTCCATGCATGTTTTACTTTTTTCAAATAACAAACTGACCTTTCCAATTCATAATGAGGTATGAAATAAATGAGAGAATACTGAAGGTGAGTCATTCATTAATCATAAGCAAAACAGGGCTGAAATCAAGGACACAGGAGCACAAATTGTAAAAGTAATAGGTTGCATAATCATTGTATTTAATATTAACTATATTATGTTTTTCATGTGAGTTCTGAGAAGTTGATTTTTTATGTTTACATGAAACTAATCCAAGATAAATTTTATTTCTCAATATTATTTTATCCTAGTGGTTGCCCTCTTTTTAATAAAGTAGAAGACATGAATTCTAGCTTGTCATGTTGTTATGGAGATTTAATAGAGGGGCTTAGCAGGAACCTTTAAGCCCACTGAAACTTCTGATTTAAGATATTCCACTTTTGACTAGAATGTACCGAATTGTATAGCTACAACCCCTTTTTGTTTGTCATGGCAGATCTCCCATTAAGGACATAAATTCACCTGGAATTCATTGTTTTGGCCAAAATAAATTGCTATCCATATTCGACTGCCAGAGAAAGACAGACCAAGAACTATTACTTGAACCACTCTGGGCTTTTATCTGTCAAGAGTTCAATCCACTGGGATTACACAATGTGGAACAAGGTTGTTCACGATTTACAGGTGACTGAGTGTTTAAATAATTGGGGTAGCTCAAATGGATACAATACTACTACTACTACTACTACTACTATGTTCCCCCTTGTCAGATTTCAACTAAAACCACAAGAACAAACTAGGTTGCAGGAAGATAAGGTGGACTGGTGATATCGCCAGGAGTCAACTCATTTAAAAATCACTAAACAGATGCATCTCCCTATTCCATACACATTTGTTCTCTCATTTGGTTGGAGCTTGTATTGATGCTACTCTTACTCCTTAATTCAGAATTTGCTGGACTGAGAAAAAGAGAGGAGGAAAGTGCAGAACGAGAACTATGCACACAATTTACAAGAAGGTACCATTGTGTTTTGCAACCCTCAATGTAATACTCCTTCACACCCTTGTCAGCTTCGTGTGTCTGTAACTCTGTCTGCACAGACCAGCAGTGATCAGGGTGACGCGTTCCTGTCAGCTGTCTGCTGAAATCTCAGCGTGGTTGAGAGCCTCCCTGGGGAGCACAGGGGTCTCTGTGTTCCCAGACAGCATGGGTCACACTGGGGTCTGTGCAACCCAGCTATGCTGGCCTTGGTGGTCCATACTAGTTCGTCTTTCTGCAGAAAAAAATTGGAGTTACCCAGCAGGTCTTGCCTCACCTAAGTCCTGTTAGTGGTCACAGGGGCTGTTTCCATATGGTGCTCCATGCCCAGGCACATGAACTGATGTGCCCTGGGATCTTGTCCTTCTGTGAACTCTGGGGGTAGCCTGTGTTTGCACCAGTGTCTGGAAAAATTGTTCCTGGGTCCTCCCGTCAAATGAACTCATGTGGTAGTCCTGATGTAGGAGCTGAACTTGAACTGCTTATTAGTCCCATGTGGTTGTCCTCACTGTCATACACAGCCTCTGTGACTTGCACCCTTTAGGATGGTACAGCCCACTCCATGAAATCCTGTAGCCCATGTTAGAAAGGCTGTAACATCCATGAGTCAGAGAAGCTGTGCTGCATGCTTTGTGACTTGGAATCTGCCTCAGAGCAGTCTTTGCTCATGCTCTTTCTTAGCTATAATTAATGCATGTTGTTTTGATGCATAGCAATATCTGAATAAACATTTGCCTACATTTAGACTATAAAACAGGCATTAATAGGCCAGTAATTAATACTGAGATGGAAATCATGATTTCTCAGTATTTCTCTTAACAATCTTTGCAACTTGAAGCAAAGTTCTCTCTGCAATTCTGTGTTCAGAGAAAAAAAATTATCTATGGATTATAAGTACATACTCTATGTCCTTCATATGTTTTCTATAACCTTTGATAAAGAAAATATCTTAATTTTTAAAACTCCCATTTAATCAATTTCCTACCTTCTCTACTCTGACCTTTCTACCTTTTATAAATTATATTGGTTTTAGATGCACACAGTGCTTAAGATGTTTCTTTCTTATATGAGAAACTATATATAAGCTGCAAGGTGTTAAAACCAATAAGTGTTAGTGATGTTTTTCTTTCTAAAGAAATATAAAGGATATGATGTTCAATGACTAGGTCTAAATGAGATTTTAGGATTGGATGATTTTAGGGAGGAAAAAAAAAGTCACCGAATTTTGTGGTGCATTGAATGGTATACTATTAAGACTAAGGAATTTGACCACGTCTATTAAAAATCATACATTCCACTCAGGCCTGTGAAAGTGGGGAGTTCCCCATAACATATTTACTTTCATTTTAGGTGCAAGTGTTTTAAATGTGGTGCTCTGGTTTAGATTCCAGAGCAAATAGGTTACCTATGATATTATCATTCCCAGGAATAGATTGCCAAGCACAGCCTTTCTCAGGCAATATGGTTAAAGGGTTCACCGTGTCCCTGGTGGTCCTCTGCTTGACTGCTTTTCCCAAGCTCCAGATCAATCTTTAACTCCTCACTTTTAAATTAGGATGAAATACCATGGAGAAAAAAGGGAACATAAATACTTCCAAACCCCAAGCAAATAGAATGTCTCACTCTTCCCTCTCCTAAACAAGAGACTTAAAATTATGAAGCCCATGAAGTCTTGCCTGTGCTGGACCAATTATTTCTAAGTGTTTTGAACCAATCTCTAACTTTCCAGCAGAATATTTTTTTTCCAAGTAATTTTCTAGTGTTGTTGCAGAGTCAACTCAGTACCAAAACCATTTTCCTATGTGCCTGAGAAATCTGTCACAGTAGAAAATCTAAAAAAAAACCCAATCAGTACCATATCAGAAATTTTTGCCTTTTGTAAGTACCTCTGCCCTGCTCTTTGCGTGGTGTCTTGCACAAATAAGCTCTCTGAATCTGAGCTGGGCTTCCTCTGTACCTCCCAGAATCCAGCTTTGCAGAGTTTCTCTTGTGCTGCTTTCAGAGACTGTTCTGGAGATAGATGGTAACTTTATATCCAAAAGTTAAAAGGTGAAAAAGAATTTGGCTTCTGGGGGGACTTGGACTTGTTCATATCTTCAGCGTATTTTAAATTGCTGTTAAAATATCTACAAATGTATTCATGAAACATATCAAAGTTGAAGGAATGCATTTTAAGGTAATGCCCTCTCTTACGTTAATGATTAATATTGTGAGAACTCAGCTTGGTATTTATTGTGTCATGACATGAGTAAATTGAATTCCAAGCAAGTCATTATCTATTTATTTTTTTTTAAGTGTGTAATGCCAAATGATTAACTTCTTTGGTAGAAGGATACCCAAAGCAGGTATTATTTGAGAGAGAAGATCACTTGAAAATTTGGCCATTGTTGAGTGGCTTTGAAATTCTACTCTGTATTGACAAACATGGATAATTCAAAATCGTTTTTCAACAGACCAATCAAAGGCACGTTTACTCATCTATTTTTCAGCTACATTTCAGTCTGATCACAAACATGTCAGCACTGTAGCTATTACAAAATCAAAATTTTCAACGTTCTTAATTCTGTGGGAATTTCACTAGGAAAAAAAGCTATTTTTCTTGAAATGTAAATATTACCTTTCAGGAAAGATACTGCCTGGAAAATTCTGCCTGAAATGTGAATGATTCAAAATATTATAAACACCTAAAATTCTTAGAATTTAGATTAGAATGAAAATACTTGGACAGTATTTACTATCCCGTTGTTAAAACCTGAAACTAGACGTCCCTGTCTGCAAAGACTTTAAGGTTCCAGTTCCATTTTGCAGTTCCCAATTTTTTTATGATAAGCTAGCCACTATTTAGAGCCTCAAAGGTGTTTCACCTAATTTTCCTTGTATCACCAGACAGTACATGGCCAACGTACATGGCCATACAAATAAGCCTTGAGAATATCATCAAATTCATTCTAATTTCATTCATGCCTTGGAGATAATAATTTAAAGAGTTAGTCACTGCTTGCAATTAAGCATGGAGAAAATAGATCCGTCCCATAATTTATGTCTGCAAAGGTTGGGATGGATTTGTAATTAATGTTTGCTCCTTTTAATGAAATACTCCAAAGGTCTGCACTTCTGTCATTCATGGAGGTAATTTTTCAATTGATTAGTAAAATAATACTTGAAAAGTAAATGCACCTGCTTTAGCACAGAAATGTCTTAGTCAAGTAGAGACAATGATTGGAGTGCTAAAAAAATATCATTTCAATACAGTAGAGACTGAAGTTTTACTCCTCTAGAATTCAGAACTCCCACTAAAGAGAAAAAAGGAAAAGGTAATTAAACCTCCAACAACTTCTTCAGCATGCTTTCATCCAGTCTAATTCCTGGGTGGTTTTCAGCATAACTAAATACTTTTAGAAACACATGCCTGAACTGTGCATTTGTGCAAGTGAAATATCTCTGGAAAGCACATCTTACAGCAGGACATATTTGTGTACTGTAGTATTTTTGGAGCGGATGAACTAATAATCTAATATTGGGAATTTGTTTCCATTTTGGATAAGCAATCAAAATCTGACAGCTCATTTGGGTTATATTCTTATTTCTTTTTCAGAACCAAACCTTTTCAAGCCTGCAAAATTGCAATACTTGAGAGTTAGCATCCTGCAACTGCTGGTTTAAAATGGCTTGTAATGTCCTTTCTACAAAACAACCGCTAGCAAACCAAATGAAATAAAACAACAAGCTACCTCTGCCTGCTTTCAGGGAATTCATAAGGATTTTGTTTGAATTAATCACTCCAGAAAGAATATTTGATGACTACTGTTCTGTTAATTTAGTCATTTTGACTCGAGGTACTACAGAGACCCCACATTCTGTAGTGTGAACTTTCTGCAAATTGACCATAAGTTGGACTAGACAGAATGCAGAGTAGAAGCCACAATCTATGCTAAATTTCTTGAGGGCCACAAACATGGTTGTCCCAGAGGTTTTGAACCTCCTGTCATCTGGGACAAGGATTTTGCTTTCAGAGAAAGAAGCAAGAGAAATTAATAAAGATGGTGAAAGCAGCCCTTATCCAGTGCTCAGCATAGTGGAGCAGCGTAATCCAGACAGTGGAGGCAGGGAGAAGGAGGCTGTCAACTGATACGGGTGGCAAAAGAGTCAATGTCTCATACTTCCTCTGGCCAATGTTATCGCTAGATAAAAAGGTAGCTTTGCACCATGTTTGGCAGAGTATTTGCCAGCAAATTCTCCAGCCACAGTTTTAAAATTTGAGCTCTGCTCTGTTCATGAAAATGTCTCATACTATAGCTTCCGCATGGCTGAGTCATTTTTTCTGTTGCTGAAAAGAACTAGATTTTAAGGCTTGTTACTTTCCTCAGTGTTTCCTCGCTGATGTGCTTTCGGCAGCAATGTTTGGACCTTTACCGATACTGGCTGCGTCGTCAGGCAGCTGCTGTGAATCACTTCTGAGAGGGAGCCCAGCTTGGACCACGAATGACTTCCACTGTGGGGGAGCAACACCATTTAACACCTCACTCTAGGACTGTTTCCCAGTCACAGCCCTCTGAGAATGCTCGCTTGGCATTTTCCTGTCCAGAGAGGAAAACACGTGGGTAGTGGTCCCGCATAGCTGTAGCAGAGAAGCCTTCAAGACTTAGATCTTCTCCCAGATCTTAGAAGAGGAAAGAGAAATGGTTGGAAGTGGGGTGTGGGTTAGAAGTGCTGTTGTGCTAAGCCTAGGGGTGCGCCACAGGAGTGATGGCAGGACACACAGTCAGCATGTGGATGCTGGCTTGATCCTATGTATGTTTAGCATCACTATATTATCTTGCCCAGCAGAACATTTCACTCTAAGGATAAAAGTTTACAGTTTTAACACTAGAGTTTTAAGTGTTTGAATCATCTGAAGGATCCAGCTCTCATGAGCAAAGCAGCACCTAAGGAAGTTTAAAAATCTGGACCTTGAACTTAGTGTAACTCCCATTAAAGTCAATGGATGCTGAGTCAGACTAATTCTTTTTGCACACCAGAGACTCAAAAGGTGAAAATCGTGGCACCACTGATGTTTTGCCATTGACCTCACAGGGTCAGGATTTCATGCTAAAAGCCATAAAATGACACCGGCATTTCGTCACTGCTATCTTGGATCAGATTCATAATAGTGACCCAGGAGAGAAAAATCTGCATAATCCATTACCAGTGTGCACCTACCCAGCACTGTCTCACCACCTTCTACCTTGTTTAAAGAGAGAGAATAAGCCATAATTTTGAGCTGCCTTTATTTTAGCCAGAATGGAAAAATCCTGGGATTCATTTTTTAAATCACCTTATTTAAACTAAGTAAATTCCTGGTTATTTTAAATTAATATAATTGGAAAATTCTCTTTTGGAAATGAAGGCAGTGGTTTTTTTGTTTGTTTGGGTTTTTTTAAGTACCTATTCTAAAAAGGCTTTGTAGTAAAACTGGAAGGCAAAATTCAGATTTATAGCTGCTTGTGAATGAAGTGCTTATGATTAACAGTGAGAACTATGAAGAATTTATATATAATTCCTTAATGATCCTTAATGAAATATTTAATTAAAGACCAGAAAAAAGAAAGATAATCTTGGTTAATAAAAGGAAATCAGGGGGTAAACTCATTTCTATAATGTAAGAGTACATGCAATATGTGATAGAGGCTACATACTGTTAGCGCTTAGATACAATAAACTGATAAAATACAAAAAAATTCTGCTGCCCTCTATTAATTTCTTTTCAAGATTGCAAATGCACAATATTGGCTATATATTCTAGATGATAAAAACAATAGATTCACAATTCATGGACATAAGTGTACAGAAAAATATGATTTAAAACTTGTGCGGGAAATAATATTATATATAACGTGGCAGCTGTTGCCATAGCAGATTTTGGATGCTCTAGAAGAATCTGTTGACAGTTAGAATGGAAAAAAATCTGGAATAGCTTTACTGAAGTCAGTGGAGTTTCTTGAATTTGCTGAAATAGATAAGCTTTCCCATTTTCTGTATATTTCTCTTAAAAACACAGAGATAAACCAAATGAAAATCATGATCAGAAATAGAGAATCACTGAAAAAGGAAAACAGCCTCTTCTTATTAAAGAAGAAATTTAGCTCATCAAAAATTAAGTAAATTATAATTGCATGAGGCTTTGCGTCAGATTTGTCAGAGCACTGGTGTGGCTATTTCTAGGTAAGGAAATACATAGAAAATTTGTCATCCTGGTCCCTTCTGCTGGCCCCTGGTAAACTTTGCCCTACATTGCAACTTTTATGTGTTTTTAACTTTGCAAATAGAATTATCTTATCCATCACATAATAATGAGTTACATCGTGGACTGGCAGCATTTTTGGTCATAAGCTGCATATTTTCCTTTTGTACTGCACACAACTGACAGCAAATAACATTGAAAACATATACACATATTTGTTAGCTGGGATCTCATGGTAACTACTTGACAGGAAAAGAAATTCATACTTTTAGTAAAGCCTATCCAGGACAAATTATACAGGAAATTTCTCTCAGCTGCTGCTTGTTATACACTGAGCAGACTGGAGTCAGTGTACTGCTCTGGAGGCAGATGTGAAACCCTGGACAAGAACTGTGAAAACACAAACCTGTAAGAGAAACTATCCAACAGCGAAGGCAATCACAGTAGAGTTAAAGCAGTGTTATTAAATAGTGAGTAAGGAATAGGTGACTGTCTGCTCTAAGTTGCCCTATAAAGCATGTTACCTGCTGCAGGCTATAGAATTAATTCTGAAACATGTAATTTAGCAAAGGAGCAAAGCTTTAGTATATTCAGTCTTCAGCAGCAAATAAATCAGTGGCAAATAACTTTGGCATAGATTGTTGCATTACTTTGTTTTGAATTATAATTTTGCTTCTTCCTTTTGGTAAAGCTTGGCATTCTCTAGTCCTCAACTCAATTTATTTTATTAATTGAAACTGTGGGGGTTTTTTATTAAATTTTTTATGTCTATTTCTTGCTTCTAGGCTCATCTTGAAATACACGTATTTTTGAACACCACGCTTTTCATAGGTAAGCAATTCTGTCCGTGAACTGTCTGGTCAGGTGAGCAATTACTGTTCTTTTCATTCAAAGTCTGCATCCTTACTTTCAAACTTGTAAATTTTTCTCATAATATTTGTAAGAGAGTCAGATTTTTAAAAATATATTGTCTGTAGAAGGGGAAGGAAGTACAGAATCACACTGCTCTGCTTGGTATATGTTAAACAGGCAATTGTTTGCCCACAAGGCGTTTGACTTCTGCAACTGCTAATTGTACTTACCTATGCACGCAGTTACCCAATTTACACTGCAGCTATGCTAGTTAAGGCACTCAGCTTCTTGTGTGATTTTAACACGTTTACAAAGCTACAAAGCTTTGAAGAGCAGTTCTACACTGCATCTTCTGCACGGCTAATATTGGAAAGCAAATCACCTGCTACCACTATTAGTATTGGTAACATTCAACTGAGAACAATGCATAGATTAAGGTGAGGGTAGAGACTTTGGAAGTGGAAGTGGAAGGTGTCGCATGAGATGGAACCGTTATTCTGGGAATGGCTATATTTCAAAGCAGAATGAACCAAATATTCTGCAGAGCTACAACAGACAGGTATCACTGTGAAGCCAAACGGGATGCACGGGACATATTGTATCAGTTTCTCAGTTCTGATCACAGGCACTGTAATAGCTTTTCTATTTACAAAGGTTCAATTATTATAACCCCTATTAATCTGTTTTTATAATTTTCATCCTAGTGAAATGCTTGCTACCCTACTGGAATCAATGGGGTTGCATGTATTTAAGTACAGGCATAGCTTGAACTTTGTTTTTCCTTCATTAAGACTTCTGTTTGTTGAATAACTGTAGAACTTGAGACGTTAAGGGTACTTACATTGCTTAACTTTGTTTCTCTGACCTCCTTCTGAAGGAGTCTATGGAGACTAATTTAGAAACCTCCCTTATATTCCTAGAGGAATGTGGTGTGAACATTCCTGTTTGTGTCAAACTGCACTCTGAGTGCATGTATTGACTTTACTGGAATAGCTTGGGCTTTCCACAGCTCAGTGAGACCTTGGTGTCCTATGAGTTTTATGCAGTTGAACATCCAAGTCAGGAGCGGTATAATATTTCCAAGGAATGTGTATTTAAACACCGGTTAATAATAAGATTTTAACCATTTTTTTCCCCATTAACATTAATGAAAGCATATATTTATAAGCTGAACCCTTTCAAATTAATTTCCTGGACTTCTCTAGGGTTGTAAAGGTGGTGTACAATGCATAGTTTTTCATTTTATTATGTATGAATGCACTGGTGTAATCTATTAGCAGCTCCCTTTGTGCACAAATTTTTAGGCTCTTAAAGTCAGTTTAGTTGCAGTAAACTCTGAGGTAAGAATCAAACCCTCTTTCTCTTTACTGGGAGTTTCTCTTAGAATGTGAAATATGTTTCCCACCAGAATACCATGTAAATTTTTCTAAAAGAGGTGCTTTGCAAATAAGCTATTATGGCACTAAAGAAAACATTGATTAGTTTTAAATGGCAGTAACAATTCAAGTGCGTGTAAAGACAAGTGCATTTGCTTTTGAGGTTAAGCCTCTAAATTTAATAATTGAAAGAAAAAAAATACAATAAGGTGCAATAGAAGAAGCTTCTGTGAAATGCATCATGAAATTACGACTACCATAACTACAATTGCCTTACCAGATCATATTATGTTTTCCACTCAGAGTATTTTTTAAAACAAAATATTCTTTATTACTTTTTTATTTGGAAATATATACTGTTCGGAAGAGGTTGTGTGCTCTGTGTGTTGATTCAGGGAATCTGAAAATTCAAGACACCATTCAAGGGAATATGGTATCCAGTTTATTTTTAGACTTGTCAACATTGGTTTTCCATGTGAAAACTCTGGTTTTAGGAGATTTCTTTCCCAGTTCCCTCAATTAAATCATGTTACACTGTGTTTAATATACACAAGACCAGAATTATTAGAAAACAGATTTGGGCTATGCATTGAGCTGCTTAACTTTAAAGAGATTCTTACCTGGTGAATTGCATAAGTCATTAACTGTCTAGATCCGAGCCTGATTGTGCTATTCACTCGACCTGTGTGCTGGAAAGAAGCTATATGATGTAAAAAGACCTCAAACTGCATAACCTGAAGCAACAGCAGCTTTATACCCATTTGACAGAATGAGGATTTGATTTCTCTGAGATTGCAGAAGACTTTGGACCGCGACAGAAATCTTCACTTAATGTGAATACCCTACACCATTCTTCTTGTCTGTAATGCTGTTCCAGATCCGGGAGTGCTTTTGGGGAAAAGATGATGAAGCAGAAAGAGTGGGTTGGACTGAAATCATGATAACTGTGTTTACATAGTCAAACTTGTTGCAAAAGGGAATATTATAACTTTTTCTCCATCAAATAAAATAGGTGAAGAACTGGGACTTAAATTATAGTAGCAAAGATTTGGATTAGACTTAAAAAAAAAAAACACCAACCCAACTTTTATAATAGTAAGATAATAAAGCACTGAAATATATTGCCTGGGAAATTTTGAAGTCTCTGTCATTGGAGATCTGCAGGAACAGGTTAACAACAGCTGCCTGGAATTATACAGATGTACTTGTCCCACATCCCAGCATTTCTTTTTCTATTATACAAACAAAACTTCTGTGTCACCAATCAGAGTTTGGATTCTAGGGTTTGCCCCATATTGTTTTGGCTTTATCCATCTTCATGAGTAGCCAGCAGTTACATAATTTATATAATGTGTAACTCTGTGAAAATATGAAGGCCACACTGGCAGATAGTAAACCATATGTTATATTTCAAATCATAGAATCAAGGATACATTTCTGGCTTTTTGTTCAGTTTTCATTTTGTGTATGCAAATACATTATTTTTGCACGATTTCTGGATACTTTGTTCTTTGATTATGTGTTCAAAATGCTTCTAAACAAAAGACAGAAATAATATTTTGTGTGAAACGTTACTTTTTTTTACATTTACGTCCCCACCGAATCCTTCTATTTCGTGGAATTTCTTGCAAGCATTAAAGTAAAAGCAAGTAATCAGAAAAGCTGTGAAATCTGAAGAGGTAGGAAGTTTCCAAACTGACTTAGGAAGGTCAAGCTGTATCAAATAAGCAGGGTGAAAACCAGAAATGGCATATAGAAAGCAAGGAGAATGGTATGACATGCCTGGGGGTGGCGTTGTTTGCTGAATAAAGTGGATATTTTGCATCTTGAAAATGGAAGAAGCAACAAAGTTTGGACTTAACCTGGATGACAAAAAAAAGTAGGTATATTGACCAAGAAGTTGTACTGGATTAGGCCCAAAATTGTAATGGGGAAGGGTGGTGGGAAGATGTTTGGCTAGTAAAAGTTTGTTGGTGGAAACCACAGTCTAATCCAATGTTCAGGGTGTTTGATGTAATTCCTATAAGAAGCACATTTTAAATGTGATAGAGTTAAGGTTCCCTCATAGTAAGAAAGTATTACAGTGAAAGTATAAAAGTGAAATATAAATGTTAAGAATAACTTTCCACAAAGAAAGATTTCTGAAGAATCATTTGTTGTTCCTTATTAAAAAGGTGAGATGTAGGTTATGAAAGGGAGTGATACAGTTTGATACAGCCATTTAGTTAGTGTGGGCTTTGGTTGTTCAAATCATAGCCATAACTCCTCTGTGTGTTGCTGTTTATCATATTTCGTATTAAATTATCTAAGGCCACACAGTCTATTTTCTATAGATGCTTGTATGTGCATGCAGACTTGTACACACTCATTTGCAATGATTTCTGATCTAGCGTAGTTTTGTAAAGACCTCCAGCTCAATAGTATTAAAGATGATAAATGAATATATAAATGTATGGGGAAAGTAGCAAAGTTAATAGTGAACTTTTTTGCATAAAATAACCACGGTTTCCAACATTTTACAAAGAGGTCCCTTCTCAGCTTAATGTGTGCTGATAAAGATCAGTTCTATAAAACATTTCCCTCTCATCTCACTACCCCATATCTGCAGTTTTTCCTTATTATGTCTATTCCCCTTAAAATCCAATTTTCTAGTTATACTAGTGTTTATTAAAAGCTTGACTGTAAGGTCTTTGTTTACCCAAAGATCTATTTTTATCATAACTGTTTATAATGGTTAAACCTCAACAACTTAAACACTTTACACAAAATAATGTATTTTCAATAAATTGAAATATTAACCAATCATATGTAATGGTTCAGTTCTAGCAAATGGATTGCTAGAAATCCTTAGGGTTTCATATAAATTGAAAACTGTATTGACTGACCAGGCTGCACTCGAATTACATTGCATTTGGATCAAAAAGCATAGAAAAAGTTCTCATTATAGTTCCCTGACATTAATTTGAGCATTTTTATATGTGTGTCCTATTAAGTACTTTAAGTGCTTTTTGATAATTGTGCTTTGTAGTTTTTACAGCACTTCAGCCTATTCCCAGTTCAATTTCCTCTTTTATCCGATGTTTGAAATATTGATTTCTGACAGATAAAAGCAAACCTTATAATCTCAGCAGCATGCAATAAGTGAGTAAGACGGGGCTACAGAATGCATCAGGGAATGGTCATATTTGAAACCGTCTTTGTTTTATTACATTTCGTCAACAGAATTTACTTACCGCTTGCTGATATTTATGTAAAAGCAGGAGTCCTGATAGTCCAGTGATATTACTAGTTCCTGGTATACTTTTGCATTTAGTAAGATAAAAGAAGAAACTCCCTTGGTGGTTGATGATTGCAGCTGCTTAAACTGCTGTCAGCTGGCTTGAAGTAACTGTGATTTATCTTCTTCAGATTGTGCAGCGTCGTGTCCGTGAACTTCCAGAGTTTGCATTACAAACTGACACAACATCAGAGTGCCAGAAGCTTCTCAAATTGCGGCTCTGACGGTAAAAGCAAGAGACACCAGGCTTGTTCTGTGTTTGGGAACACTGTCCAAGCCCTCTGGAAAGCTCTCGTGACATAAAAGAGATCTTCAAGAAATGGGTTGGAATTTTGAACAGGGACTAAATACAATGAAAAGATGCTAAGGAACATACACTCGATGTTTTGTCTTAATATATTTTCATGATGTCTCTTCTGCAGTTTCTAGAAACTAGAAAGCAGACTGAAGAATTCAGTCCAACCCAATTTCTAGATGAGTGGTTAAAAGTATGTTAGGAATTCAGTTTGCCTGTATCTCCTTTTCATTATCCAGCGTAAGCCTTTTTGTGTCTCACAAGTAACACTGCATTAAACATCTCCACTAGGCTCCATTAGCATCCGCAGTAAAAGACCAGAATATATAATCTACAGGGAATTAACAACTTCTTTTCTGGCAGTATTTCCTCTGAAGTTGTGAAAATCAAGATTAGAATACTGTTTTAGAAGGTGAGAAAATTTCCTCGGCTTACACAGTAGCTTTGGCAATCAGTAGTAAACCTCTCAATGTGAGAACACAACTAAGTGCCCATCCTGAAGACCAAGTCAGGACTAAACTGGGTATCTTTTTCCTAAGGCATACCTTATCAAGAGGGATCAATTTACCTGAGAACACAGGCAGGTGAAATAAAGGAAGGGGGAAAATGTTTTTTAATAATGTAGACATTTCTAAGGTGAACGCTGAGATTTTTATTTAATCCCAAATCAGACATTGCTAATTCAGCCACATTTTTTTCTTATTTATGAAAACACTTAACCATCTTGCATCTAGGCCTTCACACTATAGAATAGTTTTCATGCAAGGGCATTTAAAAATGTTATATTAGTGAATTTTGGTTGTTATGGACTGGAACTCTGCCAGCCACTTAGCAGTTAAAGGTTTAATCTCCCAGCAATTAAAGTTTTCATTACTAAGCAATTAGCACTTAAAGTTTTAAGTGATAAGCATTTAACTGCATTCGGGAAATGCTAGGTTGGTGATAGCAAAGCCAGACAGGGTTCTGAGGAATGGCAAGCCTGGAAAAGTGATTTGGTTAAGGCTGTCAGGGAGGAAAGAGCTTCTGAGCTCTACAAGGCTTGATCATGGCATATAGAATAAAGGCTGACGGAGCAGAGCTTGCTCAGTAGTAGAATGTACTGGAGATGGAGCCTGTAGGGAACAAGACAAACCACGTGACATTTTCTAATGGTCTGTTAGAATCTGACATTGTATGTAATGCTGTATGCATGCACACTCCAGTATTATAGCTGATAGCATCCTGATGTTTTTGTCTGTGGAATTTCATCTTTAAATTCAAAAACTCTGTGTTTCAACTGATAGCATTAGGCACCCCAAACTAATGGTGTTAAACCTATGAGCTGTGGAACAGCTATAGAAGACCGAAGTAGAATATCCCTAGCTCTGTATATGGGAAGGATTGTGTTGGCCTCAATGGAATTACCACTTGCTCAAACACCTCCTTAGTTGCTTTGTTTGATTGTGTTTTACACAATGTTTTTGTGTAAAACAAAGAAAATTAAACAGAGATAAATCATCAAGCAAGCTCAGAGCAAGTTCAGGTGTGCAAGTGCCTGTGGATAGGTAGCTTTCTATTTGGCTAGCTATTTGACCTTAAATATCTGTAAAGGAAATCTGTCTTCACTTTCCAGGACTCTTTAAAAAATAAAACTGCTTCCAATAGTAAACAAGTGTGACAGTGAAATGCTTCACCAGGTTCAATTTTGGTGTAAAGTAAATTTTAAAAACCAAAACCTAAACATGTTTAGTTACAGGCAATGGGATGAAGAGGTTGAAATGAAGGCAGTTTTGTTGTTCCCACCTTGTTGTTTCCGTACTGAAATTTTTGAAGCACTGCAGAAGAGGTTGAAATGAAGACAGTTTTGTTGTTCCCACCTTGTTGTTTCCGTACTGAAATTTTTGAAGCACTGCAGAAAATTTGGAAGAATATGTGGAGAGTTTCAGCTAAAATGATTGGAATTTCTCTGTATAATGTGTAGTCAGCCAGTTCAGAAGACCTTATTTGGGTCTTTTACGCATATGTTTGAAAGTTGGGCAATATGTACCATTCTTTCACTGTTAACTCATATATTGACCATTTAAAACGAAATTTCAACACTGATCTGGTACCCTACAGTTGTTAAATCTTTCAATACAAGTGATTATTACATGTTACAACATTCCTAATAACTTGGGTCCTCTGTTACAAAGCTGAAAGAAACTACTGCATTTTGTGCCGCTACAAAACATAAACAGTGTGTACACTACAGACATAAAGTAGCGTATTTTAGCAGGATGTTTTCTAATTTGGCTCACCTCTATACAGGGTCAGAGAAAAAGTTAATTCACCTTAATATATGACTTCTCTAATCTCGGGCACTCTGAGCAGCTGTGATTTCTATTTCCATGTACACAGCATAAGAAAACTAAGACGTTGTAAAGGCAGTAAATACTGCTCATGGTAGTTTTACCTGCTCTGGTGATTTCTACTTACCTGAGGAAAACAACTTTACAATTTTACCTGAGATTTTTGGAGCATCTTTTTCAATAGAATCCAGTATTTTTTTATAGGATTAACCCTCTGGGACTCCAGTCGGATGCTTAAGGAATTATTGATCCATGTGTATGTTTAATATTTCTTTTTAAGAGTTAGGCAAACTACTAATATTAGAATGTGTTTATATCATTAAAAAAGTAACTCGTCTACTTCTTAAAAACAGTGTAAATTGAATTCCTTTTTTACCTCAGTCTTTCCACCTTCCTCTTTGTCTTCTGTTCTCTTTGATGTCTGCAGCTCTTGTCTGCCAAACAAGGCCAGCAGCTGCACGCAGTGCTGCTGGTGTGCCGGCTGCTAAAGGTCTGCCATTCACCAGGCAGCCAGTTCTCTCCCCGCACTGTGCTGCAGAGTGTGTTTATCGGCTCGGTGGCACATACACAGCCTTTGAGCTCACAATCCAGTCTTGTCACAAACTCTCAGCCTGGAAGTACTCAGCAGGTAGTGTGCTCACGTTGATTTCCTTGTTAAACAAAGTGTTCAAAGCGTCAGAAGACTGCTATCTATTACACTACATAACCAAATGACAATATTGCTCTTTATTTTAGCTTCTTAATACCATCTTTAGCTGAGTGGGAAAGAACACAGATTGCATGACCCTGGGGAACCTTGTTTCATTTATTATTAGAAAAATGTATGGCTTTCAAAAGATAAACTGTATTTCAAATACCAAATCTCTCCCTATGCTGAGCTAAACGCTGCCTTGATGTATGCCTTGTACACTCTACCTTGACAGATGTGAAGTTCAAGTAAGAGCAGAATTTGACCAGCTAAATTTAACGTAATAGGATGACAAACACTACAAGGGCAAAGGATTTTCTAAACATTAAATGCTGCAGTGTGTATGAATTCAGTTTTCAGGTTTCGCCCTAGCTAGTCTGGTTGGAAGGCTATATAGTAACAAACCAGCAAAGGACTACCTTTATTTTGTGGTAGTAATCTCAAATGTACAGAGTTTAGACAGCTACTCGGTAATGTACTGTGCAGGGGTTTATGTAAGTTTGCCTTCATATTTTCAGCCTTTTTTCTTCCTTTTTCCTTCCTTCCTTCCTTCCTCTCAAATATTTGGAAAACATTTTTAACCTAGAGTATATTCAGGAAAGTGTTCCAAGTCGCTTGTATTATCTAAAGTAATAATATGAGTTTTAAATTCTACATAACACAAGTCATTCTTCTGCTGAGTTATGGGGAGGTTTTATTGATGTTGATGAAAACTTTCTTTAACAGTGTTTGCAAATGCAGAGCACACTGTTCAACTGGAACTTTTGCCAGAGACTGGGACAAAGCTTTAGGATAGTAACTCACTGTCATGGCCTTGTCTTTACTGCCCTTACTGTGGAGCAATCACAGAAGTAGTTGCCCCACAAGATCTTGTACATGAAAATTTTTTCAGCAGTTCCGTGTAACAAAATAACTTTCTATTTCTGTGCAAAACAGCTACTCACAGAGGAGCAGTATCACTTTTCACAGCGATACAAGCTCCCATCAGACTTTTCCAAGTTTTGCTAACAGTGGAGTTTCTGACACAAATGACAAGAAGACCTCCTTTGCCATTAAATAGGTAGTAGCTCAGTAGTTAGTGCTTATCATGTTGAAATCTGAGGTATTCCATCAGATAACAGATTTTTCAGAAAGGTTACTGTGTTTTATCTCTCAGTTAGCACTGGTTAACAGAGAGTGTTCCCAGATGATGTGTCCTTTATTCTTAACTTTTGGGTTCACCTCCTCTTGCAAGTGGTTTGTGGAAAAACAAATTCAATGGATATTTTCATCATGCATTTTGTAAAGGATCTAAAAAGGAACATCAAGATAGATATGCCCAAACCCAACAGTTCTTGCGTGGTCCAGGCAGTGAGCTGGGATATCTGCAATGCAGGCTATCAACATATTTTACCAGAGCAAGAAAACAAACTTTGCTTTCTTCCATTACTAATTGAATGAGCAGATTATTGGGATGTTGGATCCTCTGAGTAGTTATGAAGGTCATTCCTTATCATCTTTTCCAAAGATATACGCATTTAAATAAAAAACTTCGACTTTCCAAAAGCCTTTTTTGTCAAGCTCTACTTATCAAGTTTTGTTCCTAGTTCAAACCATTCTTTTTTTATACTGCAATTTGAAAATAACATGTAGTATACAGCCAAAAAAGTCACCCTTACAATAGTCACTATGTCACTGTAACCCTCCACTACTGACAGGGCACTGTTAGGGGCACACGTGCCTCACTTGTGCATCCAAGAGGCTAAATTTCAAATTTATTTGCAAGTACCAGATTTTCAGTGCTATTTGACCATTTATCTAAAGGGTAAATATGTCTTTTAATTTGTTCCCTTCCAGCAGACCTGGCTGATGTCAGGATTTGGGGAGATATTTTACTGAAAGGGTCTATTTTTTAGAGTTAGATTGAGGGGCTGGCTTTTTTGTGTGTGTGAGAGATAAATTTGAAGTTTAGTAGAGATCTTATTACTAAGGAGAGAAGCAAACTAGCTACAACTTCATTCCTCAAGTTAAATCAAATCTTTCTGAAAGTTTGTAGAAGTTGATTGAAGGAGACTATCCACATTTCCTCTTTCCTGGTGATGGCATTAGCTCAGTCTGTAAGATGTCTGCCAGGTTCCTGTAGGTCTTCTACTTTCTGATTTGGTTTCTTACCTGACAGCTGCACTATCCCCTCTCCATCTTTGTCCAATGACTCTTCTCTTCCCCTTCGTGTTCAGTACTAGAGGCGTAATCTCTTGGGAAATTGTTTTTAGGGCTAATTTAGCTAAAAATAGCTGGTTCTTTTTTTAAATATTTGGTTGTAGGTGAGTATGTTTGGGGTTTTTTCTTTATCAGTCTTTTTAGAGGTTAATGGGTACTGGTCTAGCATCACGCTAGTGATCATTTACCATCAGGCTTCTCAGTTGTCCTGTGGACCTACAAAAGCCTGTTTATGCAACTCAAGTCAGTCAGAAATGTAGTGCCTGAACCCCTGTTTGTCAAAGGAGGCAAAGATGATTATTGTCAAAATAAAAAAAATTCCCCAAATCAGTTACCTTCCCTAGAGCATTTTCTTTATAGAAGAGAAATGGAAGAAAAGAACTGCTTTTTTCAATATATGCAGGATAAAATGTTTTGATTTTTCCTTCCTACATTACTTCTTTTCAGAATTTGGGTTTTTGTGTTTACACAGCTACGGTGGAATTGATTCCCTACCAGTACTGGCAGGAAAGCAGTAAAAAGAGCCTGGGAGCTGTGCCTCTGGGAGCACCTGGGAGCTGTGCACCTCGTTACCTTAATGAGAGAGAGCTGTGGAGTAAGACAGCAGGAATCTGACTGGAAGAAGGTGCCATATTTGCGTGTGGTGTGAAAGAAAGTGTTGCTGATGGCATGCAGCTCAGGGACCAAGACCAGCGGGGCCATGGAGAGACGTGCCTGAGGAGAGGGCAACTGGCTGTGAGTACGGGGGCTGCGCTGGGGGGCTTTGAGGGCACTGCACCCACCTGTCCCACGTGTCTTGTACTATGGAGTGGGCCTCTGAGGCCACTGCTTGCTGGCACCAGGTGCATTCTCAAGCTTTAGATTAAAACATAAAGGTTTTATCTTTTTGTAAAAAGAAAGATTTCTAGGGTAGAGGAAACACTGCCTAGAATTAGAAAGGTGTGAAGTTTGTGTTGTGTGTTCTTGATGAAATGAAACCTCTGCCTACACAGCCCTTCAGGGGGGATCTCTTAGTGCAGAGTGTCATCTTAATTTTATCCTCTTGATTCATGCAGAAACTATCGGTGTGCTAAAAAGAAGTCAGGTTCTTCTTCTGTAGGGATGCTTTATATAGGGATCATGCTGCCCAGGGTGCAGAGAGGGCTTGTTAGAATACTGCTGAGTGCTGTATATTCAGGATCTGGCTGTTTAGGATAGTGCAAAGAGATAGAATAAGAAATTCTTTGAGGGTTTCTTCTCCCAACTGTCTTTATATGTTGCTTACTATATAAACACCACCTTCTCTTGTGAGGAAGGACACACTGTGGTTTCACCCCTGATTGCAAGGACACTGTACAGGTGGGATAACCTGTAAAGAGTAATCCTGGTTTTGCCATTGACTTACAGCATGGAGCCTTCTTGTGCAAGTGTCTTCCCTTTTCTGATCCTTATCATTTCTTTACAGTGAACTGCCTGTAAAGTGCTGTTTATAGTGGGTATTGCCATATAACACAATCTTACTCTGCTTTTTCAGGAGGGTCTATTATCTCTACTTCAGGCCTTTGCTAATATCAGTTATTTGGCTTTTTTCAGCTCTGAGCACTGAGTGGGGCAAGCTTCCTTTTATCTACAACATATAGTGTAAAAAATACCTATATGATAAATAAAGCCCTGTACAGTCCTGGCTTGTGCTCTGTGATGATAGTGAAATATGAAAATTAATCACTAACATGAAAATATGAGTCTTGCACCTTGAAGAAGAGGAGAACAGGTATTTCGGACAACAATACTGTATTTTACCATTAGTGTCCTTAATTTAAAAAACAAATAAAAAAGAGGTAGGGGCATGGAGGAAAAAGTTGTAAAATAGGGTTCTCCCTGCAGTAAGACCAGACGTTCAGCTGTTTTAAATTGGCAATGATCCACTGACTTCAGCACAGCTATGCTGATTGTGCCAGCTGAAGAACTGACCCTGAATATTATCAAAGTTTTCTTAGAGGTGACAGGAAAAGAAATCCTTTACAATTTCCTCTTTAAGAACTCAGGATTTCCGTTTTTATAACTGCAAACTTCTGAACAATTCAGAATGAAATGTGGAGCACAGAGACAGGCAACACCACACTGACTGTATTTGATTAGGATAATCCTTTTTTTTCCTTCTATGTGGTTACTACAGCCAAGCAATTATTTATCATACTATCAATTGCTTGAAGCACTGTAGACTACAGGTTAAATATTCCTATGTCAATGTGAGCTTCTGCTGCAAGTTCTCATTGAAATCTAATGACTTTCATCTTCAAAAGAAATTTTAATGAGTTCAAAGTATCTACCCTTCTGTTTTAATTGTTGTACTTCATACAATTCACATTCTGCAGATCAAAACCACCTATTTTTCTTTTTTTTTCACCTGAAAATACTGTTGACAAGCTCTTTCCGGAGCTCTCTTCTTCTGTCTATTTTTTATTAGTCATATTCATGTAAGATATAAATCCAGAAATATGCTACACATGCACATTTAAAACCCATAACAGATCTAGTACTTAGCACTGAAGAAGTTAACATCTGCCAGACACTGTTACTTTGACTAGCCTGAAATCAGAGATGTCTCAGATGCCAGTGTTTGTAACAGTCAAATAAACCCACTAAATAAGTGGTGGTAAATGTATTCAGTACAAGTACAAGACATTTGCTGGACTGCATGTAGAACACAGCACAAAAAAAGGTATTTATGTGCCTGTATGTGTACTCAGCTACATACATACTGTTGTCCTGTCCTTTTCCCACTTCCATGTGCCTGCTGCATGTGTGTCTCAGGTGCCATTCGCTCAGTCCCACTGGCATCTTCACGCATTCTTGTGTTTTCATAATCCCCTCTTGCTATGAGCATCCTTCTTTTAGTTGTCCTCATAAATATTAATTACTGTGGTCTGGTTGAAATAAATATAGACAGACAGCTTTGCAAGTGGAAAGGTATCAGTTTTTTTCTCAGAAGCTGCAGTCTTGAATTCAAAGTTCCAGTCAATATTTGGAATGTAAATGAAACATGGGTGTGACCTGTGACTGAGTGCCAGCAACTGTAGTGAAACATTGCTATGCTGGGGAGAGTGAGCTTGATAAATCATTGACATTGCATGATATAGGGTGGATATAGCTTGAGTGATTCTTTGATCAGTTCTGCAAATCTAGGATTTTTTCCTATTGTGCTTATCTGGTTGTTTGGTAAATGGTAATTCAAAGAGCTGTATGATACTGCTCCAATAACAATGGCTAGCAGACTATTAAAATGTTGGCCTCGACTCATTGCTAAAGCCAGGCCAGATCACTGAAGATCTCAGGTGCCATATGTGATAAGCTGAGACTGGAACTATCTCAATATATATTTTATATTTTTTTAAAATTTATTTGCAACTGTAAAGTATTAAGACCCTACATGGGTTCACTAGGCCAAGCTTTACCCCAGTACCTAGAGAGAGACCAAACATAAGCATCAAGTCTAGGTATAAGCTGTTAATACATATTAGCAAAAAGTTCAACATTGATGTTCTTAGCTTTTGTTACTGCATGAATTCTTCTTGGGAGAATGCAATGGAAGAGCACAGTTTAGTATGTGCTTTATCAGGGAAAATGAGGAATGCAGCACAAAAATGTACTGCTTACATTCTAAAAAGGTATCAAGTGCATCCATTGTGAAAGACTCAGTTGGATGTATATTGCACTCAAGAATGGTTCAGACCGTTGAAGTTCTTAAAAATGTGTGGTGTTTAGAATAAGGATTAAGCCTGTTTTCAGTATTCCTTAAGTACAGCAGTGAGATGTGGATCTAGATCTGACCTGACTCTTTGAGTATGACTTGTTTATTGTTTTTAGAAAATAAATTACAAGTGACCACTTGTGCTCATCTCCTTATATGATCGTCCAGCTTTAGAGCTCAGTTACTAGTTATTAAGGAATTTTTTAAATTGCTCTTTCTTAGCTACTAATTTACTATCAGCCATCCAAAGACAGATTGGTAGGATATAAATGAAATGCTATAATTATACAAGGGAGTGGGTCACTGACCTTTGGATTGCAATATCTTGTCTCTTTTGTCCTTTCCTTATACCACCCAGTCTACAGGATGAAATTGCATCTTTTTCTTTGGTTGTATCGAGAATGAGGTGGTATTGGAAACTAGTGAGGCATGGCACAATGTAGGTGTTCATAGCTTGCAATAATTTACCCATTTTCATTTTGTTTGATTTTATTAACACCTGTGTCTCCAGGGAACGCAGGGAGGAGGGGAGGAAAGGAGAGAATACTTCAGCAATAATCTAATGATCAGCACTTACGCTTCCCCCCCAGCCCTGCTGTTATGTCAAATGTCAAGATACCTCACAGCCAAGCAATTTATAATACAAAATGCATACATATAAAGGAAGAGGTGCAGATGGTAGAAAGCTGTATGTCATGACATACACACGTATGTGGAGGATAGCAAGGGAGTCATTAAAAATATGGATTTTTTTTTGTAATGCAGTGGCTGTTTGTCAGCTGGTGTAATTGGCATACATCAATGGAACTACTCAGAAATATAGCATCTGAGGAATTAGTCCCTTAATGGAAGTTAATCAAAATTCCTTATAGGAGAGGAATGAAAAATTCTTGGACAGCGTTTGGAGACAAAGAAATAACATATAAGAAAATACAGGATTGCAGTCTGATGGACTTTCATCTGAGTATTTGTTTCTGGAGTATTTATGAAGATATTGGCGTTCCAGGCAGTAGAACACAAAGATTTGCTGTCATATTAACCAAAGCATTGTGAGATTTGGGAAATTAAAGTAGGGTTTAGTTACGGACCTGACTTAAACAGAATCAAATAAATTCAACAGCAAACTTTCAAAGTCAGAAAGAAAAGAAGGTTTTTGTTAGTGTAATTTCCTTTTCTCAATTGTTTGAAAACCTTTTCAGTGCAGCATAGATGTAGCATTATATCTGCTTAACTCTCAATATTATATCTGCATAGAGTGCGAGATTATCCCTATTTTGCTGATAGGTGTGATTAATTGATCTTGTTTTTTAACAAGGCTACTTCTTTCTTTGCTGCTAAATAAATCATATGTGAATTCTCCATATTCAAGCAAATGCTATACATCTACCAAAGCCTTTCTTAAAAATCTTCTTTGCATTTCATTTCTGAGTGTGTATCCCTGTGTATTGCATTCATAGAACTGGTATCAGTACCTCTCTGAAAAACTTGTGCTAGATTAAAAAAAAAAAAGAAGGCATAAAATAGTACAGTATTATACTCTCTTTTAATAGGGACTTAGTATATGACCATGGTAATAGAATTATTGTGATTATATGCTCTGATCCTTCAGATTTGAATTCTTTGTCTCTTTGAATTTTGAATTTGACCACCTGGCCATGCTTCTTTTGAAACCATACTTAAATTGCAGGTGTGGAGTGAGGCCTAAAATAGTGGGTTACACTCTAAGAGAAAGTTGACTTAAAAAAAAAAAAAAACAACAACAAACACCTAAATTGAAAACCCCATATTCTCTTTTGAGTGACTCGGCTTTTGAGGTCTTAGGACTTGAAGAACAGTCTTTAGCAGAGCATGTAAGGGTGTGCTGCACTGCACAGCATGGTGATCTCTGAGCTAACGTGCAATAACCCAGCCCTGCAGTCAAAAGCAGGGTAGCAAGATGATAGTGCACTTTATTATATTCACTATGAGGAGCTGGTGCTTCTGAATGCTAACCTGCAGGCTAGAGGTGGCAGCTCATTTAGAGTTACCACAAGTATTTATATACCATGGCAATACATCAGAGTAATCAGCCTTATCAGATCTGTGGTTAACCTGTCTGTGAATCATTGGTTCCACTTAGCTGAATTTTTTAATAATCGGGCTTTTTAATTATAATTGAACATAACTAAGGCTTTAAAGAAAAAGTTATTTAAAATTGAAAAGATCAAATGATTCTTTCCCCTGAAAATATTGGCTCATTGGAAAAAAACCCCACCCCCATACAGCTGCAATTATTTGTGGGATTAAATTAAAACTTGTGAATTTTCTCAGTTGAGTGAGGGGGAGCACGGGTAGAGAGAAATACAAAAGGTTGTGCAGTGGTTACAAAAAAAACCACAACAAAACAAAGGCATGCTCAAATGGTTGCTTGGATTTGGCATGATTGTCAGTGCTCTCAAGCACAGGTTTTTTATTTTATAAGTTACTGGTTTTGTAGCAGGCAGTGGGAGCTGCAGACTGGGGCAGTACTGTATTGCTTACTATTCATGCTTTAGTGCTGCGGGGGCAAACTTTGGGAAAAATGAAAGGTGGTCAGCAGCTGTAAGAACAGGCAAACTCTGATGTTATCTTCCTCCTCTGTCTTGATCTCAGTCTATCATCTGTCACATGTTGTTGCTATATAAATGTGCGACAACAAAATGAAGTCAGTGGAGAGAAGCATGGCCCGCTGTTCACTAAAGAGCCAGAGCCACATGGTGTGCAGGTGGACAATATAGTTGCCCTGGCAATGTAGGAGGGAGGGGAGCATATTAATAGATTCAAGAATTTACATCCACTTGTGTATGTGGCCATGCTATTACTTTCTGCATGTTGATAGCTCTGTCTATTTTGTGTTTCTTGATTCCATGGCCTCTACAGACAGTGAAGCTGTCTTGTCTTCCTGCAAGTGAAATGACTAACACTACAGGTTGCGTCTGTCTTTGGATGCTAGTTTGAAAAGTATTTCATACACAGTGTTCCAGCCATCTGTGTGCTAAATCTATTTGAAGGGAAGGCGGTTTAAACCCTCGTGAAACTGTGCCTCTGTCTGTGTAGCTGACTTAACTAAAACTGCAATCTGCCTTTTGTGAGGAGCTGCGTGTAATAAAATGTTATATTTCTGGGTTTTGTCTTTTCCCTGGTGCATATTTCTTTGGAACAAATCAAGACCCTAATGAAGCTTGATCAGAGAATTATTGGGAGTTTTCAGAAGATAAAAATTGCTGTGCGGCATTAGGAAATAAACTGAGGTTGTAAATAGAAAGTCAGCAATGGTACCCCTCTGACCCAAACTGCACTTTGCTAGGTGAGGTGACATGACAGTTAATGGTTGAACTTGATGATCTCAAAGGTCTTCTCCAGCCTAAACGATTCTATGATTCTATGCTGAACAGCATCTCATTCTCTAGGGATAAAGGTGAAATAATCCTGCAGTCATCCTCTTGGGCAATGCTTCCACTTGCTGTTACATGAGAGTCCGCAGGGTGTCAAGAAAAGCATAAAGCATGAAACCTCATCAGAGCCATAAGCCTCACCTCACCTCTCTCATCCGCTGTTATTGTAAGCAGACATCAGATCCAGGTGGTGTATGTGTTAGTCTTTGGGAGATACTGGCAATGAGATTCCAAGGGAACAAAGCTATTTACTTCCACGATAGCTTTTTTCTGTTATTCCTTAACAATTTCCTATTGGGAGAAACAAAGAAATGGGAGACTTTGAATTTGACAAATTGTTGCAAGAAACAAATGGGTGCCTGTTGCCCAGACTGCCACTGCTGATGGCTTGTGGTCCCTTATTTTTCATGCTGTCATCAGTACTACTATGACCAAGCATGCTTATATATACCTAATAACTTTTCTAGAGCAGCCTGTGCCAGAAGTGCTAACAGATGATGGGACTTCACAATAACTACTCTGGAAATAGGATAGACTCTTATTTGGATGGCTTGGCAGTAACATTCAAGATACTGTAGTACTGTCTCTGTTCCTTATTTCTGCCTATACCTACCACAATCACTTCCTTCCAAATCCTCGCTCTTTGATTTTAAGAAAGGCAGCTTTGGTGAGTACCATGTGTCTCTGGCATGTCTGAAGTCAAAGTGTGTCAGTGAGGTAACCACAGGATAATTCTAAAGGTCTGATATGGAGATTAAAAAAACAGGAAAACTGGAACTTCTATGAAAAGGGCTGTCTTGGTAGTGCTTGGTCCTTTCTGAAAGTGTTGCTTAGAAGAGTCAATGACTGGTCTCTTGATCTGGCACACAGGTAAACTTCCTCAGTCATCTATGTATTAGACATTATGCAAGCTTTTTAATAACATATTGAGATTTTTTTCATCTCTGCAAGCATACTATGATTGGAGGCAGGGGCGTATGATTCTTCAGCATTAATGGTTAATGTCCTGTATGCTCAGTACCAAATTCTTTGATTAAATATCCCTTCTTGTTCCCCACCTCCTGCTTTCTTACACAATTCACTGTACCGCTTTGATCTACTCTGAAACACATCGGTTATCTTAAATACCTCACATTCACTTCACTAACCTGTGCAACCACAGCAAACATTTGCCCAAATAATCATTTAGCTTTCCAGCTAGACACAGGTATGCAATTTTGCAATATTGTATGCAAATGATATAGCTGTGACTTTTCCTGTGTTCCTGTATGGAAATAATAAATGTAACTTTTGCCCAAGAAAGATCCTCTTTTAACAGTGAAATATATTGTCCCCTTAAACATAAATTTTTGCCAGTGCTGTTTTATCTCTCACTATGACAGAATTTATTAATAAACCACCTAAACTAGTAAATTGTCACCTGTTGCTTTAGTTTTCTTTTACTTTCCAGTCCCCCCCCCCCTCCATTCGTCTTTTGTAAGGAAAAGGAGTTTACAGAGCTTTGCTAAATCAGAACTAGCATGATAAGGTTTGGGCTAACATGAGTGACATGCTAAACTAAACATAAACTTTCACCTCCTTCCACACCTGTACTTTTGGGGCATTAGCAACACGCTGTCTGTAATTTAACCAGTAATTCTCGCAGCATCTTCCTCTTGCTTGTGATAAACTGCATTTCCCAGCATTATTTCTGTTCAGACAATTTGAAGACCTCATTGTTTCCCTCAGACAAAGAATTATGTGATGAAATCTGTTCAGACTGACTTCAGACAAGCATCTGAATTAAAAGCTTCCTTATTAGGAAGGGCAGAGAAACATCCCTTGAGTTTATCTTCATTGAGGGTACTTCACTCTAAAAGTTTACAGTTTGTTCTTTAAAGATACACAGATTTTGGTGCTAAAGTAGGTCAATGTCCAACTTATATACAAACTCATTAGAAAGGTTTAGGCTGTCCTCTTCCAGGAACGGTGACTTTTTCTATATCCTCCTCAGATCTGAAGATCACATAGCTACTTGATACTGCAGTTTAAAATACAATGGAAATATTTTAGACAAACAGAATGCGATTATCTGAGTCTTGTGTTTGATTAGGACACTAGGGTTAGCAGGTTGATAAATAGAGCTTAGGGTAAAAAGAGTTACCTTCTGAATTCCCTTTAGAAGGTATTTATGAGTCTCCCTCACTTTGCCCTTCCTACCACAGACCACCTTGTAGTCTAGATATTCAGTCTAGGTTGAACATTCTCATGGGCAAATGCCATCCCTTTCTAGGTGCCTGTGGTAGGCAAACCTAAAGGTTAGAAATATATAGGTGAGGGACAGTCTGTTTGTATATAACACCCATGCAGTTAAAGGGATATGCTATTAAATTCTAACTTTCAAAGTTATTAAAGAGCTGTACTGAGTATAAAAGTCAACTTAATGAACCAAAGTCTTCCAAGAAGGAAGAAGAAGATGAAGCCTCTGTTGCACTGGTAAATTAAAACAATCACAGAAGACTCTCTGTTGGGCTTCAGTTGATGCATGAAAGGGACTAAAAGTAGAAATACAAACTAATGAATATTCTCGGATCTCAGTAAATTTTAACTGGATTTCAGTTTATCTGTACTTGAGTTTGCTGTCAAGATATTTTTTTAAATGCAACAGTACAATGAATAATCTTCAAGATAGTACCTCAAATGATTAAGGTAACCAAAACTGAGAATCAAGATTTTTAGTTGTAAGACAAGAGTTGATAGATAGCATTTCAGTTGTGGTGCTTTTTTCCCCACTGTGTTGGAAATGTAATGAAAACCAGCATGAAAACCTGAAACAGACCTTTGAAGTCACAAGACTAAAAGCTGACATTCAAATTTGCCTTAGTTTTGAGTTTATCAATTATTCCTCAAGTACACACTGTAAATGCTTTCATATGACAAACATTTGTTTACCCAACTTTGTGGTGCTCTGCTAGGTTAAAGTGTGTCTGCTATGTACACAGTAGTCTCTTCATTTTCCTCATCCTTAAAGGGATCTTCCTGTAAAACTATAAAACTTCTCTAAAGATTCTGTATAATAAAGCTATTTGTTTTTTTCCTTTAGCTAGTTACTAAAAAACTGTTCAAGTGTATACCTGCTAACAGTTTTAAAAAGTAAAGAAACCCAATGCTGATGGGGAAGCAACATTTGAGCTTTCTTCATGTAATCTTAAGTTATAAATAGCAGAAATAAAAATGTATGGGTTTTTTTTAATGAACATGTATAGTAACTGCAAAAATGGATTTTTTTTTTCCCCTCAAATTTCAGAAGCAGTTTGTTCTCAATCACAATGAATTGACAAGCATAGATAGCATCAAAGTCTTCTTGAGAAATTATTACTGTTTTTTGAAAATGTAGGTCATATCTATGTAGCAAATCGAAATAATCCTCCCAAACATAGGCTTATAATAAAAATCCATTTATTTCCTGTTTCTGTCTGAATACATAAATCTACACAAACCTAAATTGATTTAATAATTTCTTCTGAGGGAGATTTAACAAACAATTATATTTTCAATCCATGCAGAATCAAGAGAAGATATTTGAAAGGCTTACTCCAATATGATGTTTGATGTTTTCATGACTGGAGGAAATCCTGAAGAGACAAACTAAACATACGTTGTTCTAAGGGCCTAGTGCTGATAGTTGTTTCATAATGATCCCTTATTAATATTTTTAAATTTCATTTCTTTTTTTTTTGCATTCACCACAAGTGAATGCAAAGATGGAGAAATTTCCTCACATTCTTTAGCATCTTTGCTGGGTTTGGAGACAACAAAGGAAGACTCTAAATACCACAGAGTGATTCGGTGAGATGGCAAGCGTCTCTGTAAAAAGAGTGAATACACACATGCTCAAGACTTCAATATGTGAATTTACTTCTCTTCTTTAGATTTAGGGACTTATCTGGCTTTATTACTTCCTTGCATCTTAAAAGCTGAATATGTTTGAGATGCCCTCACTCAGCAAGTTTTTTGAAGAATTGGGCACCGAAAAGATGGAAAGAAAACCATATCAGCTGAATAATGCTTAAAGAACAACCACGCCTCTTCCAACTGCTGTCGATGTTGGCCTTTAAACAGAGGAAGTTAGTTGTTAGGCTGCTTTTAAGGAGAAACTTCACCAAAAGATTTATAACAAATTGATCTGTAGATAATATTAACAAAAAATAAAAATAACCTAGGTTGCTGCTTATGCCTCTGCTGAGTTGCTAAGTAAATAATTTCCTGGTATCAGATTTGTTCTCATTGCAGTATTATTTTTTTTCATTGCGTTCAGTAGAAGCCTTCTGATGCAGGAAAATAAAGGAATGAGGAAAAAAATACAAGATTATAGTCAACTTTGGAAGTCTATTTGCAGAAAAGTGATTTCTGGTAGATTAAACATCGTAAATTTTGACACTTCATGTAATGACAAACCTTCCTTCTCATAGAAACATCTCTTTCTAGGCATAATGGCAGTATTTCAATTTTAGCGTGTTATAATTAAATGGTGATCTTTACCCTGAGCACATAGCGCATAACTGAGGCACCTGAGTTATGAGGTTATTCACCTAGGTAGCACCTACATAGATGTGCCAATTACACAGAAAACTGTCAAATGTATAGAAAGCTTTGAGACAAAAGCTCCAAAATTTAGCTTCCCGCTACTGTACACCAGACTTCCTCCTTGAGGAGGAGGCTCTTAGGGGGATGTGCAATAAATACGAGCAAGCTCTAGTTACCGGAACAAATTTGCAGGCTCATCCAGTATAACTGATACTACTGGAGCCAGATTTTGAAATGAACTAGCAAAGATCTCTGCAAGAGATCTTTTCAACTGAGACGCCGCAACCTGATCTTTCAAGAGCTCAGTGGCCAGTGCCATGAAATCCACCCTGGTGAGCACTGACCCACTGCGATGGCACAAAGCTTTTCATCCACCTATTTGCATACAAGTGATCGCTAACTCCGCCAGCTGTACTGCCTACATGCGTGCCCCAGCCCTGTTTTAGCATGCTAAGTTCCTTATGGTATCATTCTTTCTCAAAGCAAAACAGTTTCTATTCCTCGCTTCACGCTGATGTTGTTCTGCGTAGCCTCTGATCTGCCTAAATAGCCCAGTGTAGCCATGACTAACAAACCATTTGTATTCACAGCAACAGCTTCAGGGGAAAGGCACATGGTGGCTATCAAGGGATTTGAACACAGAACAGAACACAAACACTCAACCTATTTTAAATAAATAATCCTTCTTGCTTTAAAGAAGTTTGAAGCACTGAGCTGTGCCCTATTCTGGAAGGCCCTTCTCTGACACGCTGAGTTGTTTCTTTCAGTGTAAGCAACCACCTCTTTCTTAGCAGCTAGGGTAATCAATAAATTGGATCCAGATTACTGAAAGTGCTGATTTCAGTGGGTGAGAGAAAGAGAGAGGAGTGGGTTTAATTCTGTAGCATTCATAGCTTGTGTGCTTATTTTCTATTTATGAACAGGGATGAGCTTTACAGTTTTAGGCTTTCAATCCTACTTTTCCATCTGAATGTTCAATTTGCTGTCTGTCTAATCAAATCCATCATTTGGTGCATATTTTGGCTTCTTTTGCAAGTCAGTCATATATAAACAAATACATTAACACCAGTTCAGCTTCCCTTGTTCACCTGCATAATGCTCTTGAAATCCTAGGTATGTAAAAAGAAGTGGGTTTTGCCCCCTTTTTTAGACTGTTTTATTCACTGAGTAAAGGGTTACTCTTTAAAAGCCCATTGACCTCCCATGTATTCCTATTGGCAGAGCCTAACAGGTGGATGCAACTCGTTGGCTCTGTGTACCCAAAACTCCTGTTAAAGCCAATCAAAAGTTAAGGAGAGCTCTTTTTTTAAAAAAAAAAAAGGATAATGTTACTTCTCTGAGTCAAAATTACTACTGATATCAGTGAAAAAAATGGATTTTGTGACTTTAAATGCAGTTTGTTAGAGCTCTGTTAACATGTAAGCAACAGGCTGGTTTTTGTTGCTTTAATGGTCTGTTAGGCTGCATTTTTTGAGGCATGGAATCCACCTAAGAAAAACTGGTTGACAGAATAACAGATAAATAAATTTGAGATAGATAAAAACCCAACTACAGTACTTAACTTCACACATGGCATTGCCAATAAAGTAGTCTGTAGAAACTAAGCCTGAAATGTATGTGGAAGCTCTTCACGTCAGCTGGGTGTTGAAGGTTGTGTTTTATGAGTACAGTACATTAATTGATAGGTATGTGGTAGCAATCAAAATGTAAATAGAACTTGGTTTACATTAGTGCCTAAATTTGCTGTATGGATATATTATATATGCTTTTAGGAGGCTGGACTCAATTTCAAAGCATATCTTTAATTCATGAATTGTTAAAATGAATTCCATTTGTGGCTTAAAAAATATTGTAATTAAAAAATTATGCTTTTTCTGAGCTGAATCAACTTCATAATTTCACCTTACTCCTGTATAGAAAGCTGAACCAGAAGGGAGCCCTCTTGTTTGTTCCAAAAACATTGTTACCTTTTTTAATACTGTAAAATAATGTTTAGTTGACCGATTACTTTCATTGTGACAGCTGCACCTTCAGTAGATTCTAATGAACCCAATTTAAGTTAAAGACAATATTTCATTATTGTTATTGGTATTTGTTTCACATATTTAAAGGGCCATATTCTGAGGCACGTGTTGTAATGTACGGTTTCTAGTTATGCATTTATAGCTTGTGTGTGATAGCCATACAGTGGGATAAAACTTCTAAGCTGCTCTGTCTTCCACTAACAGTGATGAAAGGAAAGGGCAGATATACCAATATGGATGATTTTTATCCTTATCCTTCTGTTCAGCTGCCCTAGAGGTCTCATTCTTCCAGGTGTACAAAATGCAGTCATTTGCAGAATCTTAGATGAATTTTCTCCTCCCTAGAAGAACTGATATTGCCAGTGCCTGTTGTGTGGGTTTGAGAAGTGTAACAACATGCTCGTTCTCACAGCAATGGTGATTTAACATAAGCAATCTCAATACAGAGATGAGTGAGTGAGTGGGCAATTCTCATCTCTGATGGAGGGTTCTCTTGGGGATATCTTTTATGTGATGACCTACAAACCTCCAATTCAGGAGGCAATTAGGTGACTATCTGGATTTTGCCCTTTTATTCTAGGACAGCAATCAGTTAATAACCCATCTACTAACACGTGAGAGGTACACACCCTTTCCCCTCATTTGCAGCCTGTATTACGTATGTTACTCAAAAACAAATATTTACACTCAAATCAATGCATGAAGCTTAAATACATTACTGGAATATTTACCACAGGCTGGTACCTTTTGCTTTCTGGAACCTAACTGACCACTACTAAAATAATTTTAAAGTGCTAAACTTATCTCAAAGGTGGAAAAGCTTTAAATAACAAAGTGCTTAATTATTTTGTAGCTGGGCATGCTGTTACTAATGGCTACATTTAGTGATGGAGACTATAAACTGTAAATCATACCAGTGTTTCCCATGGCAGAGCAAGCTGCTATCGTGATCTGACAGTGCCCTTTGACCTCTCTAAGGAAGGCATAGTGGGAGTTATGTGAGGACATTATGCTTGATTAGTCTCTCCCTAGTTTGCCTGGGTGGGAAGATAATTGAAAACACAATGGACTTTGGAAATTGAAGGTTCTGAAATGCACTTTACAAACACATGCAATTTTAAATCTGTAATATGTCATCTATATCAGCAGTGGACATTGTCTTCGTTACATAAATACAATTCTTCTGCTAATACAGTGCAAATAGGGGTTAGGCAGCATCTGTAGCTTTTACAATCCACACCTCAAACAGCAGTATTAATTTTATATTCGTAAATTCTGAGAATTAAATAGGAGCTTGAAACAGAAGGACTGATTATCTGGTTGATTTCACGTTCTCTGATTTATAGCATTCAATAAATAAAGAAGTTGAATTTTGTCCACTAAATGATCTTATAAAAATATTAACAGTATAGCTTATACTTGAGGAGAAATGGGGAAAGAAGGAATTTGGTTTAGCTGGTTTAACACACTACATCCATAAGCTAGCACCAAGACTATTATTCTGGATGTTTTCTGGTCTGTTGAGTCCTAATGTAGCTAATCTCCAACAGATAGTGCTGCCCAGGGTTCCTGTAAAACTATCATCTGCAAACATATTTATTAACCTTTGTTATTTAGTTTTCTGCAAAGTGCAGGCCACCCTGCTGAACAGTCTACAGCATTTATTTACAATGTTAACTCCTATTAGATATCATTAGGTACATAATAATTATAATAATTATGTGCATTGCTTAGGCTACCCTGCTAAATAACAACCACTTTTATTCAGAAGTCATAATTGCAGCAGCTAGACTTAAAATGAAATCTAATTAGATTTCAGTTCACCCCCTTTCACACATAATCTATATGCACTGTATAGCTATGAAATCTGTCCAGCAAAGATAATTCATTTAGCCTGAAAAAGTATTATCTCTATGGTCTGTCAGGTAAAAGTTATAAAACAGTGAATGTTTTGTACAAACAAACAGAATTGTTGCAGTAGAAATTCAGGGGGTTTGTATGACTTCTTGAAGAAGGCATAATGCTTTTTCACAGAGCTATTTCAGCCGTAAACACATTGGGGTTTTGTAGCCATAGCTGCATTAATGAAGATAATAATTCTGTAGCTTGATAGTGGGATATAACCTTAAAAATAACTGATACAAATTTCATGAGTTTTGCAGGTTTGAATCTGATCTTAATGGGAAGCTATAGTCTTCTTTGCTTGAAATTAAGAAAGTCTGCAATCTTTTGAGCGAGGAAAGGTGGAAACATAAACTTACAAGGTGAAGGAAGTACGGAAGCAAAGTAATCTTTAAAACTTCATGGTTATGCATTTACTAAACCTATTTTCTTTCAAAGGACAGAGACAAGAATTAGCTGATACCTTCTCAACGTTAACCACTTTCCCTGGCTCAGGACCCCATCTGCACATCCATATAATCTTTTTCCAGGGCAATAGCTAGCACTGGCCTTATTCAACCTATGACCATGGAGCATTTTACTGTAGAAGAAGTGTCATTAAATTATTTCAGTAAAAGTTTTAAAACCTTGGATGTACCCAGGAAGGCAAACAAAGGGAGTGGAGAGGTCAAGGAATAAACATAAGGAAATATTTGGTTCTGAACATCTAACAGGTTAGGAGCAGCACAGATCAGGGCAGCCTACAAATTATATTTTCCACCAGGGGTTTTGGAGAAGGGAGCAAGTTCTTTAAAACAAGCTGTAGGTGAATTTGTTTGAGTACCCATAACAAGCCGTTTAGTGCCAGATTTTTGCTAGGTTGTCTAAATGTAACTGGAAACAGTTATTGGTGCAGTAAAAACTGTGCTTGTGTATTTGACAACTTCAGACTCTACTGCTTAGTAGAAGTTACGCCAATTGGGGCATTAAGTAGATGGTCCAGTGTAGGAAGGGGGGTGGGTGTATTCATACCAGTCCTGAGGATGTTTCCAGTCTAAAATCCATTTAAGTGTTCTGCTGGGGCAGGAGGCTGGCCTGTGGCAACCTCAGTCTCTCCTGGAGATCCTCAATCCCTACTTCTTACTCCAGTCCCACTCCAAAGCCACCTGATACTTCCCAAACAGTAAGCTGCTTTCAGCCAGTCATGTCCAATTCCAAAGGCATTTCTTTCTCTTTCCACAAAGTCCCTGTGCTCCTTTCAGCTCACTCTTTCTATCACGGCTTTCCTCTCACCTCATATAACTGAGTTTGAGGCTTTGAACTTTAAAACCTCTCTTTGGAGACTGCCTGTATTTGGCAGCCTCCAGACTCTGCAGGTGTTGTGGTGACATTTTTTAAGTGCCAAGGTTTTGACAGGCCATTGATGATTGGTTTACTGTGGTGTGTGCCTTGTGTGTCATCTTCAGGTAGCTCCTGCTCAGTAGAGAGAAGGTACAGTTTTCCACTTTTGTATGCAAACCTTGTTAGGCCCATGGTTTCCTTAGTTGCCTGACGCGGTGTTGACCTCTGTGTCATAACAGTTAGATGCTACAAGTTTAGTTCTAGTTTGTAACCATTAATTCTGGGCTGTGATATCTATGCTACCCTTATCCTCAAAGAGAGGTGCCAAAAAGGTTGCAGCTGATCAGTCTGTGGTCAATGTTGAGTATGTACCTCCTGAGAAACTATTTCAGTCTATGTTTTTGCGTAACACATCTGACTTAAAACTACATTTTTTGATTCTTGATAGGAATCCTGCTGCAGTGATAGCAAGGTTTGTATGGCTGATCTAAAAGAAAACTACTTTATTTCTATAGTTATAATGCAAACAAAGGGCCATATGAGCACACACAAACACATACATATGTACAGACATACGTATATTCTCTGAGAGACTGCCTACTAAAGTTTTCAGCTAGAATTTTAGAACCTTTCCCCTGGAATATCACTGAAACAATGACATAAACTTTTCATGTAAGATTTCCATTTCTGTGCTTTATTCGGGTTGGCCAATTCCCTCATCCCTTAGAGATTCTGAGCATGCATACCTATTAAATGCATGTGTATATCCACAGGCATTTCATTTATCTCAGTTGTACTGATTGAGAAGTATTCATCCAGAAGAAGATGGGTGACAGGTATTGACAGGCACAAGATATTAGGAAGGGTGCAAAAGTAAGTCTGCTTCAGGAGTTTTGGAATAGTTAACCAATGGACTTTGAATTCCTTGAAAGGAATTATTACTCTGCAGTGCAATGCTGTGCACTGATACTCTGATTCTTGTGGCACCAGCAACACTTTCTTTTTTCTCTCAGCTAATGAATTAGAAGTTACATGCATCTCAAGTTAGCTGAAGAGGTTATATGGTCTGTGAGATAAATTAACATTGTAGGTTGACATGGACCAAACTCTTGTGATAGCTGTAGCTGTCAGATTGACCCACTTGTATCTAAATAAGGCAGTCGTTTGGCTTTCAAGACCAACTGAACACCTCTGACATTTATGGATCTTTGAAATGCGTTGTTCTGAATCTTTTAGTTATTTTACCATGGACAATGATGTTCCAAGTATGGCTGCATGACTGGAACAAGTTACCCAGATATGTTATGCAATCTGTCTGTGCAGGATTTCAAGAGTCAGCTACAGAAAGACATGGCTGTTCTAGTGCTAATAGCAGCCCTTGCCTGAGAAGAAGGTTGTACTAACTGACCTTCAGGGATTCCTTCCAGCTGGCACTCCTATGACTCTGTGATTGTCTGGAAAATAATGTGAATTGTTTTGCATGGAGTATAACTCCTATAAGTTGACTTGAAAGCTTCAAATCTGCATACCATTATTTTGGCATTCGTCTTGAGTTTTATGAGTTAAGTTAAAACCAGAATACTGAAAAGATCTGAATTTTGGCCATGAAGGGTCAAAATGAGCGGTTATGAATGATTTAAAATCTGCACTAATCACTCAACGTAAGTTGGTTTTCAACTTCAGTGCTGGCCTTTCCCGCTAGTATTTTGGGATTACTTGTTTGTTTGCTTGGTTTGAAAACTCTCATTCTAGAAAGGATTGGGACTATATCGATTTTAAAAGTATAGAGGGATATCCTTGACAGAAGGGAAAGGATTTAGATAGAAATACACTTGAAAGCAGCAATATCATGGTACATGGTAATTCTTAAATTACATTTAAATGAATACGCTTGTCAGCAGGGAAACTGATTAAGTATCTCCTATATATAGTATTATGAAATATTGAATACACAGCTAAGTAACAATTTTGAATTCCTAATAAACAATTAAGGATTGCAATTACTTGCTAATAATAAACTTCACCACGTTTGCTGTTGAACCCTAGTGATAAGACTTGCATGACTGGGAAAATAGAATAGAGATAATAACTTATATGGGAAAGTTTGAATGGATGAAAAGGAAGAGGATTGCAGTCTACTTTTACTTTAGCGAGTTCACTTGTTTCAGCGTCATTCGTGATTTGGAAATGTAAGGTCTTGCATAGAAAAGGACCAGTGTTACTGCAGACAAGTCTTGTGATAGGTGACTTCCATAAAAGGGAGAACCAGGCAGATGATTAAGCACCTGATTAGACTATGCAGTTGAAATAAATATATTATCAAGATTAGAATCTTACATAGTGTCCATAAATAATAATAATGCTAATAATAAAGATGTAACTTAGGTAAAGGTTTCCTGTTTGTGATGGAAACATTCATAGTTTGAAAATGCTTGAACTCTTTTGTTAAATATTTAGACATCATGGGCAAGGAAGCAATAGGATTTTAGGTGTGGTTTGTCGCTGTTGTTTGGAGAGAAAGTGAAAATAATTACTAAGAGATATATAGAGATACTTAAGGGCATTGTATACAAGAAATAATGAAGATAGAGTTTTGTTGATGACTGTAAACTAGAAACTGTAAGAATAGTTTGAAGTTTTTATTTTTAAGAATCTCAGTGCCTGGCTAAGCAGGGAGCTTCTAAATAAGCTCAAATGGAAAAAGGAAGTTTATACTAAGTGGAAGAATGGCCTAATCCCTTGGGAGGACTATAAGAATGCCGCCAGAGCGTGCAGGGATGAAACGAGGAAAGCCAAGGCTGCCTTAGAACTCAGCCTGGCAAGGGATGTCAAGCTCAACAGGAAGGGCTTCTTCAAGTACATTGGAGGAAAAAGGAAGACCAGAGAAGCTGTGGGCCCACTGTTGACCGACACAGGAGCCATGGTGACGGAGGATGCGGAGAAGGCGGAGTTATTGAATGCCTTCTTTGCCTCGGTCTTTACTACTCAGCCCAGCCCTCAAGAGCCCCAGGCCTTGGGGAAAGTAACAGGGAAAGAGGAAGACTTCCCCTGGGTGGAGGAGGACCAAGTGAGGGATCAGTTAGGTCAGTTAGACATTCAGAAGTCCATGGGCCCTGATGGGATACACCCGAGGGTGCTGAAGGAGCTGGC
>VXBO01006147.1:199476-257571 GCA_013400135.1 Rhinoptilus africanus | reverse complement strand
TAGGGCTACTAAGATGATTAAGGGACTGGAGCACCTCTCCTATGAAGATAGATTAAGGGAATTAGGTCTCTTTAGCCTGGAAAAGAGGCGTCTGAGGGGGGACCTAATTAACACTTATAAATACTTGAAGGGTGGGTGTCAGGAGGATGGGGCCAGGCTCTTTTCAGTGGTGCCCAGTGATAGGACAAGGGGTAACGGGCACAAACTTGAGCATAGGAAGTTCCACCTAAACATGAGGAGGAACTTCTTTACCTTGAGGGTGGCAGAGCACTGGAACAGGCTGCCCAGGGAGGTGGTGGAGTCTCCGTCTCTGGAGACATTCAAAACCCGCCTGGACGCGTTCCTGTGTAACCTGCTGTAAGGTGGCCCTGCTCTGGCAGGGGGGTTGGACTAGATGATCTACTAAGGTCCCTTCCAACCCTATGATTCTATGATTCTATGATTCTATGAGTGGTTTTATTATATCTATCTGGATATAATAAAATTATATTATGGGTATAGTTATAAATAACAGTTCAAATGTTCAATAAAATTCTGTCTTTGCTCCATGCTTTTTGTATCATGTTACTATAGTTTACCTAACAAATCTAGAGGATTGTTTCATGTATCTGCATTGATAAAGGATCTTCAATCTAGAAATAAATAAAAATCAAATTCAGTAACTGGAATCTGAAATTAGACAAGCTCAGATGATACAAAATGCAGGTTTCCAAAAGGTAGAAAACGAGCATTGATTATGCGGGCTGTCTAACACTGAAAACATTCAGAGCAGAATCTGAATATTTAAATATGTCCTGGTTGGACCCAAGCTAAGGGAATTCTCATACAGCATCTGGCCTATGTTGTGCAGGTGATAGAAACATTTCATCAAGACTGCAAGTTTAAGAGTGTGCATTTGTGCTCAAAGAGTTGAGAAGGGATCTGAAAGCAGACTTGTTCTGTGGAGAGTCCTGCCTGCAGGAGAGATTTTCCAACTTTCTCAGTACCATTTTCCCTAGGGTCATTGTGCCATTACCTTGCTAGAGAGAAGGAGCCGTCTTTGTGAAAGCCCGATGATTACAGTGTAAACCTAGGCAGACTCAGGGAGGCACATGAAAGTATCTAGGAAGAGAGCCTGCCATTGCAGATGCCAGCGTTCCTCAGCCAGCAGTCCTGCGATGGGAATCTAAAGCCTTTGTATGATCAGATCCATAGACTTACACAAACCTGAGGTGGTTTTATTTTAATTTACTGTTGTCAGTTTTTTCTGGGTATGGATACCTTCCTCCTTCACCTCCCCTTAATTTTCAAGGTCCCTTGACATTTTGATCTCTTATCTTTTTGAATCACAAGGTTTCTCTGTATGATTTAAGACTCATAGGTGGTTGCACAGAGCAGAGTGAATCTGATCTAGCTCACATGGCTACAACCAGCATGAGAGTCTGCTGATTCAGCAGGAGACAGTTACAGAAACACTTCTGAGGGAAACCACAGCATTAGGCAATGGTGTCAAAAACAAGAAAAAGGAAGGATGGAAACAATCTCTTAAAAATAAAGTGCCTGACGCTAGTCTTGCTTGAAACTGGAGTAAGTCAGGCTGCTGAAATGAGCAGTGATGACAGTGTAAACAAGGTCAGAATCAGGTCCAACATCTGACTCATAAGGTGTCAGTGAGACCCTTGAGACAGTTTGCAGTCCTTTTGCAACCAGCGTAATTTAAGGTGACTACATTCAGTGGCAATTCTTAATAGAAAACGTGTCTGGGTAAATCCCTGCTATACGTTGCTGTGTGCAGAAACAGTGCTGCTTCCGGACCTTCAGCCACATTCTGGTAGCTTTATTTGCTAAATATTGTGCTGCTTAGCTTAAATAAGCAGCAACAGAAGATGGCACTTTCTGGAGAGGAGTGCTGCACAAGCAGTCCCATGTGCTTCCACTGGCAAACGTTGAAAAGGGAAGAAATTGCAAGACTGAATATGTTATTGTACTTTTTGTTAAGCTGTTTCTGTATTGTGAAACTCTGACCATGGTTGGTATACATCTCAAAATAATTCCATTTTGATAAAGGAAAGTTGGGGCAAACTATTTCAGGAATGCAAAGTGTCATTAACAGGATGTCACAAATACACAGTAAGTCTGGGATCTCGGAGGGGCAGCACTCTCATCTTGTTTCTATGCCATTGTCTATATAAAAGAGTCAGGACTTAAGTTTTAAGATAAGAATGTTTTCAAATAGGTATGTTAAGAGTAGAAACCCAATGGGAATGTTTTTAGAAACTGTCCTAACAACGTTTTTGGTGTGTGTTCATTTTTTAAATAAACCTAAGGTTTTGTAGTTCAGTTGCTTGTAGAGGTAACATAAATACTGGAATAGGCCTTGTCACAAGGACCTTAATCTTGATTCTAGTGGCAGTAGAATCAGCTTTGAGTAAACAACTTGTCCTTTATGTTGCATTGCCCCAGGGCTGAACCCATCCGAGGAACTGATTTTGAACTATGTCTGGAAATTATTGAATACATTTTTGAATACTCATTCATTGACTTATATGTTTCTCTATGGAATTGATAGGCAGAATATTTATCCTTCTATATTTGTATTAATTCAATGCGTAGGTTGATGATTTACAGGCTGTCTTTTTCCACAAATACAATTAAAATAGTTGTGTTAAAAATGCAGATGCAAGGCATGAGTCAAACTGGGTTAAATAGTAGAATTAATACCATCACCACACCATACTCCCTTTTATACAGATTCGTGAAGTATATTGAAAAAGGGAAAATTATCTTTGTGTTTTTAGGGTCCCTGACATCTGGTACCAATGTATTTCACATCAGTGAAATACGTATGTTGCTCACAGTATTCATAAGGTCTCTGATATTTTTTCCTTCAGCAGGATAATTGTGGAGGAATACACAGGTCACTAGGTAAATATTGGGGTTGTGATTTGTCAAACTAAAATGCTACTGAACGAAATAAAAGTCTTAGCTTCTTTTGTTTTCTCTTCACCCCTGTATATGTTAAAGCAACAATAGAAGCAACTTGCATGGAAATTTAGTACTTGCTTAGACAGTTGCAAGTTACGGTGCACCTAATAAAAAACATGGGCAAAAAAGCATGTTAATTTTTATGCTTGCACTGTGACAATTGCATTCCTCCTCATATTATTAATTAAAAGTGGCCTGATATTTTTACTTCTTTTCTTTAGAGTGGTGTGACCGTAGGTGGGTAGCCTACAGGAACACAAGCATTCTGCAAATCCATCTAGTTTTGCAAGTGTAGGTACATAAGATCTTGTGTGCTTAAGCTTACAAAAATTTTTTGAAGTTGATATAAAGCATCCCACAGCAAACGTTCTGAGATATCTCCCTCACTTAAAAACCCATGGTGATCCACAAACCACATGTGCTTTAAAAGCAAACAATTATAGCAGTTGGGAAATTGGATGCTTTTTCTCTTTTAAAGGTACGTAACTGATCGGTATCATTGTTTCCCACAACAGTGACTCGGAGCAGATGAAATATATCCACCTTCTTTTCTCTCTCGTACACTCTCAGGCCTCAAGATACCACAATATTTACAAGCTCATGCTGTTGTTAAGTGGACCATGCTGCCACATAGTGGAAGTCTGATACACTCTGTCTTCACCCATTTTATTAAGTTGTACAAATATAAAGATGAAATAATGGGGCTTGTTCATTTATGTAATAATTAACAGCACATTTACACTCCTAGCATATCACTGTTGATGTTTACTATTTGATCAAGTATGATGGATGCCTTGTGGTTGCAGATTCAGATTAGCATAATTTCATCACCAAGGGACCCATGAAAAGGTTCAATTATAGAGCAATCTCATTAATACCAGGGCTTGTTAAACTAATAGAAATAGACATCCCAACAGCTCTGATATGTATACATGTGCTTGGAATGTAATTAATGGAAAAGTAACCCATACCTGAAACAAGCTTGAATGGTATGATTACATGATATACTAGAGTGACTGAGACAAACGCTGTTACAATACAGAGAATGTTTTGTTAAATCCACTCAGAGAAAAAATGTCAGCAAAAATACAGGCAACCTTTTTTCCAAAATGTTAAGAAAATATTTATTCTTTGTCTTTAAGTGATGCATAGTACCTATTTTTATTTTTTTTTCCATTAGATGAAAAACTATTTAACTCATGCTGTCCTTTGGTAGGGTAGCATGAAAAACAGTAGCGCTCCACTCCCCTTTATTCTTAGCCTCTTAATTTTTAAGCAGCCATTTTTCTAAAACCTGAAATGGGAGAATTTATCTCCAAACAGGAACTGTAGTAAGGAAGTCCTGTAGAAGTCCTACTCACTGTAGCTGTAAATGTGGGTGGGCAGACAGCTCTTTCTTCGGAGGAGCACAATTCAAATCTCCCAGGAAGAATAGAAAACTACTGCAACTGGCACCTGTCATTCATGCATGACAGAAAGGAGTTTGAAGTCCAAGCAATAATCTTACTCTTGCAGATTTTCTAGTGACAGACAAACCCTTTCCCTCAGTTTGTTCATCAGTTAAATGCAATAATACTGAAACTGTGTGGGAAACTTTTGCCCAAAGAAAATTTTTCTCTGTCAAGACAATTAGAGTTCTTACAGCATTTTTCATGAAACAAAAAAAAATACTTTGTGTAACGATTGCCATGTTACTATTTACTTACAAATACACACCATTTACACTCTGTGATATACCACCATCTCAGACCAATGATGATGTGGAGACACGCTACTTTGAATGGTTTGATGCATTGAACTCCTTCCATTGCCAGCTGAGAACTTACCCCTAGCCCTTTTCCTCTCATTTGGACTGAGGACCTATTCTAAACATTCAATATAAAATATTTCTTTGACTTTGACAAATCATAGTATTCTGACCAACTATTTTATAAGACTCCTAGTGCTAGTAATACATGTCTTCTTAGGAGAGTTGTGCACTAAAAACTGAGTGACCAGTCTCAAGAGTTCTGGATTCAGCGTGGCTACTAACTGTAAGAAAAGAGACGTCTATCGCTTGCATGCTTGCATGAGCTCTTCAGTAGCAGCAGATCTGGGGATATGCAATGGGAAAGGGTATTAAAATCATTTGGGGCAGGCTGGATGTAAGTTGCTGTGTTTTTCATAGTGTCACATTAGAAAATGCAGATCCCTCATCCCCTGAATTACTCAGAAACTTGGTAACAGCGAAGGACATTTGGAATCAGTTTGATAGTTATCTCTTGATCCTATTGCAGGGAGCAAGATGGTACGCCCATCCATTTGATATCCAAATGACCAAGCTTTAATTTGAGAAATGGCAATCTTCTCACTAGCTAAGACCTTGTGTATTCAGGGAAGACTTGTTCGGAATTCACTAAAGTGTAAATTTTTTAGTTCCATCCAAAGAAGCCCCATGAGCCCATTCTTATTTGACTTAGTTTATACTGCTAAGTAAGGGGTTTAAAAAAAACCATGAAAAGCCACTCTAAAGTAAGAATAAGAGTGTCAACACAGTCATGCATCTAAGAAAACTTTCTCTTTCAGGCAAAGTCTTGTGACACAAGAACTTTGGCTCTCAATAGAGGAAAAACTTCCAGATTTTGACAATCCTTCCCATTATTTCTCCAGTCCAAATGGCTTTAGTTCAGCCTTGCTAGGAAGCCAAAACTGATCTCTGCTCAAGAGAACCATGACTAAATGTCATTTAGTTTGAACCTGTGTGAAAAGAGGTGTTGGATGGTCATCATAAACACAAGGTTGTGAGCTCTGAGCTCTGCCATTGCTCTTCATGTGACTTGTGTAAAGTTTTGTTTATTTTTCCTAGCCTCCAGTGATGCTGGTGATTAGGTCCTTATGCTGAAGCCGTAGCTTATGATATATAGTGGTTTTAGGCGCTTTTAAAAACAAGAAGAAAAAAAACAGCAAAACCCCTGTGTAAATCAACAAATAATCACTCTTTAGCACTAGGAAGCATTCTCTGTACCCTAGGCTGTAGTAGGGACTGACTCTTTTCAATGATTTTTTCTTCACTGACTTCACTGACTGGAGGTATCTCTGGATCATGCACTTGGTATGGTAGCTGATGTTCCTACAGTCAAGCTCTTAGTCAGTTAGTGCTCGTAAAAATCTCGCATGTCTCCAGAATGCTGTAGAAGTGGTAAGGTGCAGCAGAGTATGGCAATAAGTATTGTGAGCACGGACAGCATCTGAGGCAAGAACTTTTTGGCAACCATAACTAGCTCCAGTAAAATGGGTCCTGTTCAGAATACAATAACTCTCTAACAATTCATTGTTGAATCCCTCGTTTCCTTTGTGGACCTAATTTTTGCTTAAATTAATTTTTTATGCTGATGTGTATATGCTCTGATTCCATCACATGATCTAATTAAATCTACAATGCTGCATTTTTTATCACTTCTGCTAGTCGATTTTTATGCAATTTTAAGCAAAATAACACAATTCCAAAAATACTTGAAAGCTGATGAATGACTCATACTGTAGTTCATTGAACACCATAAAATATTCGGTGACTCAGAGTCCTAGCACAAACCAAAGGTCCAAAAAAGACTCTATTGTTCACAATACAGAGGTACAAAATCTGACGACTTCTAAATCAGGCATTAGAAGCTATTCCTGCTTTTGCGGTTGTCACTTGTCAAAATTCCATCTAATCCCTATGTGAATTTTTAAAACAGTGTAATGGAACGTAAAAATTTTGTAATGAGAAACAATGTGTTTGCTAGATTAATTTCAATTTGTAATGTTGATTAGTTTCATGCAAGAGTATAATCATCTGGAGTGGAGGAATATATGACATTGGAACACTGGAAACAGTTTTCAAAGCATAAAGCAGCTGTGTTACATAGTTCTACTTAGAATTACAATAGCACTGTAGCTCACTTTCTGAATCATTCAGTTTTCATGTTTTGAACACCAAAAGCTTTTATTCTCTTGGGCAAACTGATCCCAGCGTAGTCCAATGATCGTGTTGAGTGAATTAAGTAGGAAATGACTTAGAATACCCTGATCAAGACCTAAGGATATTTGAGGAACCAAGTTTGCTCGGGCTTATTTCCCATGTGAAAATGTCACTTCTGTATGGATTAAGCACAGTAGTGTCAGTCACATGTATGGATATCTTTATTAAATTTCATTATTCCTGTTTTGCTTTTAATCTAATATCACTTTGCACTAACATACATCTGTTCATGTGACTAGACCAACATCAATGTAATGATGCCACAGAGGAAAGAAGAACCAGTTTGTCATCTTTAAAAATCGTATATTTACTTTTGAACACGATGGCCTTTTGAGGTGTGGCCATTCATACACGCAGCTTTGATGGATAATGTCCTTTCTGAAATAACATTATCACACTGCTTAGTAAGTCCAGAGACAATTCAGCTGGTGTTTAGGTGCTGATAACATTTGGTTTGGCCTGAGGTTTTGATAATGAAACAAAAAGGGTATTGATAATCATGTGGCTGTTTGTTCTGCCTTGGAAGTACCTTTGGAGAAGAAAGGTGCATCAAGGTACCTTTTTAAGAGAAGTGAGCATAATGGGATTTGAGGATTTCATTGGAGGACTGAGCTTCCACTTAAAAATAGTCTCTGGAGCAGATAGAAAATGGTAGATATGCGACTAAGTAGGTATCACAGGAAACAGTAGAACTATAATACTTTATTACTGCACCCAGTAGAGTTAGAAATGTCGGTCTAATAGAGCAGGTGTATTTCTTATGTGTAGATTTTTTAAATAAAAAAATCAGTAGCCTTGTGCAGATGACTTTTAAATGAATCTATAAGCATTGATACATTCCCTGCCAAGGTGCAGTATCATTGATCACAACTGGGGCTCATTGTTATTAAGGTTTCAAACAACATTTGTATTAACAAGTCACCTTTGTATCGTAAAAAGGCAGAGGGTTGATAGGCATTAAGAAAACAGCTGCATCATAGTGAGCAGCCAACAGCACAATGGGTGTCAATAGGAGGTAAAACTACTCCCGCTGAGACAAGTGAAGAAGAAAAATGAAACAGGAGGATTTGTTCCAGCAGCCCTGTCTAATTGTTTATTCCCTTCTCATTCCATCCTAGTCACTTAAGGGCTACGGCTTCTGTCATGTAAAAGAAAAAAACAAAGCTTGGGCTGCTTGGGGTTTCTTTCACTGTAAATGAGTGGAATTTGGGTGCTGGGAAGCTGTAGGCAGGGTGATGGCGTGTTACCTTTTCCTGATTAGCTACAAGGCATTTACTTCAGATAAGTGCTGTGTAAGCGTATGACCTCATAAGTGGCCCCAACCAACACTAATAGTCTACTTTAGAGAGGAGATTAGGTACCACTAATGGTGTCACAGCATGAAATAAAATGCAACGTATTAACTGGGGGAGAGGGAGCAGGAGGTGGGAGAGAACTGAGGGGGGAAAAAGAACTTGGAATGGAAAAGGACAGCTTAAAGGTACAAAAGAACCCAGTGACAGCATAGAATATCTGAAACTCCTGGATATAAATGGACTTTCTAGGCTTCTTGTGTGGAAATAGACAATTTAAAACAGTATGGGTACTGACTTTCCTTCACTGAAGGGCTTGCAACTGGCACCCAAAACCCGGCTGTCCAGGGTGCGCTTGGCCAGTGCAGAAAAGCCAATGGACACCTGGTGGGGCTGAGCTCCAGTGAGCTGCGCAGAACCTGCCTCTGGCAGCAGGTCTCTGACAGCTCTGCATTGGCCCAGCACACGTAGCTCTCGGTGCTGTGGGCAGCACTGCCTTACTGGATTCGTTGTAGTGGCTCTAATAGCTTCTAATAGCAGAAAACGAAAACATTTTTACTGGGAAGTTTCATTCAAATACAAGCTGACTTGAGCCTTCTCCTCTCAAAGGCTTCTGTCTCTCCTTCATGGTTATACGACAAGCTTTAAAAATGCAGTTTTTCATCCCTGCTAGCATTGAAGGGATGAAAACCTTATGAGGAGCGACTGAGGGAACTGGGGTTGTTTAGCCTGGAGAAGAGGAGGCTGAGGGGAGACCTCATCACCCTGTACAACTCCCTGAAAGGAGGGTGGAGAGAGATGGGGGCTGACCTCTTCTCCCTGGTGACAAGGGATAGGACAAGAGGAAACGGGTTCAAGTTATGTCAGGGCAGGTTTAGATAGGATATCAGGAAACATTTTTTCACTGAACGGGTTATTAAACATGGGAATAGGCTGCCCAGGGAGGGGGTGGATTCACCATCCCTGGAGGTGTTTAAGAAAAAGGTAGATGTGGTACTTGGGGACATGGTTTAGAAGAGGTTTTTGTCAGGGTAGGTTAATGGTTGGACTTGATGATCTTAAAGGTCCCTTCCAACCTCAGTGATTCTATGAAGCTACTGTGCTTCCTGGGAAGAGCAAAACAGGCATTTCACGTAATCTGCAGCAGGATTTCCTACAACTATGAGATGCGTTTCATAAATAGAGCAAAGAAAACAGTTGAAGTCAAAAGCTTGCTGTCAGGTGAAATATACCTGATAAATTATATTAACACTGGTATTTCATCCACTTAAGCTTCAAGAGCTGTAGCAACTTCTAACAAATTGGTTGCCAATGTTTTGATCAAATATTCTTTCTTGGTTCTAAAATTAGTAAAATCTGGCAGCAGAATTTCTGGTCTACTTTATAGGATTTATAAATTTTTGGAGCTGACCACATACACTAGTGGGATGAGATTAGAAGGTTGACTTGTATGTGAAAAATATTTTGTCTCTTGTCATTTCTCAGATTTTGCCATACTTATTGATGGGGTCTATCAAATGAACATTTGAAAAAATACTGCTCTGATACCTGTTCGTGTATAGGTATCTGTCCTCTCTTTCGAGTCTGTGATACTCCCACTAGAATCTACTTTTACACGCCAGGAATCAGGCAACAACCTATACATTGTGTATTCTGTTTGCAAGCTGTTCTAAACTTACATGCAAAAACAGCGGGTAAGTAAATATTAAAAAGAAACCTTGAAGGCACTGTAAGTAATTTTTCAACTTATGAAATGTGGTTTTATAGTCTAAGCACAATTTAAAGTACAGAAATAGTTTCATAGGCTAGCATGAGAGAATCTTTTTCTAAAGGCTGTCTACTGATTTTACTGTTGTTTAAAAGCTGAGAGTGTGTGATTAACAATAGTCTGTCTTAGAATAATAGGGCACAGGACTTCTCATGAGCGGAGATGTTAATCTACTCTCAAAGCACTGTGGTGTAGTGGTGCAGTGTTGCTGCTGATCTGTGGAGAGATCCACAAGTGATCTGCCCCTTCAGCAACGTATATTTTTGGGGAGGTGAAAAGTATAGGTGGTGGACTAAAGCGCAGAAGCTGACTTCTGTTCCCTTCTCCCACTTGTATATATGTATATACATACACATGTATATAGACACATGTTTGAAACTGTAAAGTGACAAATAATCATATAACAGATTTTTTTGAAAGAACACATTAAGAGCACTGACTAATTTCAGAGTTGGGTCTGAGCCAGAGCAGATGACCTAAATGCATCCCATACTCACATGCATCTGATGAAAACACTCAGCTCTTCTGAAAGATAAAGAGTTGAATCTTTGGTTGCTCTTTGCATAGTGCGAGATGAAATTGAAATATACCCTCTTTGGAGATGATACCAGTCAGTCAGACTCCTTAGCCCAGAGAATTCTCTTTTGTCTGCGCAAAAAGTTGTAAAGTCAATTGAAGTTATCAAACTACATTCATTAGAAAAATCCCTCCTTTTGCAGCATGGTGAACCCATTCATTTCCACCTCAACTGAAGAATCTGTGGCTTTCTGTAGCCAATGCTATTGAGAAATGGCTGTATGTAACAGTGTACTTAATTGATGCTAATGGGCCGCAGGACAGTTTCACATGCCTACAGCTGCCATCTTGCCTGATGTGTGGGCTTTGATGTATTTTATACCTAGGTTTGGTAGGATTCATGGACCCGGCATCCATAGGTTCAAATTCCCTGAGGACCACAGGTTGACAGCTGTACTCAAAGGGCAGAAATGAATGCAGAGCTTCAGTTTCTTTTGTCCTGTCACATGAAAGGTCTCTTCCAACCTAGAGATTCTATGATTCATGAAGTGCGAGCAAGAAGGAGAATGATCCAAGCTCGGTGATGCAAACCCTGTTGGGGTGGGGGGAGCAGAATTGGTTCCTGCAGTAGAACCAGAACTGGAATGCAGAGAGCACTCTGCAGGGTGGCACCTCTGCCCACCTAGCTCCTGCTGTCTGGTAGCCAGCCTTCCTCCAAGGGACACTCAACACCCTTGGGCTGAGGTAAGGAAGGATCAGATTTTGCCATTTCATGGGTAAATGCTACTGGACTGCAGTATAAAACAGAGTCAGGAGCATGATGTACTCTGGCAGTTGTCATTGAAGAAGTTATATTCCACTCTAACCATAATGTGGAGTTTGTGAGAGAGAGGGGATTTCAGACACGTCTTGTCTTCAGCGTGTCCCTGAGTGGTTTGGTGGCCCGTAGCTTAGGGCAGTGAGTGCACTGTGTTCAGGGCCCTGACGTGTGGCGTAGCAGTCAGGCTCCTGGGGCAGTTTCAGAGGGCATCTGCTACTCTGCACTATATTCTCCTCATAGGTTTTTTATCGTTGTTCTGGATGCTTTTGTAGGAAACGATGCTTCTTGAAGTTCTCTGCTACCTTCAGTAGAGATGCATTGCAGTCTGAAGGCAATGAATATATTGCCTCCACAGGTACTGTACCCATGTTCACGTACTAGCTTTTTTAGCAAGGTAGCAGTGCATAGCTAGAGCAGGGGTTGGGGGTCACAGCTCTCACCCATCTGCTGTGTGACCTTAAACTCTGTGGTTCACTGCCGCCTTTGCTAAATTGAGATGATGTTCTACAGTTCCTGTACAAAATCTAATTTCATATGAGACAAATCAACTAATATTTTATGACATGAAATGTAGCACAGACAACACATTTTCCACATTATTTTCAGTCTCAGGAAGACATTGTAAGAGCAGTGTGTGGAAGCCCACAGTTACTCCTACTGCTACAGATTTTTGTCACTTTTGCCTTCCTTTTGGGGACTGGAAAACTCATTCTTGCTACAGTTAAAATACTGATTTCATTATCTTCTAATTTTCTTCTCGGCAATGCTATTAAACAAGTAAATAAACGAGAAGCAAGAGGTCTGCTGTTCTAAATTCTGTGCCAGATGAAGACAGAAGGCCCTTTACATGCAATTTGTAGGTTTCATATATTTCTGTGGTTGTACTCAAATTTCATAAAGCAACATTAGAGCATCATTCCTGCAGGATACACCACCATTCCTTATTGAAACTCCATTCAATATATCTACTGCAGGTTAAGAACTGATCACTGCTCCCAAGACTATTTGAAACACTCTGGCCACTGACCTCAGTTGTTACCACCCTCATTTCCCAATATGCTACAGATTTGTACTTACACTCTCTCTGGGAGCTGTTGAAGCTGCAGGAGGCTGGACGTGACATTGGCTCTGATCCCAGTGCCCTCACACATGACCCCAATCAGCTTCGCTACAATTCTCATGATACCCACAGGGTTTCCAGATGGAAAGAGAAAAATAAATGTTATCAGCGCAGTCCAAATGGAAAAGGGTTATTTTTTCCATAGACAGTCTCTACTTTGATGCTGATACGCAGGAGTTATTAATTCATCGTTTTATATGAGAATAGTTTCATTTATTAGAGCAAAGGAAATAACAGGCTTACTTTGATTGTCAGATTCCTTTTTTCCTTTTTAAATGGTAAATAATGTTAAAAGGAATTATCCTTTTTTTTAATGCAACTTATACTCCTCATCAAAACTCACAGTCTATGATATGGAAGGAACTGGTCATTAAACCTATAGCTAATGTGCCTAATAGTGAATATTAGTTTCAGCTGAGCTAAAATGACAGTTGTATTTAGAATTGTCTCTAAGTTACAAGTCAGTAAGAATGAGCAATACTTTCTCCCTAAAAACAGCTAGACAAGGCAATCGAGGCACCTTTTAATAGCATTTAATAGCATTTTTAACTATTTCACAACATATTTTTATGTTCTTAGAAGATAAAACGCTCTGCGTCAGACATATTCTGCATTTGCATTGGTGCTCATGGGTTCTTGCTCCACCTGCAGGGTGTAGATGTGCCTGGACTTATCCTGTAATCTGCCATGACTAAGAGAAAGATTTTTGAATAAGTCTATAAAAATAACATCTTTGTCTGGTCTCTCAGAAATAGAACAGTTATTTTTAGAGCTCTTAGAGCTTTTAAGGAATTTTTTTTTACCTTTTTTCCCCCCATTTTTAGAGGCAGAAGAGGACAAAAAGGAAAACGTAATTAAATTTATTCCCTACAATCCAGTTTTTTCTGTCTCTTGATGAGGAAATATTTATCATTGCAATTCTAATAAAATATGCTTTTAAAATCAGTATTTGAAATACACTGAAATAATATCGTGTGAGGTGTTTAGATACTGCTCATCTGCAATCATTTTTTCCATGTCTTCATCTCATGAAAACTTTGAATCAAGTAATTTGTGCAGATTGAAAAGTAGTTTTTCCCTGTCTCCTTTCGCTCATGGAACACCAAACTTTGTGACATCTTATTAAAAGATGAACACTGCTTTATGTCAAACATGTTGGGGAAAGTAAAACCGATATAACCTTGCATTGTTGTGAGGAATAAGTGAACAGAGTTAAACTTCACTCTGCAAAAACGTTTCTTTATGTCATGGTAGGCTGGAAAATTTGGATAGTGATATGTTGCACTACACCTAGGTCTGCCCCCCTGGTCATTAGCAGAACAGTTTTCTCATCAGCCCAGGTCCTTTTGAGGGCTTGATCAGGATGTCTTTTCACCATACCAATTTAATCTTTGCCGTGTCTGCTAGGATTACCAAGAATGTCTTGAATTAGTAAAAACTGTGATAAATTGTTAATCTACTTAACTGCAATTTTTAATCAGATGAGCTAACATCAAACATGTTTTGTAAATATACTAACAGCACCTTCAGAACAAATTTGTTTTATAGATAATAGTTAAAATAAATATTTAATCTGTCACTGCACAAATAGTGCCTGGCTGAGTGTAGTATAACTGTATTAATCATCTCAAAACCATGATGTAAGTAACTAATCAGCTCAAAAAGTAAAGCCGCTTTGGCTTCCCTATAAATTATGTAGTAGCAATCTCACTGACATCTTTCTAGACACTCTTTCCCCTCCTTATTGTCCTAGTAAACGTTGTGGACACAAAGAGAGACTGTCTCTTCAGGGTACTGATGAGAGCAGGTATGGGTGAAGATTTTCTTTGATTCTCTACTTTCAGAGTTCCATTAGAGAGAGCAATTATCGGAGCTGTTAAAGGAGCAGAGCTTCTTGATGGTCACTCGGTTTGTTGTGTTCTTTGGTAGAATAAACAAATAAGGTGGACAGTGATTGAAAAAAAAAGCATCTGTATGTCTTCCTTGGCACAACCCAGGATCTTTAGTGGCACATATGCATTCACTTGTACTAAGGCAAAGGTTTCTTGTTATATATGTCTGTTTGTAGCAGATCTTGTTTTGGTCTGTTGTTTCCTTAAAATAATCTCTGCTAAGGAATCTTTCTTGATTAGTTCAGTTTATAGTTGTAATTGTGCTATACTGAGTCAAAGCTGTATGCCAGCTAGACAGTTTACTGAGTAAATATTTAGTGCCTGAGTTCACACATAGCTGTGCACGTGTAATTCCTGTTAAATAAGACTGAGATTTAGAAGTTTTCAGAATCGGGTCCTGAAATGAAAATTTCTGCCCTGCTCCTACTCTTCCCAGCCCCAAACCAGTGATCCATGAACAAAACAATATAATAAACTATAGAAAACTATCATTGTCACCTCACTTCTTATTTAATAACAACCGGGTATTTTTACTGCCAGATAGGTGCTGAGATTTTGGTGATATTTATATGACATGCATTGGCCAGTAAGATTAATGACAGATCTGTCTTCTTTAAAGGTACCCACGAGGATAGACTTCTCTACCTGCTTTCGATGTAAAGATGGCTTTCCCAACTGCAACTCACCTCACTGTATGTTCTTGCAAACCTTTCACTTTTAACGTATCTGCTTTATTAACACACTTCTACTGACAGTGAAAAATTGAGCCTATCACTGTGTTACCAGCCCACATTACCATTGCAACCATCTAGACTTCAGAAAGCCACTCAATGAGAGCCAATGATGCTGTTACAGCCTGACAAGGGCATATTGAGATATTTGGGCATAGACTACACAAATTCACTTACAATTTTATTTTTTAGAATGGGCCTTGCAGTAGAGATAATTAGAAGGTGCTGGCTAACAGAGTCAGTCTGAGAGATCAGAGAGGGTACAGAAATTGAGTGACTCAAAGGTAAATGTGTGTGTTCCCATTAAGGATAAAAGAAGCAACAAGTAAATCCACCACCAAAACCAAACAGATTACAGTTTTGGTGATGTTTCTGAAAGATGAAGAAAAGTAAATCAATCATAGAATCATAGAATCCTCGGATGAATCTTAACCTCGGATGTGGCAACTTTTAATAGCTCTGCCAGGGAAGTCAGCAGTGCTACTCTGTGACTGCATTATAGTTACATGGTTCATTTCAAACACTGCAAGCTGTGTACTGTCCTAGCAAAAAAACATCAATCGCAATGGTAAAAGTCCCAAGTCTTAAAGAATGGACAAATAATTTTCTGCACAGTATCTTGCTTAAATGGGAGCTGTCTGCTCAGTCCTGCAGAAGGAAATAGTGCTCTTACAAGCACGCTTTTGCACACTGATACAAGGAGCCCCTCCCCAAGCTCTTTCATGCCATTTGAACAGAGATGAACTTGATTGTGTTAAGGTCTCACTGAAGATACTTGCATGGAATGCTAGATGGAACCACTGGATATAGTCCCTAGCCATCAGCAGAAGCCACAGTAAGAAAAGGTATCTTCTTGTCTTATTCCCTCAAAGACGATATTACTTTGTTGCAGTCTGAATCTTAAGCATTCAATTTTGGGAAATACTTTGGAGGAATGATACTTGTGTTTCAGTGCAGAATGGGATGGGGACTAGGGAAATCGAGCAGTGTTAAGTCAGGAGGGCCTACCACCAATAGTCATCCCCTGAACTGCCACTGGTCTGAGTACGTGCTTGGCATACAGAAGATGCAAATTCACAAGTGAGCAATACAGGGACCTGCAGTTGGGTCTCCAAATCCCTGATCGTTTTTTTTAAATCACCAGAGTGTTGGCTGTCGCAGTGTGAGCCAGACTCTTGTTGTGCCCCAGGAATCAGAATTTCCGTCTTCGGTCAGCAGCAGCTCACAGCCCTGGCTGCTCTGCGCGGACCAGGTGCGTGGGGGGTGGTCCCGCTCCTCTGCACAGACCCGTCCACACACGCCAGTGTTCAAAAGCTCCAGGGCCTGGAGCACCTGGTCCCAGCACAGAGTCACCTCTGTAATAGTATAGGGAAAGTTTGTGTCCTACTCTCACTGTATAGCCTAAATTATTGTCTAGCCCCCAGGAAGTTATAATATAAGAGTGATATATTCAGAGCTGGCTTGGCCTTTTGAAATGCAAATCAACAGTCAAGTAATAATTAGGTGCATTTGACCCTGTGTGAGAATAACCAAATGTGGAGTCTGTTTTTCCAGAGCTGAAGATCTGCTGTGTACATTACAGTACTGTTTAATACTGCACACACAATAGTTGTATAGCTTCGCCAGGCACCAGTGCTGAGTCAAGTGTGCGCCGTAAGGTCTCGCTTCCTTTCTCAGGGCTCTCTCGCCTTTGAAGTTAAGCTGCAGCAGGCTCAGCTGTGCTCAGCAGGAGGGCCAAAGGTTTGAATATTCAGATTTCATCTCTGTTTATAGAGTGGGCTTTTGAGATGTAGGAATTCTGTTACATTGTCCAGTGTCTGGGGGAAGGGTTGCTGAGGTTGTTAATGGGTCCCGAGGAGCTTCGGCCATTACACTAACCACTGTAGGCCCCTTCTGCTCATGCCAGACATTAATGGCCACATGGACCAAGGTGCACGTTTAACAGACCTTTTTAATTGCATCTCTCATTTTACTCTGGTTGTTTCATAGTGGCTGCATGCTGCAGCAGGCAATATTTAGTCTATTCAGTTTAGTTAGTGTTGGTTTAAAGTTGATTTTGGTGCACTATGGCTTTCTGCAGTAGCTGACTCATGCACATGAAGTCTCCTTGGTTTCCATAAGGAAAAAAGTATGAAACCTGATAATACAACATGAAAGCCATGGATTTTCTAAGCCCTGTGTGCTTCGTAACCGCATGTGATACTCTTACGTAGACATGTGTGTAATAGCCCAATTAATGAGTGCCCAGGAAGGGAAAGCAGAGGAGTACCTTCCTGCCCTGTCCTTTCATTCCAGCTTCAGACAGGGAGAAAAGAACTATTATATTTCTACCAAATGACCTGGGAAGAATGCGTTTAAGTCTCTCAAAGCAGAAGTCTGGAAACTCCTGTAATCCAGAAGGCTGCTGCAAAACTCCACGAGATGTGCAACAGTAGGTAGGACTGGGATTGAGGCTGCTGCTTCTGATAGAAGTGTTGTGGAGCTGTAATACAAAAGTATACTGTGGTAAAGGAATGCATCCCTCTCCTGTTTGTTTCATGAAGGGCCCCTTTTTGTCAATTACAGAAAAATTACCAGCTTTCAAGCAGTATGTGACAGTTAGTGCAGAGCTATATGCACAGCCAGAGAAGAGGCAGGCTGGCCAAGCAGTTTGTTGGCTGTCAGCAGAGAATGGCCCTCGCTAGAGTGTAGCTGGGGTGAACCTGCGACTTCTTTCTGCCTCTGGGCCCTATCAGAAAACATATTACTCTCCACAGTTATTCTTGCTCTTTTCTTTCTCTTGTGGGCACTTATTTCCCATTCTTTATCAAGCATTGATAAATGAGTGAGTAGGAACAGAAATATTGAATTGGACGAGCTCTTTTAGCCCTGGATAATTCTAGGGTCCATGCAGCATAATTAAGGGTCAATGTGCTCCTTGTTACTTAAGGTCACTCTGTATTTGAAGTTGCACCTTAGACTTCCCCTGCTCAGGAGGAAGTGAAGTATTATACATAAGTGAATGGACCTATTCTACCTCTGGAAACTCACTTTTTTTTCTGTAGATTGTGGACAATTCCCATTAGGAAATGCTGTACAGGGCTGCATACAGTTACAGTGCTATGCAGAGCAATTGAATATATTTGCATAGGGTATATGCTAGTCTCTGTGCCTTCTCTTTACCGGTTTTATCCTATGTAAAATAGCTAAGCAGCCTAATGGAGAAGACACAAGACAGGTGTCATTTACTGAAAATTACAATAATGTCACTTCAGTGTCTGGCAGAGGGAGCTCATATTGAGCCAAGTGTGAATCAAGCACCTGCTATTAAAAGTAAAAAAGCAGAATTCCATCAATTTTCTGTTTGATTTTTTTTATTATTCATAAAAATACATTTCTTGAGGCAGCAGGGATAGAAATGAAAGGAAGGACAACTAACATCCGCATCTTCTCCGTGTGATTAGCGTATTTGCATCAAATACTTTATTATGAAGGCTAGAGAACAAGAAAAGCACATTCAGCGTCATATGTTATGGCACAATCCCTCTCTGGTGGAGCAAACAATGGGACCATTATACAAGCTGACATATTTTTTGTTTCTAATATATTCTGCTTCTTTGTGTCTGTGTGTGCTTAAATAGCAGGCACAGATGTACTGTTTCCAAAGGTCTTTGACTTGTCATGAGAATACTGTCTTTACCAGTAAAATAAATTGATTACTAGTGACAATGTTAACTATTATACAAAGAACACAGCTCTGGTGGGCTTTGTTAGATTTTAAAGAAAAGGTGATTATTTCTTCCTTATGACAGTTTGAAAGGTTTGCCATGTGGATATGGAAAGATTTTACTCATGAATATGCAGAGGTATGGCAACAGGCTGGGTAGCCAGATCTTCCAATTGACCGTTGACTGTGATTGAGTTATGAGAAGAAGAAAAACGTAAGACAAACACAAAATATACAAAACCAGCATGGGAGGTGGCTCTTAAAACATTCAATTGTGAGAATATTGTGAAATATCAGCTTTGGGGTATGATATCAGATTGATGACCTCATTACAGGCAAAAGAGTGCCAACTGGGATAATGCACAGTGCATCAGGTTCATGGTAAGGCCACTGAATTCTTTAACAATACTTGTGCCTAGAGATTATTCTGTGTGCTGTGTTCTTTGGCCCTCTGAGCAGTGACATCAAGAAACTGACCTGTGACACAGGGCAATATACCTTTCTTACCAAGATGTGTTGCAATTTTTCTGGGAAGCATTATAGTTTGCTGAAAAAAAAACCAACAATCCATGCAGGTGTTGCAGCATGTTATAGGCAGAGAAATTAATGGGAGAACAAAGTAAAAAAATAAACAGACACAAAGTACTTACTTGTTACATTACAGTGGCTTTTCAGATATTTTCTCTTTTACAAATTGAAAAATTATAAAAAGCACACTTGGAGTAAAACTTTTACTAGAACCTTTACATTTGTGCAGGTTTCTGCTCTGAAACATATTGAAAAAGTTCTCTTTCTACAGATCTCATGTTGAAATAATTTGGGATCTTTTCCAATCTAATTAAACTGCTACAAATATTTTGTGTAATGAGATTGGAAACTATCCATTTGCTCCCCTTAGAAAATGCTCTGAGTTCTCCCTTGATTGCAGTTCAGATCATGCTGCTAAACACCAATTTAGAACACAAATCAGACTCCTTGTTGATTGCAGTTCAATTCATGCTGCTAAATACCGGTTCTCTGATCAGCAAGATGATGCTCTACAGGCTGTGACCTGGGCCTCCCAAAGCCATGGATGCATAGCTTTTATAGAGGTTGCATTACTAAAATTAGATCCAGCCTATCGAATCATAATTAAGGATACAGTTCTTACTTGATCATACACAAAACCTTCCTTTTTTATTTAAATGTTTTTTAGTGATTCATCTAGTATTAGTGACAACTATGCATTCCTTTGGCACATGTAATCTGCCTTTCCTTTAAATCATTAACTCTTGATCAATTATCTATGACATCACTAATGCATTTAATCTTTCTCCTGGTTAGGAGACCTTTTCCTAGATGAATTTTTTCTCCAGTTACTGAACATTTTTTTGTTTTCCTTACTGTTCAAAATGCTAATAGTTTTCACTATGGTCTTCAGGTCAGGATGAAAGAAAGAGAAAGATTCTTTCCTAAAATCTAGATTCCATGGCAATGTCTTGTGGATGAGGCATCTTTTTTCTGTTCTTGACTGTCTTGACTCCTGGTGTTGCATAGCTGTGTCAACCCTGTTTCACATCAGCGCTCTTGGCTTTGATTCCTGTCATTGCTCCAGCACCATTTTTCCCTGCCTTGTTTCCTGTACAGCACCTCCAGCCCCAGCATCTTTGTAAACTGCTAATACTGTTCTGTACAAGTGCTCTGCAACACCTGCTGGTGACATACTCGCTTCTGAAAATAAGCTTACCAGTGAAGTTTGCCTCTGCTCCACCACAGAAATCTCTAGGAGAGAATGTGGCCGGTTCCTATATTCATTCTGTGATCAATGGTGAAATACGGTATATGGCAGAAGCTTCTAGTTGTGATTGCTGTCTTCTTGCTAGAAATATGTTGTACATGAACAAATGACCACAGACCAGATGTGTTTCACTTTCACAGCCTCATCCACCTCCTGATAAGACAAGAATCAATGAATCACAGCATGTTAGTTCTGCAGAGAGTCACAGCATTATTTCAACACGACACTCTTCCTAAGATAGCATAAAGCTTAATTTTTGAAAGTGTCAAGAATATACGCTCCCAGTGGACAAGTGCTGGGAGGCTGTGATCCTTTGCTCCTTTTGAACTAAAGTCTTAGTCTATAAAAGCTTTGTTATACATAGTAGATGTTCCTCAAAATTTCTGTGTAGTTCAAATCTAGAAACACATCCAAAAATATGAATTTATTAGGGTATTTCATTTCTTATCTGTGTCACATGTGTAGGATGGATATGGAGACACCCTCTTCTCCCCGAAACACTCGTCACCTTTAGGAAAAGGTTTGATTAGAAAATTTCTATAAGTGGGTAGTTTTTTCAAAGCAAATGAGTTATCTAATTCTCAGACTATCTTGACTCTTCACTCTTTCCAGACCCCACTTCCATATTGCTTTTAAACCTGAATTCCATTGCATTTTTATAGGCCATAGAGTTACCCCTGTATGTTTTAGGAGGATTGGGCTTTTGTACTTCCAGTTCTCTTCATCATCATCCTGTTCTTCAGGTACTTATCCAGCCTTCCTTAGGTGTTCTTTTAACCAGGTGTTAGCGTGGCTCTTTTCTGATTTTCAGATTTAAATCAGCTAAACTCCTTCCCATGCTCCTATCTGACTTCATATTTATGTCCCCTGTCTCTATTGATTGATGCTCTTAAAACACAGAATATGTCATAAATAACAGCATTTTAAAAGGAACAGCTTCCAAAGTAAGGAAGTAAAAAAATCTCTGATTTTTTTGCAACCTTTCTGCACTACTCTTCTGATTAATAAACCTGCTTTACTCTGTATGTTTTCAAATTGCTGAGAATTTATTATACAGCATGTAAAAAACATCTTACTGAAATCCCCCAGAGACTCAAAACTGAGTGAAAGATGGAACGTGATATTAAAGGAGCATGAAACCAAGTTTGCTTTGTCATAGCAGTTTCTAATCAGGCCTTATTTATCGTGTGGTCATATTTGTAATGAAAATATTCTCATGAAATAAGAGAAAGCATAAAATGTTAATTCAAAAGCATCTACCAGCTGCATATACTGTATTAATATAAAGACTGATATACCTAATCAGGGTTCGCATTTCAAACCAGTAGGCCTAACAGCTTCTGAGATATAAGTAAATGAAAATTCATGATACTGTATTGTGCCCAAGAGCCAACTTTACTGCTATTGCCATATAATTATTTATAGCTGCAAACTATCAAATGGAATTGCTTACCACCACCTTACTATATGTGGTAATTGATGTGAAGTGAGGCATTGCGTCCCCTGCTGACCCCAGCATACTGAAAGTCAGATGGATTATATCTAACTCAATTATGATTGATATTATCAAAATCCGTGAAGCACAACATGGTATAACAGGCTTTCTAAGTGTATCTATTGATTGTTTCTCTGTGTGTGCGTGTGTGTGTGCATGTGTTTTCCAAGGCTGTTGCAATGGAGCTGTCTCTAGGGAAAAGAAGAGCAGTCTTGCTAACAATTTCCATGTGTAAATATATATTTCTGATGTCTTAACTCACCCTTATTGCCTCATAGGGATTGCCAGAATTTGTACTAGAAATGGCTGGTTTCACTGGTTAAGAATTTTACTGCACAAGAAAATTTGCCAGTATACTTGGTGGGGTTGGAAACCAATATATTCTGTGATCTGCTTAGCTGTGATTAGAGTAGAACAAGTATTCCTGTGTTACAGTTCTTGACTTTGCTGCTCCTGTGCCATTCCTTCAGTCTGTCAGAGCATGGCCATGTCTACGCTCTGTGCGAGCATCTAGCCTTGCATCCTGTCTCCTGCACATGTTTGCAAAAAAACCCATAATGCAGGAGCAACCAGATGAAGCCTTCCTCATTGCATTCTTACTCTCTCCAGCAATCTGGTGTTGAGGAACTGCTGTTTACGTCTGCATTATTGTGTTTAATAATCCTTGATGGGCATTTCTTTCCTGAATTTTCTCCAGTCACCTTCTGAACCCACACGCAATTATATCATGCAAATATAGTATGGAAGTCTATTTTGATTAAATAGGAACCATGTAAAGAAATATATGTTTCTATATACCTACTGCTTTGTAATTTCACAGGTTGCTCCCTAATTGATGTATTGTGAGAAATGGTGGCTATTTATTCCCATTTCATCTTTTCCATCTTAAAGCGAGTTTTTATAGACTCCTCACAAATTCTCCCTCAAGCTTTCCTTTCCTAATCAAAGGAATCCAATCTATTTAATCTTTCAGAAACCATTCCAAATTATTGCTTGTCCTTCTTGTTTTTCTCTGTGCTATTCTGTAATACCATGTTTGGCATCAAATGTTGTGAAGTAGTCACCAATCAGGGATGCTGTGTATATATAATGTTTTTTCCATTCTTTGACTAAGCATTGAGTTAATGTTTACTGTCTATACTGACTCTCTCACTTTGCTAAGTGATAATAAGTTATTTAGAGTCTCATACTGTGTTTCTGGTTTGGAGTATTGTTTTCTCCTCCTTCCCTCCACCTGTACAGTGTTTTCTTTAGTAAGCTTCTTGTCTCTTCAGCCATTTTATTACCAAGTTGCTCAGTGATTCTTCTCCAAGTCTTGATCAGTTTAAGTTTTGACTGTCTTAGGTAATGTTCTACCAGTAATTAAATTGTGGCCAGAATATGCACTCCTCTATTTTTCCAGGTGAATTATGAGTATGTTACAGCACAGGTCCCCATAAGGAACTCTATAGGAAGGTACATCCCCTTCATCATGAAAAATCAATTATTTAGTCATGCTTTAGTGACCAAGATGTAGAATGGATGAATTCATATGCTGGAGGAGAGGTTTTACAACTCTGTCTGCCCTTTCTCTGATTTTGTTTTTAAGTTTGTGGTGGCCAGGGTGCAACATAGCTCATCCAATAAAGCTTGTGAATTCAACAAGGCATCTCACTGCCCTATTCCATGGACTGATTTTGAGAGGAGCATCCAAAGAGTCAATTCTTTCAAGATTATAAAGTTGCAACAGCTGAATGCCCAATCACTGTGCAGTTGGAACAGATTGTCCTCCAGCTGTTTGGCAGTTGATAGGCAGATCTACAAATCTTCATGATGTTATAATGAGAAGTCTGGATGGCTTCATAGGAAATAATTCCAGATATTGACATTTTCGAGATTTTCATTCATTTAAATAAAAGGTTTTGTTGTTCTGATTAGCAATGTATACATTTACTTTATGGAATTTCTGTAAAGTTCCTCCTCTTTTTCTCAGCCTCTCAGGACTTTCCCAGGACTGCACAAGGCAGACATGGTTCTGACCTAACTGGTCTGTTCTTTGCATAAAGACAACATCTGGGCTACAGGAAGTTAGTTTAGGAATGTTACCCTCTTCCCTGTGGGAATATACCTTGGGAGACCACAAATGCATCTATACTCCAGATATTACTGTAAGACAGCCCTTCTGAGCCAAGGGCAGTCCTTAGTTAGTTGTAGCTGTTATAGTACTATAGGAAAGTTACATTTGCTCTCCCGTCCTATCAGACCTCTTGAACAGATGGGTCAATGTGTGTTCTTAGGCCCATGGAATTCAAAACCACAGATCAGTCCGGCTTAGCTGTCAAAATATGAAATGACATAGAAAAAATAGGTTATTACTTTCTCCAAAGTAATTTTGTTCATAGAAATAAGCCAATCACACTATCCTTTAATTAGTGCTTATTTGGAAAAATAAAAAAAGTTGAAGTGGGTGCACTATAAGCAATACCTCCTCTTTTTATAGCCATCAACTTTTAGTGAACTAAAGAAATAAGCACCATTATTAGAAAATTCAATATCTATTTCACAACAAGCAGTTCACAGAGCTGTGAAGTTACGTGCTTACTGTTCATTCTTCTAGAGCTGTACATTTTCCCGATGTGTCTGGTTCAAGAGTGCCTATAATGAACTACGTAAGACACATTGATAGCATGCTTATTTTGTGTTCTGCTCCTCAGAAAAGCAATATACTACTAATTCTATTGCTATTTAAATCCAAATGGAATAGTATTTACATGGTCTGTATCCTCAATACCTTCCAAGTTCTTGTACCTTCTCTATCAAAAGTTCTGCATCTTCCTTACACAAAACTTGTATCTTAAGGAAAGATCTCTTGCTCTTTTTTTTACTCTTAAAGAGTATTACTTAACCTAGGAAGTGGATGAACTTGCATCTCCTGACTTTGGTCATTCAGAGAAAAATATCGTGTCTTGGAGCGAGCCACAGAAGGCAAGATGTCTGTATCAGACTTCAATTTTGATTCCAAATGTCAGTTGGGAAGTAGGTAACTGGCCGTGGGATTCTCAAGCACTTTAACCCAGGTAACTTTCATGCTTCTATGGCATATGACATGGAGTGCACGTGCCAGTGGCTGACCCAGTGTTTAACAGTGATTCACCACTGAAAATAGTCTTTGAAATTCATAAATTCAAGGCAAGCCTGTTTTATGGGGACTGATAATGCTGTATTAGTTGCTGGAAGTTAATGAGGTCCTGTGTTTGAGTACAACCAGATTAAAATGAAAAACGAACCACATTACATTCTGTTTCGACAATTATTATCAGTTGGTTGTAATATAAATATGCAAATTTTTCAGCTTGAACTTTAACATCCTCTGTAGAGACCATTCATCTCTTTAAAGTATTAATTTAAGTTGTAAAAGGATCCATACATCATTGCATGTCATTTTGAAAACAAATATTAATCAATTTTACACTCTGAATTGCCACTGTGCAAGTGTAATGTCCGTTATTTTGGAGCAAGTCAGTGGCAAGAAATTTACATATTCATTCTTGCCTTAAGAAATCATATGATAATACAAGTACAACACAAGAAATTCAAAAGACTTAAGACCTTATCATCATCTATTCAATGGCAAAAAGCCTGCCTTTGCATTCTCAATGCATTGGTATGCAGATTAGGAATATGTTTCTCATTCCTATCAGTATAACCTTGAAAGCTGGTGACAGCTGAAGTGTAGTCATAAGTTTTCTCTTCCAACAGAAAAATAGAAAGAAAAAAGGCAACAAAATGAGTGTAAAGGATACAGCAATTTCAAGTTTTATGATAAGCTTTTTGATAGTGTATCTGACTTCTTAGCTAAACTGTACTGTGTGGGTACGTAGCTTGAAAGTGTGTTATCTCTAGATTTAGCTAGAATTGTAATTGCAAGTGCATCTTTGCTAGTGAACTAAAGTTCATATTTCTGATATAACAGACCTAAACCTGTCTTTTATTAGTTAACATAGGAAATACTTGAAGCTGTTTGCATGTTAAATATTGTGAAGGACACCAAATTTTCTGTCAACTGTCTCCCAGAGAAAGGAGACAGAGTTTCCTCTTGGAAAGCAAGCAGTCCCAAACACCATGCTGAAAGCCTTTTCCTGCTGAAATAAAAGGGAAGCAATGTCTGCAATCCAGGTTATTTGCCTACTTGTTCTGAGGAAATCACAGAGACTGAATTATTGTTTTACAGTCAGAATAGAAACAGGCAAAGACAGAAGATAGGGTAGGTTAAACCTTCCTAAAGCTTTTTCATCATAAGTGTATATCCCTGCTCAGCAGTGGCTGCTCTTTCCCAGGTTGGAGCTTGTTGATGATGAAGGTGAATCCCAGCTAATGCCAGTGAGAACGTTGCTTCCACTTGAGAAAAGACAGCTAGAATAGAATGGAGCTAGAATAGGTTAGAACTGGAGACTCCAAAAATGCCACTTCTGAGCTCCAAGACAACGGGTGGAGAAAAAAATAGCAGTGTAGGTACCCCCCTCATAACTACCTCATCTTTGTTAATTAAGTAAAACCAAGCTCTTTGACATAATTGGCCTAGCAGAGGTTATACATAAGCTCCCTCTAGTGGATTATTAAGCAAGAGTTTATAAAAGCACACATCTTTTCTCCAAACATTTTCTGTCACTCAATATGAACATGAGAATACTATAGGCACCGTGCTGTTCCGACGTTGTTATCTCCGTCTCCCTGCTTTCTACCTCAGTAAAGTCTACGAAATAATGCTGGCCAGAAACCTGTGGTTAAAAATCAACATAACTGCAGCATTTTTTGGCTGGGCTTGCTGTTCTTCTTCACTCCTTGGCTGGGTCAGTTTGGTTGCTGCTTTGGAATACTGATGCTTCTTAATCATCTCTCTTTGTATTCTGGTTAAGTGAATGGGTGAATAATTTGCTACACATTCTCTGTCAATCCAGTATATTGTGAAAGGACAGTTGAAACAATACACACGCTCTTCGTTTCATAAATTTGTCATTACAGCATAATCAGATCATTTGCACTTATCCTGCTCTTGCACAGGCTAATTCTATATTCACGAAAAAAAGCGCACTTGTTACAGTGCTCTGTCTCTCTATTTTCCTGGGTGTTTACTTAGACCAAAACTGCAAAGGAAATGCACGAGACACTCATGTTCCTTGTTTGCACAGTTCGTGCGGGTCGGAGGAAAATCATAAAGAGTACACGTGCAAATGTCTGGATAAAAATGCAACAATACATCAGATATGTCAACCAGATTTAGGATTATAACAGACGTGTAAGCAATTAGGGTATTTGCTAGTTCAAAATACTCACATGAATGAACCCACATTATCTTGTGAAAAGCATAATAATATGTAATTGCAGTAACAATTCCTCTTCCATTATCTCCTAGACATCAACAGTGTGTACGTTCTATAATATCCTGCACAATTGGTAGCAGGCAGGCTCCTCAGTAAGAGAAATACTCCCAGATGTGGTAATGTCCCAACACTGTGGCTGCTACCTAATATTAAAGAATTACAGTAGAAATGCTTCAATAACAAAGTAGAAGCATTTCAGTTTTTATGTGGCATAGATTGCCACAGACACTGCCAAGCAGCTTTATAGAGTTCTAAATCTTCATTCAATGCCCCTTTACATCATTTGAATGAAGATTTAAACCTCAATAAAAGTTTCTGAGTGCTTGTGGCCATCTTTGCTGTATACTAATCAAAGTGGGGTACAAGCAGACGAATGCACTGTAGTACACCTAATGATCAACACTATATCTAGTGACATTTTCCTTTGTAAGATGAGTTGTCTTAAAGGCTCTTTTCATGGATGGTGCAGCAGTACACATAGAAACAGGCATTTATACCCAGTTTTTAGGCAACCCTTTAAAAGATTGCTTTGGGGTGGGATTTTTTTTTTTGTTCTTTCCCTTATGTCATATTTACTTTCACTATAACTGTTTTGAATTAATTTCTTTTAAGGAAGACATTTGGGAAAAAATAATTGAAAAGAAATGAAAGCTAATATTTATAGGGAAATTTTCCACAGTATTATGGCTTCATTTCCTTGTTTGCTTATCAACCTCCAACTGTAATTAAGATATTGCAGTGCAGTGAATTTTGGTATTGAATTAGAAGCTTAAGTGAAACTCAGCTTGTAGTTTAGATATTGGCTGGGAAAATCAACACGTGCTAGTGCACACACAGGTATGACTGAGTGGAATTTGAAAGAAATTTTACTGGGAGAGTAGGCCTTTGATAGGGTATACATTTTGTTTCAAAAATACAGCCTGTCATTCAGGAAAGAGTCTGAAAAAGGAGTGGCCAGTCAGTGAATTGTGGAGAGGATGTGGTGTTTGGATCCTCCTGAAGGGGAATGTGTGGGACCATTGTGTGCATCTGAGTGTCCACAAACTTCCACAAATGCAAAGGAAAGCACAACTTCCCTCTTGAAGATTAGACTCCCACCACAGGGCGTTTCTTTATTTTTCATCATGTTTTTCTTTACATCGAGGCTTTCTTTTAATGATTAAAGTCTGTGAAATTACTCCCCTTAAGCAGCTACCTGCAAAGAGGTATCTGTCTGGACCCATGTAGTTCTGTACTAGGGCTTTTTGTTCAGCACTGTCTGTTACGTGCTTTTCCTGGATACTTTAACATCATTTTTCCTATTGAAAACAAACAGTGAAAAGCAAAGCTTCATTGGTAGGGCTAGTAAGAACATAGCATACAAATGTCTCTGTGTAATCCTTAAAAGATATAAAATAAAAAAAATATGAGAAGTGTCTCTTATTTACAGTAACTGATGCTGCCAGCAGATTTTAGAAAAGTTAGTACAAGTGAAAATCACGCTCTGGGGTTTTTTTCCCCCATTTTTTAATGGGAACTTTAAAGAAGACCAAATGTTGAAACTGGTCAGTCCCTCTCCTCTTCTGTGAGAGCCAACTATCTAACCTGCAGGGGAATACATCAGTTACCATGGCACTCAAAAGTGGGCTTCTTACAATGCCCAATTCCACATTTTGGGTTTTACTAAATCAAATGGAGACAAACTGATTCTTTGGCCTTGTTTTGAGGGAAATCATCTCATTTCCAGCTCCTGTGTCAAGAGATGCAAAAATGGATGAGCTCTATAGAAGAGAGACCCTCCCCAGATTCCCTGGGTGGGGGCCCTCCATGGAGAAGCAGGGACAGTGGTAGCCCATCCTTCTCTTTGCTGATTTCTAGCTCAAAACATCAGCACATTGACCTTAGATCAAACTTCTTGTTTCAAGTTGAATTGAACTATCGTTTTCAGGAAATAAATCATTGGCCCAGAACACATGCTTCATTCCAGTGCTGATATTCCTGGACACTGCAGGAGATGCCACCTTTCAAACAACACTGGCATCCAAGGTGCCTGAATACTGTCTGCCTGTCAGTCCTGCACAGCCACCAGCTCCCAGTCCTGCTTCTCAGGCAGAGTGGTGGGCCAATACCTAGGGCTTGCTCCAGTAATGAACCAGAAACCTGGGGCTGAGTGTTCTTAGTATGGTATTAGGAAGGAATTGCAGTATTCCATTGTGTGTGTTGGCTCCCATTGAGAAGCCAGCAAGGGAATGCCCTGCATCACCCACTGAACTGGTATGTTTTTGAGGAAAATCCTGTTATGTAATGGGAAGTTGGTGGCAGCAGTTTCACACAGGTAATGAAAAGAGAACCAAAAAAGTATGAAATGCGTTGTTTGCGATGAAACATTTTTGTACATTGTGTTGCAACAAATCTTCAAACCAGCATAATCCCCAAAAATAAGACAAGCCAGAACCCCCAGACTTCTTTTAGATACAGGATCTTGAAAACAAGAGGAAATGAAGGCCTTTTTCTCCAAAACACCACAGCCTTTTCAAAACCTATGGAGTTATCTCAACTTTCACCAGTGGAAAACCGGGCCTGAGGAGTCTGTCTCAAGATTTGCAGCTGAAAGATGAGAGTAAAACTCAGGAAAAAAAGAGATATGTCCCCTTTGGGTTCAAAATGAGAACTGAGTTTAACATAATTTCCAAATAATTGATCCCAAGCAGTAGGTTAGGAGAGGGATATTTTGAGCAATATCACCCCTTCTTTTCTCTTGTATTTCTTTATAAATAACATATTACCTATATTAAGGTAAACTGAATCTATTAGACAATTACCTAAGGGGATTGCGAAACTGGGGTCTGCATTATAAAGCTAGTGAAGTTATGACAGCTGTGACCCCAGAGGAATCAAGGCTGAATAAAGACTGTCTCCATTGCAGACAAATGATGATAAAGTGATCCTTTTAGCCAACAGTCAATGGAACCTGACAAGGCCAAACCTCCAACTAATGAACAGCCCAACCTTTGCTACCAGGGAGATGTACTGAAAGTTTAATCTCAATAAGCATCAAAATACATTTGCCCAAACATTTTTAACAAAAGAGTGGCACACATCATTAAATGGCCACGAAGTTAGATGAGTGAGGAGGAAAATAGGAGAGTGGGGGTGTATGTTCTTACTGTATCACAGGTGCACAAAATTGCCTTGATAGAACAATATCTTATTTTTCTTCTAAAACTGAATTTCAGATGGTACCTACGTCACACAGACCTAATAATACAGAAAGCAATTGTCTCAATGGTTCCTATTAAATCTGTGCATTTCCAGATCCTTATAGAGTAATGTCAGTTACAGAACAATGTCAGGCTGACGGACGCAGCACAGCGTTAAAGAAAAAAAATCATGCACACAATAGGCCAGCTGCACATTAATAAATATGTAATGTTTGATTAAAAATATGGATCGTATTTTTCCCCCCAATTGCTGACTACCCCTAAGGCAGAAGATGTGATCTGGCTCCCACTGATGGGTTTATTTCTTGCTTGCTTTGAAAATACAAACTAAAATGTTTTCCTGTCCCAGCTGTTTCCCATTGTTCATGTTTATCAGCTCAAAGGGTGAACGGAGGAATAAAAAATACGCTCGCATTTCAAATGTGCCAGTCAGTCAATCTATTGTTAAAAGAAGAAAGCCTAATTGTCTGTGCTGGCAAACTTCTTTTTGGTGAATGTCCAGTTTTTAAGAAAAGCTATTCAGCTGTGCCATTTGTTTAATACATGCATAAAAAAGCACATAAAATCACAAGTTTTCTGTGGGATGGGATGGGGGGGTGGGGAAAATCACAGCTATAAGTTATAGCCTTGAAATGCTCAAGTGATGGCCTAAGTAATAGCCCCTGGATTACTTGTTTTGGTTTTTCGTTGGACTGAATGAGTGGCTAGAAGGAATTTTCATGGAATAAGAGCTAATGATGTCTTAAAACTGAAATTAGCCTCCTTCTCTAAATCTTACACTTAACTTTGCACCTTTGAGAAGCAGCACTCCTTTCAAATTGCTTCATCAACACAGTGGTTAAAGTCACAGGAGTTCTGTGTTTACGTTTAAGCTACCACTATTCTTCATTTCTTCACAAAATCTTGTCCTTCAGACCCTCCTAACAAAAAATGGGAATCAGGATGGGAAGAGGGCAGGAACTACTTTACTGCACAGGAGACTCTTCTGTTTGTTTCCAACTCTTTGGAAAATTACACGGCTCTATCCTGTCTTTGACTTGCTCTCCAACTCGTGCTGGCAGTGCTACTCTTCCAGCTTTCAAACCAAGCTCAGCTAATCAGAACTGACACTCATTTTACACTATGCAAATGAGCAAAAATTTAATTCACAGACTACTATATTGACCAGGACTGTGTTAGTCCATCTTTCTGTAGCTAGCACTGGTTTTCTTTGAAAGCTTTTTGAGGGAAGGGTCATCTTCAGTTCCTCAGTTCAAAAAATACAAAATAATCATCGATATAACAAATGACTGTGACGCTTTGCTAGGGGCTTCCCTCTCTTGCTAGGCTTTTCTTCTTTTCAATGGGGGAAGAAACAAGCAAGTGGCATTATCATCCAGCTATCACCCCCTTGTGACACTAAGATGAGATGTCACTCACGGCAAATTGTACAGATCTTTCTTACATGAGGAGTTCAATAACTGCTCATGACATCTAAATTACCATTCCTGGGTGTCTGGGTTAACACCTCACAGAAATGAATAAGGCGATAAGGTAATTGTCCCAAGTGCTCTGCAGATCGAAGTAGCTCCTTTGGTCACGCTGAACTCACATTTCCCTGAAAGTTTGAGAGCCAAGTACCGCCTAAACCTGAAAACTGGGAGTCTAGGGATGAGCTACCTCACTCAGTAAGCTGAGGGCTTGGTGTTTTCTAAGTCTGCCTTTACCAAGTGTTACTGGCATATGTGAAGATATTTCATACTGGAAAGCGCAACGAACTGGCTTTGTAAAGAGTCAGTTCAAAGGTGATCAAGGCTATACAGTACTTGGAATACAGTACTAAGCCAGCCTTTACTTGTTTACAAACTTGGTCCTGCATTTAGACATTTGTGAGTCTGTCTATGAACTGCCATGAATGTGTCCATGGTCTACAGCTGAACCTCGCTGTTCCTCATTCCGAATGTCTGGCCTGTCTACCGGCACACGTGTAACACATTCCTTGGTAGCCCTGGCAAGTAAGGTAGCGCCATTGCATGGACCAGCAGTGGTCTCTGGAACGCAGTTTGAGAATCGCATTGTTGAAATATTGTTTCTGTAGTTGTTAAACCTACATGTCATGCAAAAAAAACATTGATGCGCATTTTTGTGCACAACAGATGGTATTTCGTGCTTTGTTTTTTTCTTTTTGTTTGCTGAGACACAGCTTATATATGCCCAATATGTAACTGTCAAGTCAATACAAAAACCAAACCATCATTTCCAAATGAGACATATTAAGGTAATGAACTTGAATGGTTATGGGGAAAATATTAAAAATAAATACAAGATGTTAACAGTGTAGGTAGTTTTTACATTATTTTTTTCTGGATTTTTTTTACAGTCTGAGCAGTACATGCAGTTGTCTTCTTTAAAGTGTCTTCACAGTCTCTTTAGTGATGCTCAGCATATATGATAAACTCTGTCCCTTTTCAGCAAGTGGTGTCAGGCAGTTTTGGCTGTGTATTGGTAAGATCAAGCACCCCTCATGGCCAGCCATTTCAGAAAATTCACTGACTATTAATTTATTGACTTTGAAGAATAAAAATTATACAGATGTATCCAGAGAAGGTGAAACCAAAAAGGAGAATTACTAAATACTGTTTTTCCTTCATTGGCCCAGAGCTTTTCCAAGAACTGTGATGGAGACAATAAAACATAATGTATTGGTGAACAGACCACATTTAATACAACTTTAAAAAATTACATTTAGCATTTTCTTTTTTAATGTCAACCTCTTTCAAAAGCAGTACTCAGTACAGAATGGAGTATTGGGCTGGACTGTTCAGGCATTGGTTTATTACCATGAATATTGTTATGCCCTACCTTCATTGTGTTCTCCATCACAGTGAGCATGTTCTCTGCTGTACAAAATTTTACACAGTGGAGTCTACACTCTGGAGCAAAACATTGGTCTGGACTGTAGTATAATATAAATAAAACACTGTCACTTTTTTTTTTTAATTTAAAATATAAAAATTGCAGCATAGCAGGAGATTTTCAAAAGTAATTTACACTAACTAAGCTCTCTTTGAAATCAAGAAATCTGTTTTCATATGAGTCTGTGTCATTCCTGGTTTGGAAGACAAATTCATAGACTTTTATACAAGGCAGCAAATGAAGCCCAGGTTGTGCTCTATATCATTTTCCTACTACCATCAGAAAGAACAAGTTTCTTATAGGCTGTGTGGACAATCTCTTACATACAGAATGCACTTAGGGCTAAAAAATCACCGTCTTATCTTTGCCTCTATGATCCTTTCCTCATAGATGCCACGCACTATTTTGTTTTATGTAATATACTGTAATGTCCTACAGTAATCAGAACAATTAATTTTCTCAGAAATTGTGGCCACCCACCCAAAGCAATGACTTTTGACATACCATAATGGGTGTTATGTATGGTTGGTGTCGAGAGTTGCCCAGATATGCTGATAATGAGCCATACTTTTGATGAGCCATAATCAATCATTCTTCATTTAGAAAGTCAGATCCATCAGCCTGACATCAAAATATCATAACCCATTGATCTCACATTGCAATCAAGGATTCTTGACTCTTATTAATGGCATTCAGCTACACTAGTTACATCAGCAATCCTAGTTATCATTTTAGTGGTATCATTTAAAACACTGAGGATAGTGACTAAATCCATTCGTCCTTTTCTTAATTCTTATTAATAGTTTCCCTTAATTCTAATATAGCAGTTTTAAAACTTCAAACAATCATAAATCTAATATGATCTATGTACAAAAATAACTAAGATGAAACACCTGTGAGTCAGAAAGAGCTGAGCAGATTGTATTCCCTTCTGGGGGTCATTCTACCTCTGCTCTCATAGTTGGTGATATCAACACACTCTTTAAAAGAAGTTACTTCCTGCTATCTCACCACTGCCCATCTGTTATTCCTCTATCTCTCGATGACATGTCACCAGTGGTAGTGACAATTTCTTATCCACTGCTGTCAGAAAAAGAATAGCTTAGAGCTTGGAAACAAATTTCAGACTAAAAGTTGCTTTGAAGTTTGATCTGCTATTCAATGAAGCACAGTGCAGGAGAAATAGTAAACGTGTCAAGATAAAAGGAGGAAAAAAGGGAGTGAGAATGGTGGAGCATGAGAGAGATGAGCTGCATTTGCATACATATCCGATGTGCCTTTTAGGCACAGATACCTGAGAGATGCGTGGCCCTGGTGCCATGCGGGATTTTAATCTGTGCTTTAGGATTAGGGAACATACATTGTCTTATTGAAGTAAGTGTTGAAGACAGAGTTTAATTTTTTGATTAATGAGATGCTTTCTGTGATACGGAATTTTACAGCAAGACTGTTCCAATACCTAGGAGCAGCCAGGACTCATCTCCTAATGTTAAAAGGTTTCGTATCCATTCTCAATTTAAACTTTACAAATTTTAAATTACAATACAACTATTTGAAGCCACTCTGAGAAAAAAAAATGGTAACATCAGAACATCAGATTTTTTTTCAAGCACATCATTTCTATTAAAATCAAACATCCCCATGGAAGGTTTCATGTTTGATAAGCAGTACTTTCCTAGCAGGAAAGTGTCCAAAGAAAAACTTTTTACCTGGCCTAATAATTGCAAATTAACTGGAATAGGCAAACAATAGTTTGTCAAGTCCTGCGAGCCCACTCTTGCCAGGCAGCTCCCTGCAGGACTGTCCCTCCCAGCTACGAGTTTGTGGGATCAGGCCCTTTGTTTGGATCAATGCTCATCCCTTCAGGCAGAGCTAATTGGCTAATTCAATCACACTGGCTATTTAATTAATAAGGAAGCCCAAAATTCTACATGAGATGAAAGGATGAAGAGCCCAGGAGTGACCCTTGATAATAATAAAAGATAATTACAACCAAGAATTGCATTATTCAGACTTAGTTATTGACATGATAAGCACTGCCATATGCCGTGCAAGCTGTGATATGCACCCTAGTGATCGTAGGTATAACAAAAGATCGTAGGTGTAACTGCTGTATTTCAATGCAAATGTGAATTCAGGTGAAGAACTGAACACTATATATAAAACCAGAAAAAAAGAAAACTTCACAGCAGTAATAACGGTAAGGCAGTTTGGCCACTTTATTGCCAGTGTTCAGGTAGAACAATATATACAAGTAATACTTGTATGATCCAGAGATTAATTTTTCTGTGTAGAAAGACCAGGGATGTGAATTTCCAGCTCCAGCAAAAGCCCAGTCTTGCAGCTCAGCTCCTGAGTGAAGGCATCTGGGTGCCACAAGGGAAAAAAAAAAAAAAAGCAAACCACAAAATTATTATGTTTACTAGCAAAAATAGGTGCTTTATGAAAAAAATAGCAAGTTTTCTTGCAGAAACAAGCAAGGAACTACTCTGATTTTAAAAGCAAATTCCCAAATTGTAAAACAGAACTTTCTGCAAGAATGAAAAATTTCCACAGAAATGTTTGAGCTGTTTTATTTACACAAGGCTGAGAAGTGTTTGCTGATCCCAGTGAAGCAATATGTAGGGATTGCCTGAAAGCAATGGGCATGAAAAAAATAACAAGACTGGGTCACCTGGGGCACTGCTTTCCTTACAAATCTTTAAATTGTGTGCTAGTTCTGAAAGACAACCAAGCTGTTGGGAACTAGAATTAGAAAATGGAGATCTGGGCTTAATTTTTGGCCCTGCCTTTCACTCCTTGTGTACCTTGGGCAAGCCTCGTGTAGCAGTGGGTCCCGTTCTTTCGCCCGTGCTTTGTTTTGTCTCTTCAGACTGTACTTATTTTTTCAGACTTCAGGTCCCTAAGGTAGGGACCATCTCTTCATCTGGGCATAGCACAAAAAGTCACAGTCTCATTCGGATCTTTTAGACAAAATTAGAAGTTTTATAAAATCTTTCCCAATTCCTAAAGAGTTCCTGAGTTTTATTGCTCATTAAAAATCTGAATTTGAGAAGCCAATGTATTTGATTTGTAATGAATGTAACCCTTCAGTAAGATCACAGCTGTAATGTTACAGAACCAGTCATGTAAAGAATAGTCCCTGCAAGAAAACCTGCCTTCTCTTTTTTCTCTTTAACCTCAATAGAGCAGTTCTTTTGTTAATTACAGTTACTGCACACTGTGATATTGAAGTGCTCTGTTCTCAAACATATTCTTATTTATTTTAGTCCTTTTTTTCCCAGGTAATGAAATGTCAGAACCCTACTTTTTCTGGTTTTGTAGTATGTTGATCAAAGTGACCTTTGCTTTGCGGCAGACACAAATCAATATAGCGCTCTGCAGTATTTGACAGATAAAGGTGCAACATATAATAAATGGCAATCACTGACGAGGAGAGCAAGAAAATACCTGCCAACTTCAGTTCATACCGGCAATTTTCAGACAATGCCACATGTTATGTTCAAAGTAAAATTCATTTGTCCATCTAATAACAGAGATGGGGGATATTAAAGGACTCAGTTTTGTTAAAGAAATGTTTCATCTCACAGTAATAATTCAGAGTCCAGTCAGAGTCTACAGTGGTTGGTTGCGAGTAAAGTTATTACGTTTTGAAGACAGGTTAGAAGAGCAATTTTCTTTGCCATAAAGGAGAGGGGGGTGGGACAGGGACAGGGACAGACTTTTACCCCAGAAATGAAATAGTAATTATATACACACTTACAAACACAGTCTCTCATTCTTTCTCTCTCTCTCTCACACACACACACACAGACAAATTGCCTTAATATCCTAAAACAGCTCTCCAGTGTAGTGTTTCACAGCTGATGGTTTGATTTTCTCATGTCCTTCCAAACCTGCTGATAAGTTATATACAAATGTAACCAGTTTCTATTTAAATGCTTAATTACAAGTAGTATCTGCAAAGTATCTGCCAGAGATTTGAAGTCAAGCGGCAGCTTCGGCACACTGTAAATGAAGTCTGTGTGTGTTAGGGGAAATTTCTTGTTCGCTATGGCTTTTCTTACTCTCAGTAACACAAATAGCTTAATCTAAGAGTCTAGACCAAATAGAAAGCAAAGCTGGATTTATCCACTGTGATGAGTTGTGCTCAACCAGATCAGATGTGGTGGCTGAGCTTCTCACAGCACAAACCCAGGCAGGCCTGCCCTCAAAGCAAACTCATGCCATGTGTGAACCAAAACATTTCCCATCACGGGAGAGTGAGTGTGGGGCTGGCTGGGCCTTGCTTGTAGCCTCCTTAAGAGGAGCAGCAGAGATCAAGGCACCCTGTCCGTGGGGTGGAGTTCTGAGTGCTTCGTATGAAGGGTCTAATTCCACTAGATGACCTCTAGTTATCGCTCTTATTTCCAAAGACATAAGTGTCTGTGCATGGAACGATCTAAAAAACCTGCTGGCAGGACTTTCTAGTGAACATGCTCTGCCTTGTTCGAGCACCTAGAAGTCATCTGTATTTTATTCTTCTCATAGGAGGCTATTTTTGTATTATGACTGAAAGGCCTTTTTATGTATCTGTTGTTCATAATGTATGTAAGCTTACAACTTGTATTTCGGTACTTCTTATTCTCACAGCTACTTTTTACAAAGCTGTGGATGCACTTCAGGCAAAAAAGGCCAATTCACAACATACCTGTGGCTGCTAAGGGCCATTTGATGTGGTCCACTGAAGACACTTATCTGATATATGATGCAAACATTTTGGTTCCAAAATGTTGATCATGTACAGGCAAGTGCAGTGCGTACCTGCTAGTGCATCGTACCTGCCATGTGCAAAATCTCGAGTGCGTAGGCTGTATTAACTTTTGATTATGATAGTCGGGATATGACCATTTATTAGCATGGTTCAAGGCTAATGGACAAATTCAGTGTTGAAGATTATGGCTGAACCTGAAATACAAAAACCAGCTGGTGCTTGAAAAGCAGGGATAGCCTCCAGACGGAGGATGATTCACCCATTACAAACACAGTGCTGCTTCACCGTGCTGACCAGAGCACATTGTCTTGTACCCACTGGCAAAATTGAAAGTCTAGTCCTAGAGAATAAGTAAAGCACCCCCAAAAAATGGTAGAAATCTTTTTGAGCTGCTGCAGATTCTTTTTAATTTAGTGCACGTTTCATCACTTATCCTACTCTTTTGCAATAGAAATACTGTATTACTTTACTTATACTCAGTCTTTTCTTCTATGATCTATTCAACACAAGACAGCTCATGCCGCACATGTAATACTATGCAAGTGAGAATTTATCTGTCTCTAGTTACTGTTGTGCTGTTTTTATACCATTTTCTCCCCCTTTGCTTATGAAAATTTAGTTTACCTTTGCTCTTTTTTTGACAAAATATTGAACAGAGAACAGATGTTTTGTGTCATTTGTCTGCAATAATGCCAGACATTTTCCAAAGCTGCTGAATGCATGATTAACCTTCAACTGATCCTACTTCTGTGTATCATTTTTCCTGTGTCCTGTTGTACTAAACTGTACCCGTCATTACCTGTGAAATATCATGTAACCTAGTTCATGTTAACCCATTCTGAACTTCTTTTAATCTCAAGCTTGTACCAAACAATTATTTCTCAGATCATTATAAATTTTGCTATTCAATATATTTACTGCAAACTAATGATATAATAGTGGTCTGTAAGGAACTGTTAATAGCTTCTGACTTCTTCAGCCTGGGAAATGTCCTTACATAGTTTGGCAAACTTTTTCCTTATAGAAAATCCTTGTTATTTGAAATGACCTGGTAGAGAAATGTTTCCATACTGAGTTATCGCAGTCTGGCATGTCGTCAGGTAATTGGCAGTTATGAAAACAGCACATTCATTCTCCCTGAAGTTGTATGTAGTTGTTCAGCTACAGCAAAGTGTGAGTTTGGGGAAGGAGGGAGTCTCTAAACATCATAATCTTGCTGAGGTGATTGTCACCCCAACTGGCAAATGCTCAACTGTGAGCAACAGATTTATTACCTGATATAATTAATTGCCTAGATAGTGACATTTCCCATATTATAGACAATCGTGAATTATGAGCCCAGCTGCTAGCCTTCTCATTCACTGAAATCGGTTGATAAATATGTTTATTCGAGGTCAGCTTGGCCTCATCCATTAGAAATATTGTTTTTCTAAACATTACATTGATTTAATTTAACTCTAATCAATTTAAAATGGTTCTGACAATTAACAAAAGCTTCAAATATGACCTTAAAGTAATAGGATTCATTAGCTATGTTTAGGATTAAACTTATCCTAATAGGGCTATTTTTCTTCTGAGGGCATGTAGTAGGCCGACTGGTGGTCAGTCAAAATGAAATCAATTATTATAAATTATACAGTTTAGGTTGATTATGTCGTGCCTGCTAATTTGTATAAATAAGGACCTCAAACAATAGATGCCATTTATTAATAACTATCTGTATCCCCCAACCTGTATCACACTTTATGTTACAGCTGCAGGATCATCTGTTACCCATGAAGTATTATATTCTCTACTGCTAGGCGTATATGCTAATTAAACCCATAATTAATTGTAACAGTTATAGCTAAAGTCAAAATGCTGACAGCCTTTTTGGCCTATTATTCGTGGTAATCAACTGATTCAAAAGGCAACATAATCAACAATTCCTGCACTAGCCAGGGGATCATAATACAACGGTAGCACCAGTGACAGCTGGCACCCACAGGTCTTTGGATACAATAGGAAATATAAACCTCTAGAGCTGAAATGCTTCAGTATGAACAGTGCCTATTGTTTTTCTGAGACAAAATACAAGCGTAAGTCGTATTTAAGAACTGAATCCCTAATGCAATGGTTAACAGAAATGCACAAGAGCCATGCGCCAGAGAGCCTGCCCTGCCTTCCCGGGGGAGCAGCAGCACTGAGCGTTCCCGACCACCATTTAGTGTCTTCTGGCTGTAACCCCTCACCAATCCCTTCTCCGTCCGCAGTGCGACTGTCTCAGATTAGGGAGGAGAGTTCTGGAGAGTGTTTTTGAATATCAAGAACAGATTTTATTTGCTTTGTTCTTATTGAACTTGCATCTGCTGAGTGGTGCCCAAAAGGCACGTGCCCTCTTTGGGTATGTTGCCCACAGAAAGAAAGGAACGTTAGACTGTGCAGGGGACCTCACATTTCCTACATACATCTGGCCTTTGAACCTGTGGGAATTTCCTCTTATTTTGTTCCCAGACACAGTTGAGGATTACATACCACAGCAGTCCCGAGAGATCGAGGTGGAGAGAGGAAGAAGGGGATAATCTGATCATTGTCAGCAGAGATCCACACTCTTACAAGACTTGCTCTAAGCAAGTGTCCCACGTGGGCGCAGATTAGGGTCCCTCCAGAGTGCGCTGAACTCTTCAGCAGGCCCCAACAGTGGAAGAGGGTGTAAAGGCAAAATTAGTGACCACTTTTAGCAATCACAACTTGCAGCCCAGCTGAGGTGCAATGCCAGGTGAGCCATCGAACCTGTTGCATTCACCAGGTAAAAGTCTCTACATGAGCCTCTAGTTGCTTTCCTCCTCAATTTAAAGCCAATCTAGTTATCCATCATTGCACGTAGCAGTGATCACAATCTCTTTATAATCAGATCACAGTCTCTTTCTAAGTCGTTCCTTCTGCGGTCAGGCATGCTCATGACCAATAGCAGCGCTAAGCCAGCAAGTTTATACATACACAGCTTCAGATGTGCTGCTTCTTAAACAAGGTTAGCCATAGTTTCATTACTGAGATTTACACTGTCAGTACAGAGATGCCCATCCAATCCTATAACACAAAAATTTATGGGCGTCACAGAGAAATTTTTATTGTTAGAGCTCCTATACAATGTGTGCCCTTAGTGACACATTTTTAAATAAAATATATTGTCCTGGTGATTTCTAATGCTTAAAATAAAATAAAATAATAATCAACTTTTAGCTGCAGTTTCCCCCTGGTTATTGAGCTGAACTTAATGACTGGCTGAAAAGTATTTGTCAACACAACAGCTGGAGAGCAACACTTTCTTGTAGCTTTATGTCACAGCATATGCCAGCCACTCAGAACATGTGATAATTCAACTGGAGCTGGTACTACAATAGCAGATGGGTTGAAGCATTGTTATTCTCACTCTAGCTCCCAGCCCTTGAGGGATCACTAAATAAAATCAAAGCAGATGGACCATTACAAGCTCATTTGTGTTCACTACAAGCACCTCAACCTCCAGTTGTGATATACTGCACCTTTGTATAAAATGACATGTATGGTAACATGACCTAATGAAAATAGCATCAGACTTGGCAAGTGAGGAATGAGGCTGAGAAATATGCACAGATCTATTTATCACTGAGTTCTTACCTTGCAGAAAGGGTTCTTTTTTTTCCCCCCTCTTTCTATGTTTATCATTGTATTTCTCTCCATGTTTATCGTTTAATTTCCCCACATTCTTTGGAAGAACTAAAAGAGGCGGCCATTGGTTCTGGCTGTAGAAGGTCTGGCAGGTTTCCTGGCCTCTGCAAAGGCGGGATGAATGCTACTAACCACAGTGCAAAAGTCCTGTTACTCACTCATTTCTACACAGGGTTGATAAATATGTTAATCCAGGTGTCCCACAAGCAGCAAGGCTTTGACCACCCACTGTTACCAGTACCTGCAGGGCTTGGGACATTTCTCAGCCCGCTCTTTATGATGAATTCTTTCACAACTCTGCCGTTTTGAGCTTACGGGGACTTGACTTAGTGCATAAAATTGGTTGCTCCACTAAGACCCAAGTGGAGTCTTGGGTCCAACTAAGCATCCCTGACCAACCTGGGGGTGTCCCAGGGCTTGGGAGTAATTGCTACTAAAGGATGAAGCATATTAAAACTGTCAGTTGCCCGGAGGAGGAACCTTTGGGGCGCGCTGGCAAAGTTAGTTAGTGCTGAAAAATTCTTCATGCCATCCTCAGCAGCCCAACATAAAGTTGGAGGTACATCTAATGCCTGCTTAGAAAATGTTATAATCATTTCATGTCTCCTGAGCACCAACAGTGTCACCTGAAGGACTGTCCTACAGTCCCCGCCCTGGCCATCGTGCTCCAGGGAGCAATGGCAAGATGAAGTACAGCAGGCAGCTCTTGCTTCTCTTTATCACTGCTGTGCCCTCATACACACATGCAGTTAGTGACAGTTCCCAAACTAAATTCCTCTCAGATATAAGCTTTTTATGTCTACATGTATCTTTTTTTCTGCCTGGTTTTTAAACAGCTTGTGCACACTCTGTGTTCAGTGCTGAATAACAGATACTGTGAACTTACTAAAGGCTGTGGGATTTCTTTTTTTGTCCTGTCCAAAGAGGAAAAGTGGTAGTAGTCAGTTAGTCAAGCATTGGAGTAAAGTTAGGTGCTTTTGATTTTTATCTGCATGAGAGAGCCCATATAAGACTGTGTATCTTTAGTAAAATCTCCATAGGTCAACTGACTGCCATAGGTCCCCCTCATGCCAGCTGCTGCTGGGGTTTAAAGACCCAGGCAGGTGCAGCAATGGAAAGCCAAAGAAACTGCTTCATTAGGGTTGATAAATACAGTTGAACTTTTGTGACTGTAGTATGCGAGTTGAAAAAATCTTATCCAGCTTCCTCTGTGAAAGAGCCTCCTGCTGAGTGTTTGAATTGTTTGAGAGCTATGAATGGCTCAGCTAATAGTTCCCACCTCAGCCAGAAGCTGCAGGGCAGCCGGGCAGTCTCAAGGGCAGCGCTTCCAGGTAGCACGGGGTTCTGGCCACCTCCGTGGCTGCCTTGTATGTTCTTCTGGGCACTTTTTGTTATGTTTCGTGACTCATCCTCAACTGTGACTCAGCACAGCTCCCTCAGAAACGTGTGCAGGTCGGGTCAGGCATCACCACTGTGTCTTATCTGCTGGCCAGCTTTCCTGTCAGCCAAACTAATTTGCTAAGATAATTCTGTTTCCTGACATCTATTACAATAAATCAGCCGCCGTAGCTTCACTGAAGTCTCTGCTAACTAATGAGCTGCCCTTGAAATTCTCAAACTCTATGCAAGGGGCTGGAGAGGGCGGTGAGGGGAGGCGAGAAAACCCTTATTCTTCTAAATGTAAGAAAGTTTTAGCTAAGCACCGTGATGTTCTGGGCAGTGCTGTATCTCCTCAGTCCCAGAGTCAGCTCAGCCTGGGACAAAACCAGCAAATGAATCAATCATTCCTTTAAAAAGAAATTTTTTGAATAATGTGATCTCAGATGGTGGAGCATATGTGTGGGTAAACACAACCATGGAGGGGTGAGGCACAGAGAGAGAGAGAGAGAGCACGTGCGCTTTCAGGAAACAGTAGCAGTAAAATGGCCAAGGATCCACTCTTGGGGCTATTGAAGAAAAAAGTAAGCATGTTCCTATGAAATGGTAACTCTCCGGCATGCAATTTTGAACAGGAAAAAAATATTGAAGATAGATAGAGAGGAATGGAAGAAACAGGAAGCATCCCAGAGCATGCCAACTACAGCAGGAAGAACTCGGGGGCAAAAAGGCATTAAGATCATTCTGCTTTTTCCTTATGGCAATAGCAAACTACTGAGACCAGTAGTGATATTATAATTTATAGACATATTTAAAATCAGAAGATACATCAGTTTATACCCTGCTTGTGTTGTTGTGTTCAGATTTTATATTTTAAAATGCTGAATTTTATTTTTTTTTTAAAAGGAACTTCTGTTCCTCGTGGAATTTCAGCATTTCTTTTGGCTTTTCCTGCAGCTCAACATTGGTTTTTTAATAGCTGTGCTGGGATAAAACTCAGCTGTGCTGCCACAGTTTGGTTACTGAAGGGAGCCAACACCCCAGCGACACCGTTGGGTTCAGTCAGTCATTTGGCAGAAGGATGTTTAAAAATAATTGCATATCCCCTCCCTGTCTTTAAATATTCTGAGGAAAAGTCGCAGAAGAACCAATCATGGGCCAGTAATAAGGAGGCTGAAGAACAGCATTACAGTGGGAACTCCTCTACCCCTTGGTTTCATTTGCATGTTTAGCAGCTGCTTGTTCCTCCGTCATAGAAAGTTCATTACCTGACTTTTAAGAAGAGAGGGGAAGTTTGCTCACCTTTGGGCAACTAGCTCTGCATTTATTAATAGTTGTTGCCCATCTTATACATTTAATTGCTGCATTTTAATTTATTTATTCATTGATTTATTGTAATAGTTGAGTAGCAACAAAATTACCTTTGCAAATCACTTTGGTGTGTGGGAAATTTGCATGGTTAAATAAAACCCAACATGCAGTGTGGAATGTGAGCTGCTATCTAGTGAATAGCATCTTAATATGTGAGTGCTAGCATATCCAAACTGGTCTCGTTAAAAAGTGAAAGTGAGTCCAGGCAATTTATAGACTATTTAAAAAGAAATTACTGTTTAACTTATATGCAATTATCCTTACATTCCCAGGTGTCTCCATGGAACAGGGAATCAGCTGAAAATGAATGACAAATAGGATGGGAAGAGAAGACGCCTGGAAAAGTGGAAATGTAAAGGTGGGAAGTTTGCGAAGGATTTGGTAAAGCGGGGGCTGCCCGTCTGTCGGTGGAGCGTGGCACTTAGAAGACCTGTATTTCAGTGGCTCCCGCCTGGCAGAGAGCGCCCAGGGCAGGGCCGAGCACTGAGCAGCAAAGAGGGTTTATGGCCATATTCCACCCCTGCCCCCCACAAGGTGCTCTGTTGCCTAAACCAGGGCTTAAGGAAATGTTAAGGAAAAACCCAAAATGCTTTATTTGCTACCTAAACCCCTCAATGTGTATCTACCACGGGACATCACAAGGTGACGCCTTTTGAACTGAGGGTTGCCTCAAGGCAGGCGGCGCCCGGCTTTGGGGGGAGTGTGCTGAGACGTGGGTGTCGCTGCCCCCGGAGCCTGGGGAGGGGGCCCAGCGCCCCTTCCCATGGCAGTGCCACTGGGGCTGCAGCTCACCCACTGGTCCAGCAGCAACTGGGCAGAGCGGGGGGGTGCTGGGGCGGGGGCAAGAGCATCTGGGTGTATCAGGTAACGGTAGCAAACATTACAACCAAACGGGGGGAGCATCAGCGGTACAAACGGGGGCACAGTCACGCATGTACGGGGCAGGACACGCACGCACAGAACTGCTTCACTCTTCACTTATTCCTGCACATGGAGACGAGTTAGACCCAAAATAACCCTCCAGATTTTTCCTCACTTAATTAATTGATAAAATTGACTAGTAAATAACAGTCTCCACTCTCAGATTTCTGCATGCCCAGGTCAATCCGCTGCAAAATTTGACCATTAGGGCCATAAACACGATTTTCCACGGTCGGCGCTGTGCACTGCGCGGGTCCGGGAACCGCTGGGTGCCTCAGCCCAAACCTGGTTTTAAGATGAGCTCTAAGGAAAAAGAGGGGAGGGGGATTACAATCGCTCCACAGCCAGCTATGAACATAAATCTTCCTTCTTAAAAGCCGCGGGCTGGGCTGAGGCAGGAAGTTTGCAGCCGGCAGAGGCACTGCCCTCTGGTGCCCCAATTCTGGAAATACAGGCGCGGCTGCGCCGGGAGAAACCTGGGCGGGCTAGAACCCTGGAGATGCTCCGAGCATCTTCTTTCCCACACTGATGCACGGGAGCGCTCGGCTTTAGCGCTTAAAAAGTCAAATAATATCTTCTTGCAAATGAAGAACTCAATCTAAAAAAAAATGCCACAAACCCTGTACACTGCACCTATGTAACACATTTCAGTTAAAATACGTTTTTAAACAAGTATTTTTATAAGTGTTTAAGTATTTGCAGTAAGATTAAGATATTTAAAAATAATTAAATTGACAGCATTCCTTTTACAGCCCCAGGTAAGACTTTTTGGTCATTATTAGCAATAGCAGTAGTAGTACAACACTCAGGAAATGAGAATAAATTAACAGTAGCAATACTGGGGGTTTTTCTGGACGGAGACCACCTCGGCCTTGGTGTGCAGCTGTAGAGCAGCACTGAGGCTCCAGCACCATCCCAGGAGGAGCCCAGCACCTCAGCTCCAGGAGGTAAGTAGTGCATTAAGCATTTTAAAACAAATTATTTTTTTCCCTTCAAAGTACAGTTAGCTATAGCAGCTTTTCCTTGGTTTTCCATTATAGTGTCAGGTACTAATTAGTAAGCCACCAGCAGCATACTGAGACCTGATTTGATACAGTGCAGCAATTCCTAAGTTTCCTAGAAATGTTGAAATTAAGAGACTGTGAAAAGTATGTAAAAAGAAATCCCTCGGTAAGTAAACAAAACAAACTAGTCCAACACTGTAATCGTTGTTTGTGACACTCCCAAAACTCCAAGCCCCCAAAGAAATTAATAGAGCCATAATATTTTTAATTAATATTATTAGTGAGAGCACATGGTACATTCCTTTCCAGCAGCAGCTAATTCCATCTGCCATTGGGGGGAGGGTGTTGGGTGTTGGGGGGAAGGTTAAGGCTAGTTGAGGGCAACCTGGTATTACAGATTGTTTCCCTAACTCATTCTTGGAGACAGCCTTTGTAAGTTTAAGAGACTAATTGTGCACAAAACATGGGATGTTTATTTAGCAAAACATCAAGAACAGAGAAAAACATGCTTTGTTACAGTGGTAAAAATACACAAAGCTTTCAAGCTGCTTTTTACACCCACTCAGTTCTGAAACCATAAAATTTCAGTTTGCAGCATGTTGTGCCTTAGCATTGTATTAAACAGGCTGTTGGTGGGGGGGGGGTGACCAAGTTCAGCTAGTCGGTGGAGTATAAAGTGCACAAGAAAAATAAGTGCATTGAAATGAACCATTTATGAGTAATTCCTGTTACACACAGTACTTGCTGCAAATGGAAGGCTTACAGGCTGCTTAGTAAAAACACAGCACTACATTGGCAAGAGCACAGAATCGGTATCACAGACATTAGAAAGACTTTTACTGAACGTACATATTCTTTGTGTTTTATCTTCCAGTTATCTCCAAAAGGCAGACATTCTCATGGAGCTTACTGTGGGTCTGGGATTTCTTTGTTTGGATTTTTGTTTGAGCAATGTGTAAGGCATCACTTTTAACTAATCCCTTTTCTCTTTCCCCTCTATGTTCAAAACAAGCAAGCATTTAGTGGCACAGTGATTTGTTCAATATTCTACTGATTTGAACTAATTTGCTTTAATCACTTTCTAGCAGCGTAGGGGCTGCGAGTTGTATTAGGGCTCAGCTTTTCTCCCCAGTTATGAAAGTTTATGCAACTTTACATTTTTACAGGCTGTCAGGAACCCTATTTCCTACGTGTTTTCCTACTCCCAGGTTAAGGCCACTGTTAGCAATACTTAAGAGCCGAACCATGAACCAATCATCTAAGTGCTACTAATTTGTGGGCACATTCAGCATTTAAAAAAAGAGAACTGACTGGGAGGTTCCCAAATGCATTAAACACATAAAAGTCAGGTGCTTAGTCACTGGAATCTTTGGACATTACATTTAACAGCAGGAGATGCTTTAAAATGCAGGCTGGTTCTTCCAAATAGCTTATTCAGTTCCCCCACAATACGCATTGAAGGCTAAAAACAGTTTCTTACCCTTGTATTAACATTACTTTTTAACTTTCACAGTGAAACCACTTTTCTGTCTGTATACTCCTTTCTGAGAAAGGAAATAAAGACTGAGGTTAGTTTCTGTAACATTTCATTTACATTGCCAGATTATCCCAATCCAATGCAGTACACCATAAACCAACGCTTTTTGGCTTAAAAAACAATGACGCCATTGTCAAAAGCAACACTTGTCTCTGTGTGTGTGTGTGTGTGTGTGGCATAGATGTCTCTGCCCTCTGAACTGATAAGAAATAACTGGCTGTGTACTCATATACTGTTTGCAAAACTATTTACTGTTTTGCAGTAATATAAAGTAGTACAAAAATACAGGCTGTAAAGTACTGCCTGCATTTCAAATCACAGTATTTGTCACCGAGAAGCGCCCACAATAATGCATTTAAACTCCCTCTGCTTTTTCTGCACGTTCTCTACAGGCAGCACAGAAGAGTTCACACTTCTTTTCCATCTGCAGTCAAAGGCCAGAAGATGGAAGGCAAGATGCCAAGAACTTCATTTACACACACCCAGGTATTTTTATTCACTTCTGCTAACAGAATATCTATCCTGAAAAAATGGCGTTTTTGAATAGTTGCAGTTGTGAAAGAAAGTGGATATTTTGCTACACAATTATTTATCTAGAAAACTAACACGGTTCCCAAGTCCAAGTCTGGCCATAGCAGTTCCACAGCTCTTCTCCGACTCCAGGCAGGAAGAGGTAACTCTAACTCTAGGTATAACACAGTATCTGTGACGGGTGGGTGTGGGGGGTGGAGATGACATGAGTGGAAGTCATATGACAGCCAATGCATTGGGGAAAAAGTAGAAAATAAATCTAGGGGTAGGGAAGAGAAAAACATGCAGACATTCAGACTGGTCTCATTGGTACATAGGTTTGTGCTTGTTCCTTTTGTAAATCCTTTATGTTTGCTCCTTGGGCAGAGGGGGCATCGCTTTCAACTGCTTTCGTGTTGAGAGTCAGGATGGGGCTGGGGGAGTGAAGGTATCAAACCTTGCAGAGAGCAAGCTGAGAGCCTGCTGTATCGTTATTGCCTTTTTTTGCCAAGGCCCCTCTTCCTTTGCTTTGCAAACAGCTCTATTTAAAAACATCGCTTGAGGTACCTGGAGGCTGTGGCCGGAGTTCAGAGTGCAGCCAGGGCTGGGTTATCATACCGTAACTTCCGGCTCAGATGACCTAAGTGTTCTCGAGCCCATTTTAGTTAGTGCGAGCTGCCGAGCCAAAAGCTATAGCCAGTCTTTGTACCTCCTAGTGCCTAGGAGATAGGTCTGTGGTGCCTTTGTTGACACCTCTGAGCACACAGCGCAGGGTGGCATGGAACCAAGGAAGAGCCAGTGGACAATAACCCCTCCCTTGGCAGATGGTTATAGAATCCATAGCCTAAAGCCTCGCTGAAATTCTTCAGCAGAGGAGGAGTTCAAGAGCTCATAGTAATAGTGAAGCTAAAGAGAGGGGTTTTTTTAAAAAGCTCGTAGTAGTACTGAAACTAAAGAAATAGAGTTTTGCCAAGGAGCGCAGTCTAGATAAATAAGGCAAGGGAAGGTGGAAGCCAGGAGACTATTAGAGGCAAAAGCAACAGTGACACTTTTAATAACTTCCTTACTCTTGAGAGTGAAAAATTAGAGCACACTTCACGCAGTGGCTAATGGAGCAGATCAACTCTCTCAGCAACCCTAGCTTCAGTCCTGCAAACGTAAATTTCAGATCTCTCTCTAGGACTGTTCTGTGGCAGAGTGCGGCCCAAAGAAAGATTTCAGGCTTTCCCCAAAGAACCAAGTAACCACATTTTCTACAGTATGGGATCAGTCTCCATTACCTTTAGAACACTGGCTTTTTCAAAGTGGCTTTTCCTCTGCTATATTTTGTGACCTCTCCTTCTACAGATTTGATCCCAAAAAGGAAGTTTTCCATATAAAACATCTCAGAGTTGAAAATGTACAGCTCACATATATGCAATTTGTACAACCAGATTTTACTCTATATATATATACACACACACATATATATATATCTTTGCATGTTTGCTAGTCAGTTTAGACAGGAGTAGCTAAAAAGCAACTAAAACAAAGCATTTCATTGGAAACAGGAACCAACAGACTCTGAAATGTAGTATTTTACATCAACACAGGTTGTGCAGCTTTTCAAGTTAGGTTGCATTAGGTACTTGGTATACAGTAAAACTCTGATCTACTTTTATTTATAGTTTCCTCTTTCCAGGCAGAGATTTTTAATATTCATCCTGAAATGAAGAGTCAGATGTGTAACATTTTTCCAGGTAGTAGCTTAATGTACGGTAGAAAAGTCAGTTTTGTTTTACCACGGACTAGAATCCACGTCAGTACCATTCCCTGAGGCAATCCACTGTTTTATTGTTCTGTCCTCCAATCATTGGTATATAGTTGCTGTTCTGTTCCAGACTGCTTTGTTTCTTTAAAAATAGACACTTAGAAAAGACATCTGTTAACTTTCATTGCTAATTTTATATTTCAGCAATTATGCTTCCCCTTAATACCCTCTTCTCCTCCTCTTTTTCCCCTCCAAAAATTGCAAGTTAACAGATAGCAAATCTGTGTGCTTGATTTTCACAAGATAGGAATTCAGATCTTTAAATTAATGTTAATTTTTGAAGATGCAAATGTGTGAACTGAAAAGAATGTAGTAGCTAACAGAACAGAATTAATATGCAATGAGCAGTCTAAAATTTATCTGACTGAAACTGAAGTTATTCTCTCTTCAAGAGATAGAAACTATGATGCCAAAAAGATCAAGGGTGGGGAGGGTAGAGAAATACAAGAGAATCATCGTCCTTGGCCCACAGAAACGCACTGAGACTCTCTATCTTTACATTCTCAATGGACTAAGGAGGCTTCTCCTGACAGAATTCCACCTTTAACATTTCAAAAAAGCCTGTGTATAATCAATGCACTTAAAGCTTTAAGTTTTAGTAACTTCACTTAGACTTTGTTTATAAAACAAACACACACAAGCACACACTTCCCAGAGTGCAAAATGCTTAAATACTTCAATTACAGAACTCCACGTGTAGTTTTTGGAACGGTAATCCTTTCGCTCTGAGAGTCAACTTCTTCCTTGTCATCGCATCCATTGCCAGCAACGGTTGCATTAAAACTAACCAAAAAACGCAGCAAATGCAATAGTCGGTAACTCTATACTGTTCCTTCAGTTTTCCAGAGGACATTGTTCATTTGTATAAGCTCATCGTTGGACTCTGATACATGCACATGTAAGCATCACAGAGTAGTCTTCGTGCACAACCTTGAATCTTTCTGGAATCCAGGGAGTGTAATTCTTCTAGAGACATCTTCAGGTATTCACCAACTTCTGGACATGGGGTAACTTGTGGAATGTTAAAGCCATTCTGACCTCCTTTTCAGAGTAAGGAAAGAAAAAGAAGCAGATGAGGATAGCATCTACACATATTTACTCTTTTCTCAAAAACGCCTTCTAGAAAAACCTCAATATGCCGGTCTGGACTACTGCAGGGCAAACTTTTATGGAAAGTGTATTGTTGAGAAAAATCACAATTGGTGTCTGAATATCTTGTAGTGTTTACTAACAAGCAAACACTCACCTGCACGAGAACTTTGGGTTTTCATTAACACTAAAAATTGTGTATGACTTTGTGAGAGTGACCTGAATACATACTTCAACTCAAATGCTACTGAATTGGTTAATAACATGACAACTGGTAAGAGTTAATTAATTTATAAACCACCCCCCCAAAATCACACTGTAAAAGAGAGGCTCAAGAATTCTTCATATGAAGAACTGTTACTATGAGTCTGACACTGGCATCTATTACTGTTTTTCTCAGACACCAGAATGAAATAGTGCTTAAATAAGGACTCTGCTCAATGCAGCGCAATCTAAGAGAACACTTTTTTACTGGCATTTGTGTTATTACAGGGTAACAGTTTTCCACTTATAACTCTGAAGAGGTTCAAGAGAACTGCATAAATGGTGCAATGTGTGACCATTTTTTATTCTAAATACACCAACAGTAAGTCATTTAAGCAAAAGCAATGAAACTATTCTCATACTATCTGATAATTGTGTACATCCACTTAAATATAGACCGATAGAACATATTCCTATAACTGATTATTTTAAGTGGATTCTCTCTACCAAACTTGCAAAGTATAGAAAAATGTATAAGGAGTCTTGCTAGAAAACTTCTGCACTTACTTCTGTCCCCTCTATTTACTAAGGTATCCAATGTGGGTGAAATTCAGATGATGCAAACCAGTGGCTGCTACGAAATCAATGCACTGAGGTAAGGCTGAGTCAAGATTAGTGTCCCAGCTTGTACATCAAGTTAAATGATAGTAATAGCCGCAAAACATTAAGAAATAAGCACTGAAATTTAAGATCGTAATAAATGTAAAAAAATTAAGCAAAAATTAGTAAGAATGAGAGATCTCCTACCATCCCGATCTGCCATGCTGTCAAAGAAAAGCCAGGCAGAGTCATCCCTCCCGTATTTCACAAAAGCTACATAGTGGCTCGTTTCTATGCAGAGAACAGCAAACAACTCCATCTTCTGGTACGGGATGCAGCCATGTCGCCAATCCCAGTCTGGCAGATCTTTAGGTAGTGACAATGGATTGAATTTATGACTCTGTCTCTTGGGATGAAGATGAACCTACAATATAAGTGATATTTCAGAAGAGAATACACACCCCATAAAATTATTTCTTTCAGTGGCAAACAAAGCTAAAAAGAACATTACTGCTGAACAGAGAAGGAAATGCAGGAACAGTAGCAGGCCAAACATTTCTTCTATTTTTCCCCACCAGTATAGTTCAATATTGCCCAGAAAATGCAAATCTAAGGTTAGAAGGAAGGTCAGATTTAATGCAACAACATTGTACTGTGCTCAGACTTGACAAGCCATGACTATGGCAGCTTCATGCCAGTTACCAAACAGCTCTCAAAATTAAACAGTTCTGTGTCATCAATTTATCCAGTCAGGCAAGGTAGCACGTATGTAAAGTCAGGATTTAAAGCAGGTGACAGGGAACAGATTCCAAGCTGCCCACGATTACTACTTCTCCACTGTATCCAGTCCTGGATTTGGCAGCTGCCATATTTTCCGTAAGAAACTGTTAATGAACACACTGCAGGGTCAAGTGGAGTTCCTGAAGTGTCACCAAAGGCTATGGTTGACTTAGTGGGCTCAGCCACCCTACTGCTGGTGAGAAAGTCCCACTATGCTCTTTTGATTGTTACAGCGCGTACCGTGTGGGTCAAACCCACGTAGAATAACAAAGCCAACAACTTACTTGCGTGTTGCATGTTTTGCAGAACTGCTTGATTTTCCCAGCGGAAATATCAGTATCTTCGTAACATTCTCTGCACTCGTACATAGCAAGCCCTCCACATATACGGCACTGCCTGGGAGCTGCAGTTTTAAAGAAGATATTAGTCTCCAACTTGGGGAGGTCTTTTTGTTTTTTCAGACAAGGGGTATGGAAAGGAGGGAGGATTACAACTTTAAATAGAGAAAAACACTACATTAAAAAAAGCTAAAACCAGATTGCCAATCAAAGCAGAAGCGTACCCCTGTATTTAACTTCTTCCCCTTGACATAATATGACATAAGAGAAAAAGGTTTTGAGTGGTAAGTTGCAAAACAGAAGATGGTAAAAATTAAGTTATATCAACTACATGAACAACTAAAAACAGGCTTTGAAACCGAGTCCGGTCTCTCTATTGGTTTCGGTACAGCCAGCTCAGCCCCTATGTCTGTCAACACCAGAAAAAAAACCCTGCATAAGCTAATGGCCACGACAATGAAAGAAAAGGCCATGATAGCTTCAGCAATTAGTATTCTAATAAATTTTAGCAGTTTTATTAATTCTTATCTCAAATTTAAAACCGGGTGTCTTTTCTTAGGTAATGCAATGAAAAAGTCGGTGGATGACAAGTATCAGAAATTTAGGTCCCAAACAGCTGGTAGGTTTAGAGTTGAAACATGCTGCAGGTTTACATACTAATCTCAGGTTCTCTCCCAGTTTGATTAACTAATGAAAAAAAGCTTAGATACGAGCAGCACAAACTGATGAAGGCTAATGAAACTTTATCATTATTGTCCTGTTAACCAATCGTGGTGTTACACTTAGCTTATAAGATTTCCTGCCTACCATATTAATGAATTGTTTTGCTGCTAATAACTCAATTTTAACTCTTATTATATGTAATTATATATAATAAGTCAATTTTAATTCTTGAGTATCTATACAATTAGACATAATCAAGCAAGTTATATTCTCTACATTCTTCTGAATTACAGCTTTTAATTGACATGAGATAAAAAAAAAAGCATTCTAGCCAGTAAACTTTCCTTTCTCCTCAGCCTGAGCATCTCACGCCACCTTGTTAAATATTTAATAAAAACCAAAACCCCAGAACTACCAGGAACACTTACTTTCACTGTTAGTCACTCTCAACAACTCTCTTTTATTACACAACACAATGTTACATACTTACTATCTTCAAGTAAGTCTGTTATATTTAATTCCAAGGATGGAAAAATTTTGTTGAACATTTTGAAGTCTTTTCCAAACCGAGGCATCTGGATAATCAGGCAAGAGGGTGCCTAGGTAAAATGCCAGAATATAATGTAATGAGCTTGAGATAGATAATTATCTCAATTTAGAGACATACTTCTAATGCAATAAACATATTCATGTTATTTAAACTTGCAGCCCATTGACTTCAAACTTAACAAGTTGGTAAGCAAACTTAAAAATTAAGTCTTTGAGAGAAAGTACAGCTAAAAACCCCCAAACAGTGAAGTGTCACCTGAATTATTATCAAATGTTTTAAGTTCCAGTCATGCACAAGTATGATATTAAATATACTGGATTATGCTTCCACAGTGCAGGGAAGCAGGGGGGGAGGGCGCATGAGAGAGAGAAAAAAAAAAATCTTCCCTTTGTAAAGCTTTTTTACTAAAAAGAGAGATCTCAAAATGTTAGTCCTTAAGACAACTTAGTGGCAGTAGCTAGGAAGTTTTCTTTTTGCAATTGGTCTGGTCAGCCAAAAGATACGTGTCGTTAAGTCAGCCTTAAAATCTTTTTGTAGTGTAGGCAATGTGCACCACGGACCTAGTGGTCCCATCTCCAACACGTCGCATTTTCTTTTCTCACCAAATCCTACTTTGGTCCCATTGCTGAATGGGACACTGCCTGGGTATCATCACTTCTGATAAAGCAACAGCTGTCACCAACCTCCGCAAACTTCAAGTTGCTGTTGATGAACGACCACTCAAGTAACTGCTGGATTGTCGGGACTCCAACTTTCTCATTTTTGTCCATAAAAATTTGATAGAAGTAACAGTCTTGTACTTTCTGACCTGCTGACCTAAAAACAGATTTTAAAAAAACCAGATTCTGAATCCCTACTGTAACAATGAATGTATTTTACTAGGAAAATAACATCTACCAGAAAATCATCTGTACAACATCCTCTCTGCCATCAAAATATATTGTTTTTTAGAAAAAAAAAAAAGCCAGCAAAGTGCCTTAGAAGATATTTACACTGTTTCCTACAGTGGAAGTCTGACATAGATGGCTAGTGTTGCTAGACAGTTAACAGAGGACGTTATCGCGAAAAGGATAATCCAGATTTAAGGGCTGTCCAGCTCCAATTGTTAAGAAGCTTTCCACACCTAGGCAAACAGTAAGGCAGCAGGCTACCACATTAACTGCCAATGCCATAGTAAGTGGTCTGGGTAAGTGTCTTCATCCTCACCAAAAAAAAAAATCAAAACAAAAAAACCCCCACAAAACAAAACAAACAAAGAAACCCACCAAAAAAACCAAAACACTAAAACAAACACACAGCACAAACCAACCAACCTCACCCCCAAATAATAAGAACCACAAAACCACAATAGAATTTTATATGGATAGGGAGAGGGACAAAGGCTCAAGCTACCCACTTAGGTAAGTTTTGAGGTCAGATGTTCCAAAACAAAGTCAAAATTAAGTACTGTTTTCAGGTAATGTTTCTGTTACATAAACACAACTGACATTTGGGAAGAGAGCTTCACATGAGTAGTTCAGCCTACTCCGGAGGGATGTAGGAGAGGATATAGACTCTGCATTTTAGACATTGCTTTTTAGAGTACTCAGGTGCTGACAGGATTCTAAGAGTATGATGCACAAAGTTGTTACTGTTAACATTAAGCCTTCTTTCCAAGAGGAGAGATTTCTCAATTACTCTTAAAAGAGTTAAGGCACATGCACGAAACACACCAACTTCAGTGCTAAGAGCTAAATGGTGGAGTGTTCAGTTCCATCTCCTCTGTATGGCACAGACATGACAAAAACCTTGAAGGCCAAGCTTTACAAAAGAGGGATTAAGGAAATATGGAAGACAGTGCAGAAACGTACAAGCGGAATAAGAGGCATCTGCTCTTGCTTTTACTTTACCCCTTTCAGCTGTGATTTCTGCCACAGCAGCACACCTGTTAACTACCAAAAACTAAAAAAACATTCTCACATGAAGATCTATTATTCTAAATATAATACTTCTAAATACTATTATAATTATAGTATTGCACCCCAGCTGTTTCACCAGAATAATACATTAGCCACAGGGGTTTCTCAGCATGTTGCATGTCACAGAATCGAAGGAACAGACAGTGGACACTTGCAGACCTCACACACCGCTGAACTAAAGCAGCACTAATAATAATAATAATAATAATCTAATACAATTCCTGAGATGAAGAAGGGACTGAAAGGAAATGCCTGTCAGCACTGCTGCCGCCGCCACACAATGCGGCAAGGAACCCCAGAATAGCAAGGAACCCCAGAGTATCAGGTGCCAGCTAGCAGAATGGCAGCAGCGGGCAACAATCCCTGCCTCTGTTAGGCTCGGGTGTGACAGCTGAATCCTTGTAGTGCTACAGCCAAGAATGAAGGCATACATAAATGCTAGTATCTTTTATTTTGATAAAGTAAGAGAAGACAAACTTGATCAAGGCAAACCACTGAAATACTTTCCTTAGCCTTAAAGAAGAAATGCAAATCAGTTTCCATGGCTTAAACACTGAATCAGCAATCCCTGCAGCTGCAGGCCACAAGCCGTGCTGTAGGGTCCGCTCACAGCAGCCCTTCCGCAGCACAGCTAACAGGAAGGCAGTGAGGGCCTCACGCAGACAGCACCAGGGCAGGGCATCTTTGTCCAGGTCTCATGAAACTATGTTCATGAACCTCTGCAACAAGACACCAGCGATGCAAAACCCACCGACCAAAAAAGGTAGGAAATAGTGTCAAATTTGTCAATATATATTGAATCTTATTAGAAATCTGAATCACAAGTCAAGGGTGCTCTAAGAGCTATCTCAATTTAAAAGGCAGCAAATAGTGTCTCCATCAGCCTCTACAAACAGATGAGTTGAACAAAGAAAAAAGATTCACCTTATTTTCAACAGTGGCTCAACTCTTAGAATATGGTGAAATAAAATATTCAAAAATTCTTCTGGATCTAGGGGAGGAAGGAAAAAAAGTCTTGTTAGTATGCAAAACCAGAGACATTATTCAAGACTGATTTTTTTTTTTTTTTTAGTTAAAGTTTTCAAAACTTTTATAGGAAAAAAGTAAAGGTTTCTTTTACAGCCTTATTAAAACAATAAGATTATGACAAACTACAAATATTTTCATGACACAAACTTCTATTTACCCTTTTGGTGGCATATGGCCCTAATAAAAGACACAGGCTCAACAGGGTAACAACACTGCCATAGAGAGCAAAAAGAGACTCTGTATTTCAGAGGAAACATTTGGCACCACACAACTTTTTTCCAGAAATAAAAGCTTTCAAAATAAAACAGCGAAACTGCAGAGAAGCAGCGAGGAGTAGTGACAGTAACACTTCCATAAAAACCACCCAATGGTACA
>VXBO01006147.1:182798-199447 GCA_013400135.1 Rhinoptilus africanus | reverse complement strand
CCCCGCAACGAGTTTTCTGGTGTATTTCTCTTCCTGCCACTAACTGCAGTAAATATTGGTTTTCAGCATTTAGCATTTACAAAGAATGTAGTGTTCTCCCATACAAAACCAAACCAGCTACATAATACAATGCTAATTAATCATTATATGCATCAGAAGATCAAAAGGTTGGGAATTGACTTTTATAACATGATAAATACTTTTTATTTCTTAAATACTACATAACCATTGTGACAATGAGATGTTGTAGTGGAAAGATTATTCCTCAGCGACCAAAGCGACATTTTGCAAGAGGACAAAGACCCAGCCTTATCACAGTCTTAATTTCTGAGGAAGAGCCTTAGATCTCCCCTAACAGCTGGAAGGGAGTTACGTGGGCACAGGAAGGCAAGAAAAGAAACCCATTCAGTGAAAGACTGTTCAGCCAGGGCTCCTTACAGACCCGAGGATGCAGACAAGAGCTTTGTGCCACCCAATGGTCACACAAAGCTCTGGCAGAGATATTACTGCTACAGAGAAGTATTTGTATGCTTTGTTCTGGTACAATTATATAGCAAGGTATTTCAGTTCCTTTGTATTATTTTTCTTACAAATCTCAAAGAAAGGAAGACATCCCCAGTTACCTTTTTCTTCTGAAGTGAATCCTGATGCAGCCTCAACTTTTTCAAGTATTTTCCTCAGTTTCATTATTTTTGTAGCACATACATAGCCATATCTAAAATAAATGGGTTTAATAGGCAATTAGCTAGTTTGTGATCAAGTCAGAGAAGTAGAAAAAAAGCCACCGCAGTCTTAAATGCTGAAACACAGGCTCTCAGATCCTCCTTTAACTGCGTACAGTATTTCTTCAAAACTATTCACTGACTCCTCGTATTCAATCTGGCTTCCAGTTTTTTTAATGCAGTATAAATTTAGCGCAGTGGTCAGTGTTCCCGCATAACCTTTAAGAGCTCTTTCTGAACATTAATAAACAGGTTAACTGTTTTCCGATTTGTCAGTCAACTACTTTTGTTCTCACTCTAATTTGCACCGCTTAATACATCACTTTCAGAATGTCACATAACAGCAGCGCTGTGGGAGTTGTTAATAAAAACAAATATTTCAATATTTGAGAAAAATATAGAGAACTGTATTGCTGATGTAAGCAGCTGATGTTTTCAGCACGCAATCTTTTCCTCTAGAACTTTACAAAATGCAAAGAATGTTGTAAGCATGGTGGTAAGGTAGGAAAAGTAAGACTTGCAGTTTTCTCAGCCATCTCCCATTTCTGCTACTTGGTGTGTATCCCACTACCTACCTACCACAGAACCCTGCAATGCACCAGGCAGAGCACACACACCTTACGAGAACAAGGGTTCAGAAGCCGTCATTTTATTCCAGCAGTCAAAAGTAAAACTTTGTGAACTGTTCAGTGACAGCCCACAGAATTTCAGAACTACAACTGTGTTATTTGCATGTTTAAGAAAAATTAAGCTAAAGACAAATAACTTTTCATGCACTTTGCCATATTTCCTTTGTTCATTGTGCCTAGGAAATTACAAAGCTTACGTTAAGTTCTGCAGCATTTTGACCACTTGCAAGTACCACGTAAAAACTAATGAAACTTTTACAGCCCCATCAAATCTATCAATTTGTGAAACTCCACATAAGATAACCCAAATACTTTTCAAGACCAGCAGCATTAGAAACATGTAAATACAAATGCTATGAACAGATATACCTTGTTTTTATTGATGCTTTTGTACTCATACCAATGCAAATTTTACAACAGCTTTATGCTGATCGCATTTCCAAATAGAGACTAGTGAAAATATTTTCTTGCCAAACAATGAATCGCTATTTCCAGTTAGCACTGATTAAATTTACGATGAAGAACAAGTAAAAATTGTCAAAAAAAATATATATATTGAACAGCCTGGCAGCAGCAGCTTGACAAAATTTGCAGGTTTGCAATAGGAACACATACACAGCAGGATCGAGTATAAAATTTATATTAGACCAGAGACCAGTTCATGTCTGTACTTACATTCTCAGAGGATTCACAATCTCTGTTCGCAACAGCTCCTGAGTCTCACTATAATACTCTACGTCATTCTTTTCTTTAGGTCTGAGTAACACAGTGTCCAAAACAGAGCTAAAAGAAAACAGGCTACAAAGAAAAAAAGGAAGGTTGTTTTGATGCTGGAAGATACAACCATTCAGATACCTGAGCAGCATAAGACAAACCAAGCAAAGCCACAGGAAGAATTAAAAAACTAAATAAGCTGAGAGAGAGAGAGAATTATGGGCAGAGGACAACACAGCTGTACTAAACAGTAAAAGTCCACTCTAATCCAGTATCCTTTCCGCAGCAGTGTACAAAAACAGTTGTCAAGGCAGGATTCTGCAACTAAGTTATAAGAGATATTTCCCTCCCTCCACCCCCCAGGTTCTGTACTCTTTCATCCTTCAACCCGCTACAGTCCAAAGGAGCACAGATACATAAGGGCCAGTACAATTTGGACACGATTAGCACGTCACGTTAGGCAGCGAATGCCGCAGTGCTTGTTCAAATGGGAAGAGCGCAGTAACATGTCAGAGACTGCAGTGCACGACTGAGTAAGCTGCACAGTAATACAGACAGACAGTCATTACAACAGAGATCATGTGCTCTGCATTTCTAGCGTGGGGTGCCACTATACAAATCATGAACTTACCAGAATAAGGTGGAGTCTAAGTAACAGGAGTTGTAATGACCCTGGATACCTTTCTTCTTTCCAATCATTGTCTCTAAACCTTCTTTTTCCATTTTTGGAGGAGTGTTTTCTTCTACCACTTCACTTAAGTAACCTCCAAAGGCTGAAATTTTTTTTTTCAAAAGACACTTTAAAGCCTCAAATTTTATCCCCCTTGAGATTTTCCTATTAATGTTTTATACCTAAGTTGCTGCCTTAGTTTAAGCATTCCTTCTCTGGACTAGAACAGCATTTTATTACAGCAGTGTCTTCCAGAGACTGAACAAGGCTTTACATTCCACTGACAAGGCACATTGGAGTGCTTCAGAAAGCCTGCAGCACTCAATTAATTTTATCCAGCAGGAATGAAGTTCTCTCCTCATTACAAATGCCCCGTTCACACTATCTTACAAGTATCAGACACTTTTTTCTTTGCTGTTGTCCCAGGCAATACAACATGAGCCAAGAAATCTAAAATATTTGAAGTTAGAAAAAAAAATAATATTGAGTTTCACCACTAACTCCCACCATAGAAATACATGTTAATACTTAGAAAAAAAATTAACTGACATTATAGAAAAATAACTGTTGTTATTTCTGATAATGCATCACATATTGCTGGAGTTGCAAATCCATTTTCAGCAAGATTGCTTTACAACTTCTAAACTAAAAAACCCCTTTTATGAAATTTCTTTAAATATATTAACATTTTCTTGTTTTAAAGCATAAAAAAGCAATCTATAGAAGCACTATGTTCTGTACAGACCAATCTTCTATTTATTAATCTCATTTAAGTAATACCCGTACAGATTTTCAAGCGTTCAATACAAAGAACATAACGCAGGAATAAATGAAACCAAACCCCAGGTTTGTTTTCATTTTCCCAGCTGCTAAGTAAGTAATAAGCAGAATCTCAGTACCTAGAGAGTTGCAGCGTTCAATCTGGTTGGAAACAGGCTGTAGTGAGGCAAACCTGGAATCTGGCCTGCAGCTTTTGAGTTTAACAAAAAGAGCTTTCTTTGGAGCACAAGTGAAGTATCGAGTTCCTTTAAATGTTCCATCCGTACAACCTGCACATTCATCTTCCTGAAAATTCAAGTGAGAATTCATTATTTTTCTTATTTCTAGAATCCTGCAGTAAGACGTTTGATAAAATATCTACCCGTAAGTCACCCTTCAGGTACTTTGAAGCTTGATAGACAACATTCCTGCATTTTAGCATACAAAGCTTCAGCTGGGGTGTTCTTTAACTGGATTTATTGAGGAAATTGAGAGTCACACATTTTTTTCTTCATGCTTAAACTTTCACTCCATCCAAAATAAACCAAAAATTCCATCAGAAGCAGCTTGGGGGAGGTGGGAGAAGGGAGCAAGAATTAAACCTAGTCAACATTAGGAAATTAACTAAGCTAGCTAGTCACTCCAGATTCCTGCTGTAATTAAAAAGAGCACACACGCGCTACTGAGCACCTTCTAAAACTCAATTAAAGTCACTAAGCATTGGGTAGTGTGAATACTTCCAGCATGACTGTGGCCTGCACAAGAAAAATACCTGCTTCACAATACCCAATATGTGCATCCGGGAAACACAACGCAAACTAGCTATGAATAATAAGAAGTCATCATTACTTATCTTTGGTAACATGAGTTATTGTCTGCTTACTAACAATGACTCCATTTTAACACAGAAATGCATGACAGGCAAGTCCAGGACCCCAGTTTAACCCAAGGCATCCTGAGATGCAGTCTCAGAACACCTGTGGCAAGCTATAGCTTGCGTTTCACCCAAAAACCCCACAGGCATCGGAATTTTCGGTAACAGCTGAAATTCCAGTCGCATTCTCACCTACTTTGCTAAAGATGTTTGATTTTTTACATAATTGTACACTGATTTCTCTGAAATTTTACTGAACGTTATCCCAAAATAAAGAACCCCATGTCCCTAATTGCTTACACGTTAATTGGTAGCCAATCATAACCTTGGCAGCAGCTGCCACAGAGTAAAAATCAGGATGTAACAGCAATTCATGTTTGCAGCAACTGCGGATTTACAAAAGGGCCCACAGCAACACACAGAGCACACGGCTGTCAAATCACTACCAGAGACTCTCAAAACCGGTGGTATGACTGACAGTCATAACTCTGATGCTGCTCATTTTCTGGTATGCAAAAAACAAACAAACAAACAATTGATATTCAATAAAGATTCTTGCAGCCAAGGCACTTTACGCAGATCTGCATTTCAAAGAAACTTCAAATACCTTTTTTCAATTAAAATCTAAATAAAGTAAGCAAAGAGCACTCCTGTAAAGTAAGTGACCAGTCCTACAAATTCAGTTACCCATTCTGACACACAGACATCTCGGAGCCTATTAACAGCGTAAGCTCTAGGGCAGCCACCAAAGTCCGAGCTCATCTAAGAATTTAGCTGTGTTATAAGGAGACCACACGGCAACCTGTCTGGACAAATTCCTGCAGACTGACTGCTTTTGCAAAGTATACAGGCACCAACTCTCAAAACCCAAGCTAGTAACATGTAATTAATATTGCTATGAACTACAATTTATATTTACCAGTTCCAGTCCAGCTAATACTTCATTTACTCCAGGGGGCTGGCCAATCCAGCGGATTACTCCATAGAAAGGAGGATTTTCTTTAACTTCAGCCAAGGAACCTGCTTCAAGACCGTGCGAGTTCCCAACTGGGCCGGCTGTTGATGGACTCTCCTGGTTAGCCATCGTATTTACATCGCCAATGACTGACTGAACGGATAAAGAGAGAGGACTATGTGCAATAGTACCATTAGGAGCTGATGCTTTTGTCAAGCTAAAAGGGAGGGAGTGAAATCTGTTCTCTGTAGACACAGAGTTTGTTAAAGGTGGCTGCAGTGGCGGTGAAGAATGCCCAAATCCAGGAGATGAATCAGTAAGAGATTTTGCAGGATCTTCAGCAACTGTTAAAATAAAAACCAAAATGTCAGTAAACGTTGGGGTTTTTTCCCCCCATTCTACAAAAGGAAAGCCTTAGCTATCAAACAAATGCAGTGGATCTGCAACCACATCTGATTTAATGGGCGTCCTGTACAGGAATTGCTGACAGCTAGGGACATGTAAGAAGATGTTTGTCACTTGGCAACACTGGAGAGACAGAAGTGGCTGAGGAGACACTGCTGTAGCCCCGCCACCTTCACCACAGCCAACGGAAAAGCACAGCGCAGAGAAAGGAGATGTCAGCCAGAAACTACAGGAAGGTTTAGACTGAAAACTTTTTTATTTTTTCCTCCACATGGGAATTTTGATTTGAATACAAGTTAACAGCTCCAAGGATTATACCTGTGATGGGCAGAACTAGGAGGAACTCACTGGTCAGTGTGACCGAGGAAAGGATTTGGGTCACAGCTTATACAGAGATGAGTAATTGCTTGCAGACATGGTTTGCAAATGGGGAAGTGTTTATTCGCCTGGCTCTATCACAATATACTTTGGTTCTAACACAAGGAATCTATCAGTGTCTTAAAGAATAAAGGATTTAAATAAGTCATGACTAATGCAGTGCTTGATAAATGAGATCACAACTAGATGTAATAGCGCGAGTGTTCTGTATCTTCTCTCATCTCTCTACATGGTCTCTAATACAAAACTGGTATTCACAGAGCAAAAGCCTCTTCTTCATCACCTCTTCTCTCCATGCTGTTTTATTAACTGAAGTTAATGTCCAAAAATTAAAAAAATAATTATTATTCAATCCTTTACTTCCATAGTCCTTTCTAGATAGGATATTTACTTTTTTGTTTTAAATATTATAATAAATTATTTTTTAAACAGAGTTCCAAGCTGTTGAAACAACATCTGTTAGGCAACCAAGAACAATTTTAAATTAATATTATTACTTCCGTATTTAACCCTTCAGTCACTAAGACAGACACTTTAAAAACTTGAACAGAAAAAAAAAATTAGATCTGGAAGCTAATTAAGATATACGGATCCTTTGGGTATGTGCACCCATACTTGTAAGAATTCAGAGAGGGATTTTACAGAAATAACTTTGAAAAAATACTAACAAGACAGTATGCTCAGGGAGATTTCCGCCCCCCCTACTTCCAGACTGCTTAGCTGCCATGGCAGAATACTACAGCTCCCTTAGATCTGTAACATTAGCTACGAAAAAGCAGGCAAAATAAATCTACTCTATATACTTGGCTACAAGGAATATCTCCACATCTTCCTTCCAAGCCTCAGCTTTTATTTTGCCTGCAAGACATAAGCATTCCCATAGAGCTGTGCGTACAGTGCCAAGAATGTAATCTCCTACATGCAGAATAAAACAACAGGTCTGTCAATTAAGACAGAGTATATTTTCATGGGGGTTCCAAGACGCTTTTTATGATATAGTATGTCTTCCGCTAAGACAACATATTCCAACTGTTTTAAATTTAAACTCATACTTGTTTTATTTGAAGAACACTACACTCTAGTTTTGTTTTGTTTTTTAAATAAAGTGTATGCCTACATGAAAGACTATAATCTCTCTTTACCTTCATCAATGTACCACGGGGGTTTTGTTTTCGTTTGAGGCTGAGAGTCAACTGATGAGCCATTTAATGTGTAGAAGACTTCAGATCTGTTTCTGTTTCCAGGTTCAGAGGTAGATCCTGGAAAACAACACGTTTTACTGAAGACATTACTCTTTATTTGCAAAAGGTTAGCTACACGCTTATTTCATAGTATAAATTAACATACTTTCATAGTATAAATTAACATACTAACTGCCTTTCCACAATGCAGCAAACTCCCCCATCCTAAGCTTGCAACAAGGCAGCAGCTTAACCCAAACCAACTTAATCCTCCAAGCTGAAATTCCAAGTCACCAACCTGAAAAGGTGGCACACAATACCCTTCAAGTGCAACTTTTTCACTGCTATAAATTAGGGATATAAGAAAGTATTTGCGATACAGTGTACAGCAGGTTTTTTAAGGCAAAAATTTCAGAGTAGGCAAATAAATTACTGATCCAATTCCACACAGATATAACTTGTGCCAATGTACAACCGCAGTTACTTCAGTGAAGACCACCTCTGCCAGCATCCAATGCCAGGTAGAATGAGAACTTACAGAATATACTGTCATTAGCATTCTACAACCAAAAATAGCCACTAGGAAACTCAAAAGACAATGAATTTTGATTTCTGCCTTTGGAAGAAAAAAAAAAAAATTATTTCCCTTCCAATTTTGGTGGTTTTTTTTTTCCTGGGAGTATTTTCAGAACCGGACAAAACCAGCATCAAAAGAAGTTTATATTTTGGGAATTCAATTCTGGTTTTGAATCACACAAAATTAACATATTCACTATTAAGTAGATCTGTTCCTGGACAAAAAGTTTGGTAATTTCTAGTCCTGCAGAAGGAAGACAAGAGCAAACTATATTTTAAAAAATACAGAAAACCCAAACACACACCACACTTTCAGAGAAACGGAATGCAGCCCTGGACTGGCTCTTCTAGACAACTAGGTAACATGCTCTTGAATTTTTGCTAAACATCAAACTGTTTTTCATGAAAGTGAAAGTATTTTCAGCATCGTAACTTAAAACTGTCTACCATCTTTATTATGATTATATAAATTCATACAAATACTCCAGAGAAATTTAACTCGATACGTAACTGAAATAATAAATGAAGTGATAGAAAATCCAGGCAACACTTTTTCCCAAGCAACAGAAATGTGTAATCTTACCTAGGTAAAGAAAACCTCAATTCCCATACGTACCTGTAGCCTTTGGCTTACTATGATTGAACAAGCTTTTGTCACCACCACCTCTTGAGGTATAGGCGAGCTTGGGAGGTCTCCTGTCCTGCGACACAGTCTCTAAGGCATGGTACATGAAGAGAACATTAGCTTCCCTTTTTGATGCTTTTACTAGGTCACAGAGAGGTTCAACTTGAAACGTGACTGAACCGAGGTCTAGCATCATAAGTTTTAAAACTAAGAGAGGCAAAACCTTTTTTGGCACAAACCCAACATTTTATGAGCAACCACTTTACTCTGAAGTCTACCGTTACTTCTTGAACACATCAAATAGATGGACTTCACGTTCTTCAATGTGTCTGCGTGCTTCCATTACAGGAAACAGATGTATGAAATTCTAAACAACTTTTTCTACAAACACATCTCCAAGAAATGCTCTTTTCCCAAAAATGAGTAAGTCCCCATTAACTCACCAGAGAAGATAGGAAAATTCATGCAAAAACACACATCTCAACTAAAACACCAAGCAGGAGGTGAACATAAGGAAAGTCAGACAAATTGAAGACAGAGGGCAACAGTTACAGACTACAGGCTGTACAGGACTGCAGGCTCGTTAGTGCCTGTCTTCAGATAGAGCGCAAACACAAGTTTGACATGAAACTGTTCTTCAGAAAAGGAATTGGGACTGTAGTGGTTACAGGTTAACACTATTCAGTGAATTACTGTGGAGAGTGATTTTTTTCCACAGTCTTCCTATAAATTTTCAAGTATTTATTCACAGAATGCATAAATAATACTATGAATACATTTCAAGCACAGGAAGAGTAGCTTTCTGATCCAGGATATTTAAACTCCTGGAGTAAACTGACCAATTTTCAATAAAAAGATTTCCGCTACAGACACTCACGTATTCATGAATACTACACAACTGTATAGTATTGTAAATACCATACAATTTGACACGAATTTTTGTTCAATAGTAAACCTTTTCAACTAGTGAGACCATAACCAAAAGGAGGAGGAAACTGAAGAGAATTGTAACACAGAAGGTTAAATGAATTCAAGAGAATTTAGGATATTCATTCCACAGTATTGTTTTAATCATATAATTGTGCCTAGGTTGAGATGTTACCAAAGTCCGCCTTCTGGTTAAGAAAGTAGTGCATACCTGGAATAACATCATTGATATGCAAAAGAAGTGTACTTTCAACACTTGCAAAACTGCACAGCTGTATTCCATTGTATCTTCCATCCCAGTTTCCAATAGGATTATCCTAAAAACAGGAAAACATGTTACATGACTCCCAAGAGAAGATTTAGATCACACAGAATATACACGTATGTCTTTAGGAACGTAAAAATGAAATGTTTGACAACATCTACTTTTTCCTGTAACAAGCTTTGCATTTAGAACAGTCAAACATTACAGTCTTAAAAGACAAACACAAACTTAAACTGCTCTTTGAGAAATATTTCCTATATTGAGAAATATTTCCTCTTTTAACATTTCCTACTAAAACTCATTATTTACAAACAAATTAGAATAATTCCAGTGCATTGTTAGGCAACAGCTACTGCAATCAAGAAGATAGAAGCACCTGATCTACAAAACCAAAACATTCTTTAACTACCAAAAATTGAACAGCTGTTCATTTTAAAAAACTCAAGTTGATAGAAATAATTTTTAATGACAAGCTTCACATTTTCTTCAAAGATCAACTTTTGTACTTAAAACTCACTATTTTTAGGGTAGAACAAAGTCAAACAAACCAAAGTTACATGAAAAAAAAGCTTTTAAAAATAGCTAGCAAAGAAAAGGCAGAAAAAGCCAGCCCCACAAGACAAACACTCAACTCTATAGCTCCAAGACTGACATCTAACATTGCAAGTAGCTCAGTGGAGGCTCCTCAGAGTAAGCAGAGTACTTCTCCTGAACTGTTTAGCACCAAATAGGATACCATTCACTTGATGCCAAAAACCAGTTACCACCAAGGGGCATCTTTGAATGCAAGTGTTTATTTCCCACTTTAGGTCAGCCTCCGCTGAAGTAGCTTGTGGATAATGTTTCTTCTTCTATATTGCATGTAATTTACTAGATAACACACATGCAAAAGTTATTAAAGTCAGATTATTTTCTTACCATGTCCACTCCAACAACGTATCCTAAACTTTCGTTTCCTGGTAAGACATCACAGAATATAACTGTCCCATACTCTATACTCTCTCCTATCTTCAGAGAAACCCTGGAGTTGATCTCCAGAGGAGGAAGTTCTACCTGCATTGCGTCAACTGGAGCTGCATAGTCACTTTCCAGTTCATTGTCATCATCTTCCACCAGCTCCAGTTTGTCCAAAGCAACAAAAACCCCACAATCCTCATCACATCTGAAAAGCTGCTTGCCTTGGTACTGTCCATCAGTAAAGCCCTGACCGCGACCTTCTTCCTAAGTGTTGGAGGAGGAAGAGGAGGGGAAAAAAAAGAAAAAAAAAAAGTAGCGTATTTTGTACAAAAGCAGACTACTACAAAAGCAATAACATAATCCAGTGTTTTGGAGCAACTGCAGTAAGAATTTGCCTGATGAACTATCATTATATTGGAAAAATTCTGTTGCCAGAGTTCGTGGCAAATGTACACACTTTCTATCTTAGGGCAATAAACAGTAAGTTGTCGTTAGAGTAGAGAGTAGCTGCAGGCAGAAGCCTTTTTACTCAGAGAAGCATGTTTTCTTCAGGTGCAAATCTTGCTTCTATCACCAAATTTTTGCTGGATCAAGATAAAACTACTTCATACTAGACATAATGCTAAGCATTCAAAAATTGCAGTTAGATGCCAAATAGAGAGCTGATTTTCATAAGCACTTGGCCCTGGTATTCCCTGAGGTTCTTAGTGGGAATTGCAAAGAATTCGGGAAAAGTTTACAGAGGAATTTGAAAAATATATTTCTAATACAAGAGTGGCACTCTCCTGAATGTAATCCTTCAAAAGCTTATGGTTGACATTAACTTTGCTGAAATATCTCACTAGGAGCACAAAACGGCAACATCTTCTGTCTTAACTAGTTGACATTTGACTTTTAGGGCTCTACAAAACCAACAGCCCTAAAATCCTGCATTTATGGATTGTCTCCTGCCACGTGCAGGGAAAAACAAAGTACTCCACAGAAATGTGAGAGTCAGACAATTAGCCACGATGGAGATCTAACTAATTACATTTTTCCAGGCTGGAAGACTCGAAGTATGTTGAAATCTTTTTGCCAGCCCATGCACCTCATCGAGCTTCACTTAACATGCAGAATACAAGGCTAATGTGATAACGGCGTGTTGGCAGGTATTTAATAACAACACTTATGATAAGACTGATGGTTACAGAATTTTTAGGGCTAATGACACCTCAAAAATAAATCTATTATGGCTGCCTCTTTAAATACAAGATTTTTAGCTCATCTTATAAAATATATATGATGCTCCCCCTTAGCAAGAAACTTACCAGCAACTCTACTCCAAAGTAAATCCCTGTTAGGGACCTTTCTTGCAGTAAGGGTCCTCTGAAGCGAACAACTCCAGGAAATTTATCATCTCCTGATCTCAGCTGTACTCTAACAGGCGAGCCGATATCTATTTGGATACCTTTCGTTAACCTGCTTTTGCTTTTAAACAGACTGTATCTTTCCTCGCAGTTAGTAATGGCCAATAGCAACTCAGCTAGTTTTTCATTGATTTCTATAACATCCTTCTCATCCACAAACAGGATGGCATGAGGTTGTTCCAGAATCTTTAATCCAATCTGCAGTTTCTTGCCTTTACAAGGAATATTTCTGGAGTGTCCCACCGAAGAACGGTCTTGAAAAAACTGCCCAATGCTACCTTTGGGCACTTTCAGGAGCTTTTGAGTCTGCTTGTCTATGACGCTGCATTCTTGTAGAAGCAAGTAAAAGATCCGCTCTTCCCAATAGGATGAACTTGCTTTTTCTTGACTCCATAAGCCCGAATTCATTGTGATGAAAACTTCAAAAGCTGTGCAGAAGTCTTCAAGAAAAATAAGCTGTTGATTTATGTGCACCGATGTTGACAAATTCTACTGGAGGGTCCAACATTTGTGAAACGATGCAATATTCATTTTGCAAAGAACCAAGTCCAAAGCAGAAAGCCTAGAATGAAAAAAAAAAAAAAAAAAGAAAAAAAAAGAAGAAAAAGGCAAAATTAAATTGGAGAACTATGGCTAGTATCAAGTAAAATAACAGAAAATCATTTAAAACCATAACCAGCCTCACTCCTTCTACAGAGTAAAAACAGTTCAGCAAAATCTGAAATAGTGAACATAGTCTCCAAACAGCCATAGTCCTGCTGAGCACAGACAGACCCATTTCTACTTGTTATTGCTGTGCATTTCCTCTCCTTCTCTGGTTCCTCAAAGCAAGGGGCTATGGAAAAAGTGTAACGAAATGCAGAAAACGCACATAAGTGAAAGGAAAAAGAAATCTTAATTTCAGATGAACAGGAATAAATATCCTCCTCAAGTGTATAAACAATACCTGATGGAAGCCCTCCACTATGAAGATTTTTTCCCATGCTTAGGGATTACTTATTTCTCACAAAGTGTACTGCATCTGTCATGCCACATAACACTTCGATTTAGTGAAGCAGAAAATTGTGTCAATGCAATAAGAAACAGAAAATGGAAAACTTAGTAATTTATAACAGCCATTTCTTTAAATAATAGAAATGGAAAATTCCAGTAAGCAATAAACAATGTATGACAAACAAACTGTTCCCAGCATTGCAACATGCAATTCTGAAGAAAAACCTGTAGACTTTTCTTTTTATCATTTTAGAAAGTTAATTTGGTTCGACAAAGTAGGGAAATTATCACTTACAGTTATTAAAATATCCTGGAAGAAAACAGATTAGTTGCAAACATCATACAAAGAATTATAGTTCACAATCACAAGAACAATTGGAAAATACTTCATCGCACAGGGCTGCAGATACAAAGGAAAATACACATACACATATTTATGTCCGCAGTTAAGATGACAAGGGATACATGAAGAAAAATCCGCAGTACGTTAACAGGATTTGTTTGTCTTGTAGAGGAAACGAAAGGGGTAGCATACAAGTTAAGAAGATATTATTATGTAAATTTTCCTGTTAGTAATCTCTGATGCCACAGGATGCATTCAGTTAAAGGAAGATCTCAATGATTATTTATGGTTTAACTTCAGTAAATACAAAGCAAATACTCTTTGTCCTTGTACGCTATTTCTCCAAAACTCTTCTCTGATGGCATTCAAATACCACAAAATCTATTGCTATTTCTCCTACTCAGTTTGATCCCAGCTTCAGAAGCTATGGGAAAGCAATGGAATCCAGCAGTACTGTAACTATTTTCATCATCTGTTTTTAAACAAAAAAGGTATTTAACAAAACTCTTTCCCCAAGGAAAAGTAATTAAGAACCACAGAGGACCTGAAATGTATGCAAAGTAGCATCTTTCAGTCCCTAGGAATTCACACATCTCTGCGCTGACTGGCTGAGCCTCCCAGCGAGGCTCTCCTGCCGCAGAGCCATTCAAACCAAATACAACGTGCTGCTTGTCCTCACAGATGTTACACGTGGGTGTCAATGTCACTGTCACACTTTGACACCGCTGCTGCAGCAGCAGCTCGCAGGAATTAGACGGTTTAAAGTGTTTCCATCTGCCAAGTAATTTACATCTGAGGGACAGAATCTGGACAGTTCCAGACCTCACTGAGACAAAGCCTGGCAGACTGTCCATCTCTTTTCAAGTTAAAAAATATTTTTCTTCATCTTTATTTGACATACATAAATGGGCTTTAATGTCTGCTGATGATTAAGAAAAAAGTCTGATATCAGTATTGGACTGAAATAGTGATGTTTTATACAGAAACTGATGAAGAACGCAACAGGATCTTCCCCCCCCCCCCCCAAAGGAAACATGATTAAATGACCGTTAGTTTTCATAAGTCTACTCAAATATTAAAATAGAGTTCCATGCAAGTTCTGTCTAGTGCCCTCCCCTTACTTTTTCCAGACACTGGAAAAAAATACTGTTTTGTTCTTCATAGTTCCATTTCACATTCTCAGCTTTCAAAGGCTGAAGTACATACTTAACTGCCTTCTTTGTGAACCATTCCACAAAGTTAATCAATCCCCAATACACAGCAAACAAGTATCTCCGACATTACAGGGATCATGACCTTTCCTATTCCACTTTTAGAGATAATTAATTTTAATAAGTACGTATGGAAACAATATACTAACAAGACATAATAACAGTATTTTAACAATTAACAAGTCTGTTCAAGATCTTAAAAAAGGTAATTTTTAATTTTTATTAAAATTATTATTTATCATATCTTCTTTTTTAATAAGTATACCCTGCTTGCAGGTCCATTGCTGCAGAATTACATAATCTTCACACGTTCAGTAGTGAAGAATTCAGTGCGAAAACATGTTATAAGCTGCATTTAGGTCATATAATTATAACTTCACATGGTGCATGGTCAGTCTTCCAAAGTTCTTGTCATTCACAGAAATTAAGCCACTGTATACAGTGACAAAAGGTCTTCCATTATGAAAAAGTTCATTAACACTATATAAAACGCCTTCCTTTAAAAACTTTTCTAACACCACTGTTCCCTTCCAAAGAAAATAAGAAAATATACAGCTCTAAAAACCAACTCCCTTGATTTTAGAATAATCACAATAAGTTAGTGTTTTAGCGGCACAGAAAAGCTTGCTAAAAGCATGTTAAGTTCTGGCAATACATCAGAAATACAGGTATGTAAACCACTGATTTTAAGATTTTTTTTTACAGCCATTTCCCATGGAATTGGTTATTCTGCAAGTAAAGTATACTTGCTGGACAAACAGCACACACATATTGGACTAAGGCCAGAAAAAACTACTAGACCTCGGTAAGAATTAACTTGGGAACCAAACAAATCATGCCTAGCAAAGATTCCTCATGGCACTGCACAACATGCCAGCAACTACGCAACTTAGTGCGTACCAGAGAGTACTTGACCATCACCACAGATGTTTAAGGGTCAGAGCCTGTTCAATGGCTTTCTTCTACTCCACCTACTACCTGAATTATTTTCATGCTCAAAGGAATTTGGGAAGCAACAGCCAAACACAGTTCTAGCTGCAACACTACATATTTTGGAAAAAAAATATTTTAAGGAATGTCAGAGGTAGGCCATAATAAGAAACGTAACTTCAAAGCTTCCCTAAACATCCTTTTTTCCCCTGTCTTGAGTCACTGTTGTCACTACAGAGACATCTCATCACAAAAACAGTTTGCTCTGAAATATGAGAACCTTGCTTCTACCCTGCAGCAGACTTAGATGAACTATACAGAGACGCTTGAATCAGCTATCAGGTTTCAGCATGAACACAAGTCTGTAGCTCTGCTTCAGAGCATAAAACGAAGAGGCTAAAATAAATTGTTCTTACAGAACTTTCACTTTAAATACCAAGTTTTAAATAGTTGAGAAGTTACATTCTTGAGAAGTTACGTTCTTCAGCAGCCCAAAAATAATTTTCAAGGGAAGGTTAACACTAGGAGCAAGTAAATTTAGCTGCAGCTCAATGTACACAGAATTACATGACTTAAATATAAGCCATGAGCGGAAAAAGTGTAAATCGTTTCTTCAAAATAGCAGTTCAAATATTGTCTGATACAATCAGCTCACACTAGTAACATGATTTCTAAAAGAAAACGCATCTGAAAAACTCCATTAAATTTTGTTCCGCGTGATTAATTTGATACAAATATTCTACTTCAGAGGAACAATAAAAGCCATCACCAACCATCACCGGGAGACTGGCAATCGCACGCCGGTGCGCCGGGGGGGCTGCCTGCTGACAGCCCGCCCCAAGGCCACACACAGCCCTCCCGCCGACCCGAGACGCGGCGCCCCTTTACCGCCTGGCAGGGCACGACGCGGCACCCGAGGAACCTGCCAGACACACGGCTCGGTGCCAGGCTCAGATTGCGAGAGCGATCACCCCGCCTCGCCCCCAGTTTCGGCAGCGCTCTCCGCTCGCAGGGCGGCGATGCGCAGGACGGGGCAGGAAAGCCCCGAAACACTTTTTTAAGCCGGAGCAAGGGGCTGGCCGGGGCTCAGGGCCGAGCTATCGGAAGCGCACAGCGGGGCCCTGGCCGG